>CAIGQQ010031706.1:594928-635142 GCA_903798035.1 Danio albolineatus
ATATATATATATATATATATATATATATATATATATTGTACAGCAGTCAACATTTGAAGTGGATCAAAACCTTTCATCAAAATTGTTCTAAAACAATTGAACGATATCCATTCTTGTCTAAAACCGTTTTGATCCACGTCAAATGTTGAATACTGGTTATATATTTTTATTTTTTTAACATTTTTATTATTATATATATTTTTGCAGGTTTAGCCATTATATAGATTTTTTTCATTATTACTTATTAATGCTATTTGTTTTTATTATTATTGGTTTTCTCATCTTTTTAATTTGAGATTTTTGTTATGGTTTTATTTTGGTTTAAACTTATTTATTTAATATTTATTATAATTTATTTATTCACTTTTATTGAATTCATTCATTCATTCAATCATTCATTCATTTATTCGTTCATTCATTCATTCTGACTCAAGTAAGTCTCAAGTTGTTTTAAGTAATCCTCAAATAAATGTATGAAAGTTGTAATACAAATAAAATCTAGAAGTAGTAAAGTAAAACATTATATATTAGCAGCTTATATTTAATATAAGGTATAGCATGTTATAAATACTTTATATTGCCTGAAACATAATCAAAACTCCACAAGTAAATCACCATATATTAAAGTCCATATATTAAAACAAACACCAGGAAAACAGCTTGTACATTTCTCACCGATCAACATCAGCTTTAAGCAATGACAGAGAAGTACTTTCTCACACGCTGTCACACCAGCATGGATGGTCTTTTGTTATAAATTTCATGGCTATTGTGTCTGGTCTCTCTGTAAGTGCAGTAAATTGAATTTGGAGGCATATCAAGCATTTTCAGGCCATTAGACAAGCAGTCATGGGAAGAGAAAGGAGGCTTGTGTGGATTTGGATCAGAAATTCTTTGTTTGTTAATGTTAGTTTTATTGACTTAACTGCACTTGGAAGGACAGACCAAATCTAACTTTTGAAACAGATGGATGTCTGATTGACAAAGCAAGCGACAAACTTACTATTTTACTCTCAATGAGGTCACAGACGATCTTATTGTTGAAGTACTCTATTTGAGTCCATCTGATTCCTTCCTGTACATACTCATCCTGAAGAGAGCAAAAAGACACCAGAGAAAATTCATGAGAATAATATTATACTCAGTGGAACAGAAAAATATATCACTGGAACTGGGTTAAGATGCCTTAAATTAATTATTCATCATGTACACTGTGAAAATGCTACAGTAAAAAGCTGTGACCTGGTTAATAGTAAGTATCCTTAATATATATCTTCAGGTTCTATCTGATATTTTTGTCAAAATTAGGTTATTCACATAATCTTTTTAAATGACAATTTATTTACATTGTGTTTTTTTAATATGTTGCTTAGATTTTATTTTATTTTTCATATTATTACAAAATAATATTTGTAAATTATTTTTTTTGTATATTGCATGTATAGTATTTAGTTGTTTATAGTTGTATACATTAATATACACAGTACACATGTAATTACAAACTTAAATACTATGTCATTACATTGTAATCACATCCAAGATAATATTTATTAATAATGTTTTTGTATATTTCATGTACAGTTTTTGTGTATTTATACATAAATATATACAGTACATATGTGATTACAAACTTTTATTTAGGATGTAATTACCATGTCATTACATTATAATTACTATGTAATAACACTGTGATTACATTGTAATTATATCTATCTGATATATATATCTGATCATATTGAGAATGTGTTTGTATATTTCATGTACAGTATTTGTGTTTTATAGTGATATACATATACATATACACAGTACACATGTTATATATTAAACTTTTATCTTGGACATAATTACTATGTCATTACATTGCAATTACATTGCTATTATGTTGTAATTACATCTAAGATAATATTTATAAATCTCAATGGTTCTTTGTATGTCCTGTACAGCATTTGTGTATTTAAACACAAATATACGCAGTACATGTGTAATTACAAAATTTTATTTTGGATGTAATTACTATATCATTACATATAATGTCTAATAACATTATAATTACATTGTTATAAAATTGTAATTACATCTAAGACAGTACACAAGTAATATGTAAATACAAACGTTTATCTAGGATGTAACTACTATGTCATTACATTGTAATTACAACCAAGATAATATGTATAAATGTAAATGTTTCTTTGTATATGTCATGTACAGTTTCTGTGTATTTATACATAAATATTCGCACTACATATGCAATTACAAACTTTTATTTTAGATGTAATTACCATGTCATTACATCATAATTACTACGTAGTTACACTGTTATAACATTGTAATTAATATGTAAAAACATTGTGATTACATTGTTATAACATTGTAATTTTATCTTTGATCGTATTGTAAATGTGTTTTTGTATATTTCATGTACAGAATTTGTGTGTTATTGTTATATACGGCACACGTAATATGTATTTCCAAACTTTTATCTTGGATGCAATTACTAAGTCATTACGTTGTAACTACATCCAATATAATATTTTTAAACCTAAATGTTTTGTATATTTCATGTACAGTTGTGTATTTATACATAAATATATGCAGTACACATGTAATTACAAATTTTTACTTCAGATGTAATTACCATGTAATTGTATTATCATTACTATGTAATAGCATTGTAATTACATTGTTATAACATTGTAATTACATTGTTATAACATTGTAATTAATAAGTATTAATAGTTTTTTTTTTTGTATATTTCATGTACAGTATTTGTGTATTATTGTTATATATACATCAGGGTTCACCAATCTCGGTCCTAGAGGGCCAGTGTCCCTGCAGGGTTTAGCTCCACCTTGCCTCAACACACCTGCCTAGACGTTTTAATTATACTGAGTAAGATCTTGATTAGCTTGTTCAGGTGTGTTTGATTAGGGTTGGAGCTAAAATCTGCAGGACACCGGTCCTCCAGGAACAAGTTTGGTGACCCCTGATATACACGGTACACATGTAATTACAAACTTTTATCTTGGATGTAATTACTATGTATAATATACTATTATAATTACTATATAATAACACTGTAATTACATTGTTACAACATTATAATTTACACGTAATAACATTGTAATTATATTGCTATAAAATTGCAATTACAATGTTATTATATAGCAATTATAATGTTATAACAAAGTAATTACAATGTTGTAGCATATTAATTACAATTGTTATTACATATTAATTACAATGCTAAAACATACTCGCACTGTTTTACATATTATTTACAATGTCATTACATTGTAATACATTGCTATTACATTGCAATCACATCCAAGATAATATTTATAAACCTAGAGTTTTTGGTATATCTCATGTCACTTAAATGTTTTTTTTTTTGTATATGTCATGCACAGTATTTGAGTATTTAAACATAAACTTTTATTTTAGATTTAATTGCTTTATCATTACATAATTAATATGTAATAACTTTGTAATATCATTGTTATAACATTGTAATTAAATCTATGATCTAATTGTTAATGAGTTTTTGTATATTTCACGTACAGTACAGTATCGTCACATTGGAAGTTGCATTTTTTTGTCAAAACTGAGTGACTCACATATTCATATTAAATGACAACTGATTTATATTATGTGATTTGTTTGTTATAATTTGTTTTACATAAGACTTTTTATTTAAAAAAACAAAAAAGGTTTTATCTACAAAGTCAAACTCTAGCTTTGCTCTATAAGGTTCTTTCTGTGTGCCATAAGCATTTTGAATGCATGCACGAGGGCCAATGAGGACTAGCTATCTTTGTCATTTCACCAGATTGCTGTTGACACCAGGAAAGACCAAAATAAAAAACAAAATGAGAGTCTACTAAATAATGCCGCATCACATAAAATTGAGAAGAAACCTGAAACTGAAAAAGTGTGTAAATGTGATGATTTAGAAGCGTTTTTTTGACATAGAGTTGAAATGTTAAATTTTACATTAATGAAGAAGAAACTGTGATATGTAAAAAATGTAAAAAAGAAGAAAAAAAAGTGATATATCAAATGTAAAATATTTTTATTTGTGTATATATAGTCAGTCAAACATTTTTCAGTGTTAATGAAATACATTTGCTCATTGTCTGTTTTCTTTTAAATTCTTTAAATTTGATATTAAGCCTTGAAGGGCAAATACTTAATTTATTTCATGCGGCATATAATTCAATAAATATAATTTATTAATTCACATAAAGTATATTATTCATATTAATTACATAAACAGCTGCCCTGGACAAAATATTTAGCACAGCCTTATTTGAACAAGTAAAAAAAAAATCGTCCTAAAACATTAATCAAACGTTATAGAATTAGAAAAGAGTAGATCAACTGTTTTTAATAAGCTCTAGGTCATAATAGGAAGAACTTGGAACTTCATTTTACAGTAGATTAATTTACAAACAAGGCACAATTTAACATTTTGTGCAATGTTGTGAAGACTAACAGTAAATATAATGTTTATTGACTGGACTTTAGAGTACAGTATAAAATAAATTTTAAAAGGACCCCTCACAACCCCTTTAAAGCTAAAAAAAAAAAAAATGTTGCGGATTTAAAATCCACACCAAACTAAAAATACTGTGAAGTGTCACCTGCTCAGCTTTCAGAGTCAGTTCAATGAAAATCTGCTGCAGTTTTTCATTCACAAAGTTGATGCAGAACTGTTCGAATCCATTTTTCTAAAAAGCAAAATAACACACACACACATACACATAAAACAGATTGATGAACTGAAACACCATCAGTAAATGAATGGAAACAAATAAGACGTAAATATCACAAACAACAGATTTCAATTAAAATCAGCAATAGCAAATACTCTTCAATTCCTGTTTAACATTTCGGCATTTTTGTGGTTAACTGGAACGGGAATAGGGCAGGATCAAATTAAAAGAGTCGAAAGCCCTTTTATCCAGCATTATCCTTTTACCGAAGACGACACAGGTAGTTATCTTAAAGGTCTAAATACCAGATGCTAAACCAAGAGATTATCAGATTAGTCAAGCTCATTAATCTGTTATCTGTTTACAAAAACAGAAGGGAACCAATCCAGACAATTAAAAATCCTCCCATCTCATTAGGTGGACATCCTAATACCTGCTTTGAGGTAATCATTTAATTAGTGACTAGTAAATAAAAGCCTCACCTGAAAAATCTCAAAGCCGTAGATATCCAATACTCCGATGTTCAGCTCCTGGTGTTCCTTAACCATGGCTTTGTTAATGGACTACAGAAAAAACAGGATTCCATTAGGTGTCTATGTCTACACTAGCATCTGTTTTTTAAAAGGGATGTATGTGAATATGGTTTTGTACCTCTACTAGGTAGTCAAAAACACGAGAGTGTAGAGCTTTGGAGAGAGCGTCACGTGTGAAGCATGCTTGTTCCACATTCAGAGTCACGTCTATGGACTCAGACTTGCCCCCCCATTTGCCGTCCATCTTACGACTGGTGAGTTTTTCTTTTAGACGTTCCTGATCGATGCCCAACAGGAAGGTTGGAAAGGCCAGAACTGAAAGGGAAAACAATCAGATTGATGATTTTCACTCAAAATGTAAAAATAAGTGTTTCTAAATGTGCAATATACTGTACACTACTGGTAAAAAGTTTGGGTTTGGATACAAGTTAAATATACACTAAACAAGATTGATAAAAGTAAGATTAAATAACTTTGCCTTAGTAGGACATTTTATGAAAACTACAGGAGGTACAGTAGAACCACAATATAATAGAACAGATAAAAGTAACACAGTATTGCTTATAGTGAACAAAATATCCATGAAACACACAAGAGCATTCTGAAAAAACAAAACAACAGCAAAAAGCCCAGATAACAAAGGGGGATTTAAAAACATAAGCACAAAATTACTGTTTCTAATCCATGCGATCTTCAGGGTTATTCCATATATTTTCATCAACATAACTCCTTAAAGTCCTCCTTTTACTGTACAGTATAAGTGTAAATGAAGTAAAAAAAAACCTGCCACTGAGTCTAAGCCAGACTGGAATCAGGTTGGTCCAATTTACCCAACATAAATCAACTGTGTGTCAATGAAAATGTGACAACTGGTTGGACAAACGCTTGTTAGCGACTGAAAAAAAAACTGTAATAGACAATTAAAATCCAGAATTAAATTCAGAAACTTGAACTAAAGTGAACAAACCGTTCTATGCTTACTGACATTAAGATCAAGTAATGCTGTAAACGTATATTGCAGTTTGTGTTGTTACCAACATTTATTTTAAAAGAAATAATAAAATCTTGCCAACTTAAAACTTAAGCATGAAAAAGTCTTAAATATGAACATAATATTTAGTAGGGTTTGTTTGGGGAAAACCCACTTAGCAAGACAAAGGAGTCTCAACCACGTTCCTGGACGACCACCAACACTACATGTTTGGATGTCTCCTTTTTCTGTCACACCCATCACAGGTCTTTCAGTCTGTGCTAATGAGCTGATGATCTGAATTAGGTGTGTTTGGTTATGGAGACATTAAAAATGTGCAGACCAGGTGGTCCTCCAGGAACATGGTTGAGAGACACTGCTATTGTCCATAGTTGACGAAACAACACAATACAGCACACTACAATATTCAAAATTAGATTCAATATAAGATTGAACTTAAGAACCCAGTAAGACACTTATGTTACCTTTTTTATTCTTGCAGAGAATGAAAGATTTCAGTTCCTCAATGTATAGCACACTACTGTTCAAAAGTCTGGGTTCAGTATGATTTTTTTGTATTAAAAAAATGTATTATATTGTTTGCACAACTGCTTTTTAATATATACAATATACCCTAATATTTAAAAGTGTCTTAGGTGTCCCACGATCCCTCAGAAATAATTGTAATAAGCTGATTTGGAATGTTTTATGATCAATCTTAAAACGTTGCACTGCTACAAACATTCGTTAAACACTGATGATTTTTGACAATAGAAACATTAAAAGTCATTACTAGGCCCACGCAGAATCTGAACGCACAGAATTCCGCAGTTTTCTCGAGATTTTTATCCGCAGAAATAGCAAAACATCTCCGCAGATTCCGTCTGGCCCTAGTCATTACTATTTTTTTAACCTATGAATAAATCCCCCTTATTTTTTTAAATAAATGTTTTAGCTTCATAATTTCATGTTTAATTGACTAATTAACATAATACAATATTTATTTTCATTTTCTCTTTTCAAAAAAACAAAAAGGTGGACAAAAAGTGTTTTAAGGAGTGGATCATACCTGACTCATGTTTATTTCTTTGGACACAAACACAATAGATCTCCCCTATAGGCACGAGTGAGACACGAGTCAGTGACAGGCCAGTCTCTTACTGCTTTTCTGAGCAGCACTGCCTCATCCCTGACTCACATCCTTAAAAAGGAAACTGCCCTCATTCAGTGCTGATCGTCATCAAGCTTAATTGTGTCTCATTATTCATATGTGCGGGTGGAGCCTCTCAAAACAACACCACTATAAAAAGACACAGGAGTGACTCTCAAAACTCTCCTTATATGATGTCACTTAAAGGCCTCAATGAATATCTGGATCTGCAGTAAAAAGATGTTATCTATAGATTTTATTTCTCAGGACGCACGGGCTCGCCGCATACGGTTTTGTCATAAGCAGAGCAGTTGTGTGCCGCGTGTGGTTTTTACATTGGCAAGCCAACACTAAATGTGTGAAAGTCGCTGGCGGCAGACAGGAAGAGGGGTTGGGAAGGGGCAGAACAGGAAAGGCACAGATTAGCTTCGTCTGCTCCCAGCACAGCATGGCTTTATGCCATAGCAAACAGCTTCTGTCATTCAAGTGCATTTCTCCACCTGAGAGCTTCAAGATACTTGGAGGGAAGGAGAAGGAGAAAGGAAACTGAGGGGTGGGCTGGAAGTTCAGAGTTTTACTGGGTAATTTTAGGGTGTGATGTAATATGCAGATGCCAGGCACATAAACAGAGCTCTGTTTTCTAGCGCACTATGGTGTGGCAAGACAGTTTGGCATGACCTAATGCAATGAAAGACTCTACAGCAGTACACAGTTCAAATGAGGACATCATTATCAATGGTGGAAAGACTACTAAAAAATCATACTCGAATAAAATGCAAAATAACGTGGAGAAGTGGAGTAAAATGATTGAAGTAGAAGTAAAAGGTTGCCTTAAAATAATTAAGAGTATTGAGAAGTATTTTGCTGTAAAAATTATTCAACCTGTACCCTGCCAATTAAAAACTGTAGTTCCATCAGTGCGTTTTTTAAAGGGTGTCTCAAGGTGTAAATTCAATTATTTTATTATTTATTATTTTATTATTTATTTATTTATTATTATTTATTATTAATTTTAAAATGTGAAAAAATAAGTGTATGCACCAAAAATAAGCTGACAGAAAGCAAGTTGCAGAGCAAAACCTAAAGTAAAATATAGCTGTGACGATATGTTAATCAACGCTATCTCACTGTAATTTGTAACTTTTGATTTAGTGGCTAATTCGTATGAATTGTTACGATCTAATTCGTACAATCTAGTACTATTTGCTCATCACCCAATGACGGTTGGGTTTAGGGGTGTGGTTGGGTGCCATGCCTCCTTTTTTAAATCGTACATTTTTGTACGACTGAATTAGCCA
Source organism: Danio albolineatus (assembly GCA_903798035.1). Taxonomy (NCBI): domain Eukaryota; kingdom Metazoa; phylum Chordata; class Actinopteri; order Cypriniformes; family Danionidae; genus Danio; species Danio albolineatus. The sequence goes on from CAIGQQ010031706.1 coordinate 603,593, forward strand.
CTAAACTGGCAAAACGTAAAATGCTTACGTTTTCTCGTGAGATCAGGCTGTGTTAATACTTAGCATATACCTAGCAGGAACCCTGACTAACAAGCTGAGTTTCCAAATGTTGTCGCCACAAACTAGGCTTGTCATAACACCATAGAAAACATGCAATTTGTGCATGTATTTGAAAACGTAGCATTCTGTAATGCATTTATTGATCGTTTAAGGCAAATTGGTGATTTCAGTCATCATACAATCCTTCATCTTCTCATTATATTAGTGACATGCAGTCTAAACAGGTCATTGCATGTAACAATTTTGTGCCTTCTTAGGACTTTAAATTTTTCCACATGATGCATATTTGTTGTATTTATAAAGCTTCCATATCTCGAGGTTGGTCTGTCTGATGTGCTGACTTTTATGCTCTATTTGATTGGAATCACAGGACTGATTATTCTACTTAGCCAGTCACCATAGACAGAAACAAATAAACATAAAAGTACTGATACAGCACTAAAAACGTCCTCAAGTAAACACATTTTAAAAACTGCTTAGTAAAGTACAATTCCTGATAAAAACTACTCAAATTACATTCATTTGAGTATTTGTAATTTGTTACCTTACACCATTTATATATATATGCAAATATCCAAATATATGCAAAATTGAGTTTATGTACATACACTCGTCATTCTCTACAGCCGCATAATTCCCCGCTTCCCTGAAGTTGATGTTCCCAAGATGAAGAATTCCAGCCACGATCTGCAGCACCATGGTGCGATCCATCCCTGAGATACCAATCACGTCCATGGCATGCTGGGGTCAGACAGAGAGACACACAGCAGAAAGAGAAGAGGGAAGTTCAATAACAGTGTCGGCCAATATGGAAAATAGTTCTCATATTTGAACAGGCAAGCTCTATTGAACTATACAGGATTTCCAGTGCGCTCTATGCAAATATCAAGCTGCCTAATCATACTCACCAAGGTTTCTTGAAAATCATGCTTGTCATTAATATCGTCCACTTTATAGGAACCGGATTGGTTGAGGTAGGTGTAGTAATCCAGGCTGGTGATGCCCAGACTGCTTTTCTGGTCTCCACTGGCTCCCTCTATTAGCTGTGAAGTGAAATGTATGTTATAACAGATTCACATAAAGTTCTTAAGTGTGTTTGCATTAAAGATATGGTCTCGAAAAATGAATACTAAATAAATGAAATCCAGAGTTGCATTTGTAAATGTAGTTATTGCACTGTGAACTAACATGAACAAGCAACTTTATGTTTTTAGATTAAGTCAAGCTGTAAATGTATATAGCTCATTGTTAATCTCATTTTAACAGATGAAACCTTTTTAGTAAAGCGCTGCAAAAATTAGTTTTAAGGCATAATAAAATATTAGCAGCAAGTATAAAAAGTCCTAAGTATGAAAATATTATTTAATGGTGTATATTTTGGAAAATCAGCCTTAGCATGACAAAGTAGTCTGGAAATGTATTCCAAAAGTGCTTAAAATTTCAGTTCCACCACTGTTATTTTTACTTCAGAAATCCATTAGACACAAAATTTGAGACATGGGTGAAATGTCTCAAACAGACTGTGCTGGAAATATACGGGAGGAAAAAAAAAACAAAAAAAAAACACAAAAATCGCTAGAATTCTCCTGGACATGTTAGCAGACAAATTAAATTAACCAGCAAGAGTGTGAAAAGTGCTTTAAGTGTGTTTATTTTCTAAAAGTCCAAAGGGCCTAAAGTGTGCATAGTTGATGAAACCCCCTAAAACGAAAAGTCCCATATAAACCATAGGAAAACGTCCAAACTCTCCAAAATTGTGAAGAAGGAACAGTGGGGAGAAGGCCTCGTTAAGAAGCCAGACATACTCTCGCTCTCCAAAAAACTCAAGTGGTAAACTCAGAACAACGTGACCTGCTTTTCAGGGCCAAATGGCTCCATCTTCCCTTTACTGCGGTTATTCATTCAATTTTTCCTCGTAACGCAGTGTATTATACGACTGATGGTCACAGTGACATGTTCTGTGGGAAGGAGTCCACCTCCTGTCCTCATTCTCACCTGATAAAAGATGTGGAAGCTTCTTTCTCCAGGATTCCGCATCACCACTCGTGATTTTTCCAAAAGGAAGTTGGAGATCTTCCCACCATCTGGCTCGCCGCCGGAACTGAACTGAATCTCAAAGTATTTCCCCTGTCAGGGAAGATGAATGTTAAAAAGGCGCAGACGAGCTGTTCTGCAGGTGGATGTGTATACCCAGAACCCGCCCAAAAAGAGGAAATGGGTGCTTTAACAAATACAAACACACTTCACTATCATTTATGAGCCCCCTTATGTTCATTTTTGCTAACAGCAGCTGTATAAAATTACCAGACATGCCCAGATGCAGAGGGGATATAGTTTACTAAAGAATAAAAATGTGCTGTTAATTTACTTATGCTCAGGCATCCCAAAGATGTACTGTCAGCAGAACATATTTGTGTAACTAAAACTGTACTTCTAGGTTATCATATTGATGCAAGGCAATGACTACCAGCACTTTGAGAAAGAAAAAACATATACAGGCAAAAAAATCTATAGGTGTAGCTTCTGATGATACATTGGGGTATATGAAGAAATTACCTGTGAGTCTTGGAGGTCAGCAAATATCAAAGTATTGTGTTTGTTTTACCTGTATACAGTATTTTTTCACTTTCAAAGTCATGGTAGCTGTTCGCTTGCATGTTACCAATCACAAAGGACCACGGTTTCAGTTAAAAACATTGTTTATCCTCTAATGTAGATACAAAAGTCACCTATATATTGAATGGTTTGAGGGTGAGTAAATTAACAGCAAATTTTCTCAATCTGTTTATCGACAAGCTACAAAACACTCCACTAACTAATCCATTTGCATTACAGCTAATCCATTATTTTTGCAACTTAACTCCAGCAAATCCCAAGAGAACAAAAATAAGACTGGCATGTCTGGGCATAATGTAGCAGAACTGCAAGTAAATGTGGCATGCAACATTTTGTCCTGTGAGTATTTTTAAGCAGCCAAATTTAGGTCAAAACCTTACAATGCCGACCTACTCATCAAATGTTCTTATTGCACTGGCAAAGCAATGCTTCTTCTTTTTTTGTATATAAAGGGACAGCTCAGTAAAAATAAAAATTCTGTCATCGTTTATACACCATTGACTTGCTCCAAACCAGTTTATTGTTCAGTTGAACACACATGAAGATATTTTGAAGGAAGTTGGAAACTTGTAACCATTGACATCTATAGTATTTATTTTTCCTAAAATAGATGTCAGTGGTTATAGGTTTCAACAGTCTTCAAAATATTTTATTTTGCATTTAACAGAAAAAAACTGAAAAAAAAAAAAAATGTTTCAAAACAAGTCTAGGGTGAGTAAATGATGACAGAATTTTCATTTGTTTTTTGGTGAACTATTACTTTAACATGAATGATTACCCATTTTTTTGGTTTTAGTGCAACTAGTGCCCAACACATCACAAGACATCTGCTGTCAGTTTTCCTCAAGATTTTTTTAATAAAATAATATTACCAATAAAATAATGGGAGGATATTTGATGCTTACAAATCGACTGGAGTTGTTGTTCCTCACTGTCTTAGCATTCCCAAAGGCCTCAAGAAGAGGATTAGACTGAAGAATGATGTCTTTGACATGCTGCGTGGAAGAAAACAAACAAGAGAGAGAGATGTGATGTTACATTGACATTTGGCATAATAACCACAGAAACAACGCTGATCTGAAATTGATGAGATCAGTAGATAAAATCCTGCCTGTAGGGTGAACTAAGGTAACACTGGTCACCTCAATGTCAAAAGAGTGACCTTATTTACCCTGCAGACATATCAATGTCAGTACGCATGCATATTTCACACAAAATTTGCACAGTACAGTCTACTTAGAGCCATCTCAGTCAGCAAAGCAGCTAAGAGACGGACAGACACATGTGGAAGTTTTGGCATATCCCAAAACCATCTCTTTTTATAGAAAAATCACAAATAAAAAAGAAAGGTCGCATAGTTTTATTCTACCTTTGTTTTGGTGGGTGATATAACTGTTGGTGCACGTAAATTATGAAGGTGGTTATTAACATAAAAAAACGTGGTTGAAATGAGCTGTTTGTAGTTCAGCACATTTTTTTCTGGCTCCAACAGAGTTATGAACTTGTAAATGATCACAATAAAGCCTGATCTCACATGTAAATGTAACTATTTTAAAAGGAGGCATGGCACCAAACCCTGCCCTTAAACCCAACTGCCACTGTGGGATGAGCAAATCGTTTTAAATTGTACGAATCCTTACGAATTACCCCCTAAGTCAAAAAGTCACGAATTGCCGTGAGATTGTGTGGCACAGTGTGGCACTTTATAGAAATCTTGAAAAAGTCACATTGTTGATGCAAACAAATTAGTGTCAAGGGCTTGTTTGCATTTGCAGCACCAGGAAAAGCACACATGGATAATTTGCATATGGGACAGAAAGGCTACAGACTCCTGTGTGGACCACGAGAGTACATAACAGACATACAGAAAGGACAGAAGAGAAATGAAGACTAAAAAAATACATTAAAATGTACAATGAGGCACCATGACACAGCAAAGCAAACACAGCAAAGCAGAGATGCTTTCTGTTGCACTGCAACTCTCCTCTACCAACTGCCAACTACCATAGTTGTCAAAACATACACCTCCATAGTTTCATTATAAAATCATTACAAGTACAATTCATTACAGTACATTTAAACCATACAAAATCATTCCTCACATATTCTTTGTCCAAAATTAGTAATTAAATGTTTGCATAAGTAATTAAATTAATTAGTGATTAATGTCCAAAATATACAATGTGTCTGAATTGTATTATTTCAATGGATTTCAATGTTTTCTCAAAAATGTTTTAGTAATATATAGTGACATAGTTGCATCACTACTTCAAAGTTTTAAAATGATACTTTGCATTGATTACAGTTTTTCTTTAATTTTACAAATATATCTTAAAGTGTAAATAACTGTAATTTTAGAACAACTTTTACTCTCTGATTCTTCATTCACTCATTCGTTTTCCTTTGGTGTAGTCACTTATTTATAAGAGATCACCATAGCGGAATGAACCACCAATTTATCCAGCATAAGTTTTACGCAGTGGATGCACTTCCAGCTGCAACCCAGTACTGGGAAACCTTTGATCACACTGCACAAAATATTTATTTCTCAGCATTTTAATTTTACCTTCTAGTGCAAATGTCTAAACATCCAAATACTAAGCAAAATTATGTCAAAGTATTGTTTTATTTGACACTTAACAAACAGAGGCAAGTTTTTATTAAAACAAGAACAAAACATCTGTTCAAAAAAATTCGACTTTAATTAAACAGAAAAGAAAATGTCATAAATCCTTGACAGATATTTGCTTTTGTTGTATGAACTCAATTTTAAGTTTCTACTTCACAATTAAATTTATCGTGGATGTTTTAGGATGTTTCCATATTTGCATTCAAAAGCAAAACACGAAGAAATATATCAGCTTTTTTATGGCCAGGACTTTATGCATTTAAAACCTTACAATCAGATGGAATACCTTTTCAAAGCCTTTAATCACTGAAGGATATAAAGGTTTTACGCTGTTATTTGCAGAATTCTCAAAGCCTTTCCTCAAACCATTTATTCAATTCATTAATCATCAATTGAGCTGACTGACATCCCTGACCAAATAAACCATGTTTAGATATTTGATATTTGAGAATTTTTAAACTAAGGTAAAAGTGTCTGCTGTGCATTTTCAGATTCTACATTTTTTCTAGGTCACAAATCAAATAAGCATATTTGTGACTTCAGTTCATTACATCACAATTCAATTCATCAAGCTGCATCACTCAAATCATGCTGAAAAATCATTGAATTGACGTGTAGAGTTCATACAGCTCAAACAATGCTGTTATCAAAGTAACTCAAATGTTATGCAAAATTCAAGCATTTTCTCTAGTGCTTTCAGGCGTTGTACCGTCAAATGATCAACAAATGGTTCATTTAAATCAGCAAGTGTCAGTCCTCTGACTCTGAGCTCACTCACATGGCTCCTGAAGGGGCTGAGAGGCACACGGGACAGATCAGAGGGGGATTGTGGGGGACAGATGGCTGCTGGCGGGGGTTTGTTGAAGGATGAAGCGGATGTAAGGTAGATTGTAAGAGAGATGGGGTATAGGAATGATGTCAGATGAGGCAAACTTTAACACGCATCAGGACATGTTTAACGCTACCAATCAAAAACAGTCCAGGAAGCCACCATATGTTGTTTTTACTATTACATTAAATAATCCTGATGCACGTCCAAAAGCTTTCATGTTTGTTTAAGTACTCTGTGCAACCCACCTGAACCCTGGGTCCTCCACCTGACACTTTGGAGATGTAGCCCATGATGTACTTTGCTGCTACGGTCTTCCCTGCTCCACTTTCACCGCTGAAAATACAAAGCAAAATCAATGATCAAATAAATTGGTAACACTTTACAATAAAGTTACATTAGTTAATGTTGGTAATTGTAGTTATTACACTAAAAATGCAGGCTTTCACACAATTCATTCATGTTGTTCAGTCAAGCACAAATTGAATAAGTTAATTTAATTGTTTTTACAAATTTAGGTGGATTCATCAAAAAGCAATTATGAATTTCAGCTCAATTTAAAGAAGTAATTTGAAAAATAAGTTATTCTTTTGGAGTGTAACATGAACAATACATTTATTAAAGTATTTCTTCATGTTTGTTAACGTTAGTTAATGAAAAAACTGTTGTTACATAGCTAGTCCATCTTAACCCATGGTGCATTAACCAATGATAACAAGCATGAGTTTGAATTTTAAGTAAATACATTAACTAACTAACAAACCTTATTGTAAAGTGTGACCAATACATTCAATTGAATATTATATCCTCATTTAGGACAAATAAATATTTAAAAACAAATGAATAATTTCATGTGAAAAACATTTTTGTATAATCACTGTTTTTTATACCCATGTAACTAGAATATGATGATATTTTGTTTGTTTATTTATTTGCCTGTTTTTTTTTAATGAAAATGAAAATCGTATTTTGATTAGCACCCTCAACTTGTTCCAAACCTTAACATAAAATAATTTTGCAGCCATTGATTTCAAAGCAAAAAAATAAAATAAAAAAATTCTATTGCAGTCAACGGCTATTGGATACCCACATTCTTCAAAATATCTTCTTTTATAGATATAAAAAAAGAATCTCAAAGGTTTGTAACCACTTGAGGGTGATTAAATGGTGGGTAAATTCATTTTTAGGGGTGAACTAAACGAATGCAACCTTGCCTTACAAAAGGAGAAAACATTTATTGTTCTAAAAGCATAAAGTACAAATATTCGTAAGGTAAACGCATAACTATTATTTTTATAATACATAAATTAGGCTTTTACGATTGAGTAGTGACAACAAAATTAGTCCCTAAATGCATTTAGTATTTCAGCAATCAGTTTTTATGACAATATTAAAAACCAAACAAATGTTTCCATTTACCACAGGATGACAGAACAAAAACAGTACAGAAGTGTGTTAACAAGCAAAATCAGTGCCTTGTGTGCCCCAAGCGCAATACTAAAGTCTGCTCAGCAAGCTTTTAAGAGGTTCAGAGAGGGTTTAGGAGATTCTTATCCTCGGTTAATACAGATCAAGTAGAATAGTGTTGGTTGAGAGGGGAATTCCTTTAATTAACTTAATATGTTTTTATAATACTCCACAGTGAGCTTTAGTCTGCATTGTGTTGCTAACTAATAGGAGAACAGACTTATTTACATTATATGTGAACGGACTGTTTGAATACAGAATGAGCAACACTGAACTCAATATTTGTTTAGCCATTTATTTTCCTATGAGACCATGCGTGTATACATTTGATGTTTGAGGGGTGTCATGTGTGTTGTTTAACAAGTATACACACGATTAATTAAACATACATACACAGCTCTGGAATGACTAATTCAATGTTATTATTAGTTCTCTGGATTAAAAAGGTACAGGAATAGATATTAACAGAGTAGGTATATGTTTTACATTTAAAAAATTACAACTGCTGTTTGTTCAAACTACTTATTTAAAATTAGTTGAAACAACACAATTCTTGAGTTTAACTTTGTCCAATCCACTTAAATTTGTAAAAACTACTAAGTTAACGAAACTCCTTCATGTTGTCCTGGAACCCAGCATTTTAACAGCATATTCTATAAACTACAAATAACTTAAAAATCTTAAAAAGGAATTCTCATAATTAGATCTGGTGCACAAGAGACATTTCATGTTATTATCCTATTTTTTATATTATGCCAGTTGTAAGAGCAACAAACAATAACTTGATTTTTAGCTGACGATTTGGAAAAGTGGCTGTTAAACTGCATCCCAGTTGTCACAAATACTGCAGAAGACTTATTAAAGCATGCATGGACCCGAGATTCTCACAGAAATCTGTAAAGTTTGGTGAAGGAAAAATCATAATTTGGGGTTAAATTCAGTATGGGCGTGTGAGAGACCAGCAGAGTGGATGGCAACATCAACAGCCTCAGATATCAAGACATGTGCGCTGCCCATTACAATACAAACTACAGAAGAGGGCAAACTTTTCAGCAGGATAGCGTTCCTTCTCATACTTCAGCCTCCACATCAAAGTTCCTGAAAGCAAAAAAGGTCAATGTGCTCCAGGATCGGCGAGCCCAGTCACCAGAAATCAACAGTATTAAGCGTGTCTGGGGTAAGATGGAGGAGGCATTGAAGATGAATCCAAAGAATCTTGATGAACTCTGGGAGTCCAGCAAGAAAGCTTTCTTTGCCATTCCAGATGACTTTATTAATAAGTTATTTGAGATATTGCAGAGACGTATGGATGCAGTCGTTCAAGCTCATAGGAGTCATACACAATATTAATTATTTTTTCACTGCACCACGACTTTATATTCTATACTGTACAATATTTCTGTTAAGTGACAAGACTTTTGTCTAAGCAAAGTTAGACCTTACTGTCTTAATTAAATAATTAAAAATCAAGGCATGATCATATTTTATTTTGGTAAAATAAGTGTAATCTAGAGGCCTTTGCCTTTCATATAAGCCACTTCTGATACCAAATGATCAACTACACTCTAAAAAAAAAGGTGCTATATAGCACCAAAACTGGTTCTTTGGTCGTAACGAGGGGGGAACCTTTTTTGGTGCTATACAGCACCTTAAAAAAATAGGTGCTATATAGTACTTTTATCAAATGGTGCTATATAGCACCTATATTTTAAGGTGCTCATAATGTTACTTTACCCTTTCCGTAAATAAACCGACATAAGAGTTATGAGAATTAGCTATAAGAACAAGTGCTTACCAGTAGTAGTGGTGCTATATAGCACTTTAAACCCCCCAAAGAACCACTGAAAAACCTTTATGGTGCTTTAAAGATTCTTTATACAGTAAAAGTGCTATATAGCACCCTGACCACCTTAAAGAACCACTGAAGAACCACTGAGGAACCTTCATGGTGCTTTAAAGGTTCTTTACACAGTAAAAGTGCTAAATAGCACCTCAAATATCGCAAAGAACTACTGAAGAACCACTGAAGAACCTTTTTTTTTTAGAGTGTAGAAGTCAAGTTATTATCTGTTGTTCCTAAAACTTGGATAGGTGATAAGACTTTTGTCAAGTGTTAATGCACTCAAAAAACTTTGCTGCTTCTTTAAACTTATTTAAAATGAGCTGAAATATCCAAATTTCAAAAGTTTTTTGGGGGGGACAACTTAATTGTTTTATGTTTAATCAACTTAAAATTGTAAAAACCATTAAGCTAACTTAATCGATTTGCACTGGGATGAAATGAAGGTATTGTGTGTAACCCAGCATTTTTTACAGTGTGCACATGTCTACATCTATAACTAAACCACATGAAAATGTCATTCATTAATCTTGTTTAGTAGCACTGGCTCCAATTCTTTTCCTTCAGTTGCTTTACTCTTGCTTTACTTGCATCCTTCCTCCTGCCCTTTGCCTTTGGCAGAGTCGTACGCTTTGAGATGCATGTGGTTTGGCGGCCGATGACAGAAGAAGCTGGTTTATTTTTCGATATTTCTTCTTCTTCCCATGTCAGTAATGCCATTTTTGAGAAGGCACAGCTGTGGTGCGTTTAAAGAGGGCTTGGGGAAGCGGTAAGTAGTCCATTACATCACGCCAGAACTACACACCTTTTATTTCACCTCATCCTATCGTGAGAACCTTGCAATACATGGCAAAAATCTTCTCATGTCTGCTCCTAGAGATTTGGTCTGCCATGTGGTTTTCATTCCTTTGTCTCGCAAGTTTATAAGCTCTCCACCTTAAGGGAAATGTCCCGCTCGTCTACAGGCGACGAAAGCTCTGGGAAACACACTCTTATTGTACACTGTTTGCTCAATCCACTTAGATTAATTGTGCATGGCTATTTTTTTTAAACGTCTTAGGGGGAATTCGTAATTTGGATGCTGTAATGCACATTTTTAACTTCCTGCGTATGTTTACTAACCAAACATGGGCAAAGAAAAAGAAAGAAGTGATGAAAAAAGAAAGAAAGGAGTGAAAGAAGGAGAAAAAAGAAAAAGAGAAAGAGACGCAGCAGCCATTCAGTTTCATTCAGTAAGTGACGAGTCATGAGACTGATTATTCAGCAGTAGAACCATCAGCTCAGCAAATACAGAACTGGGTCACACACAAACGCTTTTGTATATCGTACTGTACAGACCACAGGGTTTGCCATAATAACAAGATGATGAAGTGTGTTACTGATCTCAGCGTAATGGTCTGCTTATTCTGTCCTTTAGCACATGCCAACTTAATTCGGTTGGTCAATGGTTTCCTCTGTTGCAGTACAGAGAGACTGTTTTAATACAAAAGATTCTGCCACATCCTTCCTCATTGTTTCACTAAACAATGCAGATCATACCATTATGTCACTGAACACAATGAAGATGACAGCATTCTAACAGAAAGACCCCAAAAGCCCTCCAATTTGACATTATCCACTAGAATTTGAAACTTTGGCGTCAATGAGATATTTTATATTCAAATAGAGCTTCACAACATCACAATCAGTCAGAATAACAAATGTTTTTATTCGTTGTTGCTGAAAATCAGTATTATTCCACCTAATACTGATACTTCTTATGAAGTTAAAATGAAATTAGTCTATAAATCTATTTAAAAAACATCAAAAAACAACTTTTTAAAATTTTTTAAAAACTAAAATATGTTCTAAAGGACAACAAATGTATTTTTCAATTGAAAAAATGTCATCCGCAGTTTGCAAAATAAAAAAAAAACATTTCACTCAAAAGTAGCCCTATCAATTGTAACTAAATCCAGAAGAAATTTTTAGGTTTCAAGTCCAGAGGACTTTTTTTTTATTTTTTATAATTGCAATAAGTTTCTAATATTATCTTGAAATACATTTCTCAAATCCTGCTTGGTGTTTCTAATCAAATAAATGCAACACTGATGACCATACTGCATTTTTTAGAAAAAACATTTCTCAAATCTTCAACTTTTGAACATTAAAGAAATGAGAAAAGGATTATCCTTGACGCCAAATGGTCTTGAAAAAAACCTGCGCCTGCGCTTACCAGAATTCAGCTTGACCACAGGATGCATGGGCAGCAATTTCGTGGAGAGGTTTTGTTTACTAATCTGGGTCATCACAATTCCACTTCCAGTCTCTTTATGTGGTCTGACTGAGCTGGAAGCAGCTTTCTCACTACACAAACAAACCTGTGAGAAAAACGCTGAAACTGAAGTCATTTACTCTGAAGCAAGCGCCACAGGCACCATCAGGCCCACAGGTGACTGTGAGAGCTGAATAAAAGAGCCCAAACTCAGCAGTGAAAATCACCCGTTCTGCAACTTCTCCTCCTTCGCTATGTTTACCCATATGCCATAATGCTACAGGATGAAAGGGTGAATTTAGAGACATACAGAAATGAAGTGTTTGCTTAAACTGGGGTGGGCTAAATTTCCCTAACTTAATTTTATGACTTCAGCAAAAAAAAGAAAAATGAAAAGAAGAAGAAGAAAAAAAAGTCAGTGTGTTTGGCAGTGTTTTGACAAATTAGTCTATTCCATGCTAGACATTTCCAAGTTCTTAAAGGGTTACTTCCCATAAAAATGAAATCTCTCATCCTCCTCATGTTATTCTCTAAGATCTTCGTTCATCTTTAAAACCCAAATTAAGAAATTTTGATTGGAATCTGAGTGCTTTATCATCCTCTATAGAAAGCAATTGTCCTGAGACAAAGTCCAGAAAAGGAAGAACACTTTGGACAATGTATTTGGTTCCTTTTCTGGCCTTTGAACATCCGAGTGACTCATAAGTTCTCAGGAGATTGGAACATCATAAGGATGAGTCATTTTTGACAGAATTGTCATTTTTGGGGGAATTCTTTTTTAAATTTACATCACCAGTTAAACAAGAGGCTGACATGTTGGACAGCTCAGATAAACAGCAATGTGAAAAGGACTAAAGAACCACAATATTCATAACTCTAAAGGTAAAAATACATAGCTTATTTACAGTTATCTGTGTATATTAAACAGGTGCGTCAATGGAAAAAATGGCACCAGTCTCTCATGTTCTCCAATCAAAAAATGTCTTTCACTCATTTACTCATATTATTGCTGAGCTTTGGAGATATGGGATCTTGTTTCTTTCTCAGAATTGCATTTGCAAACTCAAAACTGTGAGTTTGTATCTTTTAATAACATTAGCAATTCAGAGTAAACAAAATGCATAATTGCAAGATATAAAGCTAAGAATTGCAAGATGCAAATTTAGAATTGCAGTATAAACCCACAATTGCATTAAAAATTATTGCATTTCAGAGTAAAAAAACCCCGCATAATTTCAAGAAATAAGCAAAGAATATAGTCAGAATTGAGATGTTAAGTCAGAATCACAAGATGTAGAGTCAAATTTACAGGATTTAGAGTCAGAATTGTGAGATGTAAAGGCTGAATTGTGCCATGTAATGTCAGAATTGTGGGATATAGAGTCAGAATTGCATTGTAAATTCAACTGCAATACATAAAATTCCAATTCTGAATGAAAAAAAGCATAATTTCAAGAGATAAGCTAAGAATTGTGACATAAATGTCAGAATTGTGAGATATAAAGTTAAAATCTGAAGATGTACAGTCAAATTAAAGATTTAGAGTGAAAAATTCAAGATGTAAAGTAAGAATTGCTAGATACACAGTCAGAATTGAGATGTAAAGATGCAAAGCTGCAGGAAGTAAATTCAGAGTTCCAAGATGTACAGTAAATTCAGAATTGTGAGATGCCAACTAAAAGTTGTGGTAACAAGGGTAGAATTCTGCATTCCTATTTTGCAAAGCTGGTGAAAAGTATGATAAGATAAGATAAAACCTTGCCATTATCTTTTTTAGCGAGAAGAACTCTCTGTCACGATCACCCACGATCTAACAGCCTGAGATCGCTGGTAAACACTCACATTCACACAAACTACAAATTTGCCATTTCATAGATTACATATTCAGTCATGCAACACACACACACCTGATCCAAGTCACCAGTGACTGCAAACACTCACACAGCTGAAGCTGCTCACAGACTGATTACCTGGCCTATAAAATCCCCACACTATCACATAGTCATGGCTGAGTCTTGTTAACTTTAAGTGACATTACAACGCGTTTCCTTTGTCTTGTATTACCGTGTTTTGATCCTTGCCTTGCTGTTTGTTTATCCCTGTCTGCTACCTGCCTCGTTGACCTTCTGCCTGTTACTTTGACTACGATTCTGATATTACCTGACTTCACTAATAAACCAGCGATTGGATCCACACCTCCGTTGTCAGTGTCACTCCACGCGTTAAACTCTCGTTACATCTACATTGCAGCTGATTGTTCTGTAAGGTTTCCTCCATTTACAGTAGCAGATGGCCTCTCTAAAGGCCATGCAAGTGCATTTCCTGCACTCAAGCAGGAAGCACAGGTTACTAAAGCTGTTGTTCTTTGTATCCCCTACATCCTGGAGAATTTTATACAAAATAAAGACCAAAGGATATAAAATGACTTTGTCTATTGTTTTATCATCAAAAGAGAAAAAGAGATATACTCCTAGATTATGAGTCAGTGAAATGCGCTTGTTCAAAGGCAACTGCTGAGCCTGTTGAGCTTGTTGAATTTCTTCTGTTGAACTGCAATTTACCTGTACACCTTTATTAGTATAACCAAAACAGCAATGATGATCTATTCATTCTGACAGCTCAGAGACTCTCCCATTATGCTGTCTGCATTGATGTCATACCGTACCTAACTATATGTTACACGCCCTTTTCTTGTCACACATAAACAGACTGAATTGTTGATAAAATGATGTATAATAATGTAGTCCTGACAATTTTATTGTAACACAAATAATGATGCAAAAGAATAGCATTAGATCAACCCCTCTGACCTATACATAAAAGATATGCCAAGCAGTAAGATGTTACACAACCAAAGACACACAAACAAACCAGAATTCAAATAGAATTAAACCACAATAAATACAAATAAAAACTTATTTTGACTTTAAAAGCAGCTTTTCACAATAATTTACTGAATATTTATAAGTATTATTATTATTAATAGTAATAAATTAATGATAATAATAATAATAACAATAATAATAATAATAAAAATAATGGAATAATAATAATAAAAAAAATGTAGTAGTAAAATTCTACTACTACTACTACTACTACTACTAATAATAATAATAACAATAATAATAATAATAATAATAATAATGTTGTTATCATCATCATTATAATTAATATTAGTAATATAAGTATATTGTTGTTATCATTGTAATAATATTATTATTATTATTATTATTATTATTATTATTATTACTATTGTTATTATTATTATTATTATTATTATTATTATTATTATTATTAGTAGTAGTAGTAGTAGTAGTAGAATTTTACTACTACAATTTTTTATTATTATTATTATTCCATTATTATTGTTATTATTGTTATTATTATTATTATTATTATTATTACTACTACTACATTATTATTACTATTACATTATTATTATTAACTTTCTTCCATTTCTAATTATTTCAATTATTTTGATGAATTAATAACATTTAAATATGCAAATAATTATGTATCTTGATTTTAAAAAAATCTGACTTATGTAAACAATATACAATTCACATGATTTTACTGTGACATTAACGTTGATACTGTGAAATTAACGTCGATACTGTGAAATTAACGTCGATACTGGGAAATTATCGTTGATAGCGCTGATGAAGTTTCAGAGTTCTCTTACCTGATAATCACACACTGGTTCTCACGATCAATCATCATGTTCCTATACATGTTATCAGCAAGAGCGTAGATATGAGGAGGGTTCTCATACTGAGCCTGAGAAATAGAGAGAGTCAGAGAGATTCAATTCATTACCACTGTTCTTATTTGGGAAGGTCTGAGCTCAAATGTATAAATAGTCCACTGTGTTGCATACTAGTGAAAACACATTCAGTAGTTAACACAAGCTAATGATTATTGACAGGAAACCAGAAGCTTGATGTGGAGCCAAGACCCCTGGCCAAGAGTGGCGAACACTAGAGCTGTACATGCTGTGCTGTGCTGTGCCGGTGAAGCCAGATGGCTCCAATAGGTAAGGCAGGTCTATTTTCCTGACTAAGAATGCAGCTGTTAAAAGCATTTTCACCACACCTACATGCTTAAAAAAAAAAGGTAAAAGTGCTTCTATTAAAATCATTACTGGAGCAATTACGGTTTACAGAATCCTCTAGCTATCAAACTGCATAAAGAACTTTATGAGGACAGTTTCGATCCGGATCATTAAGTTTAGAATGAAAAGAGCCTAATTGGTGAATCAAAGTCACATAACACTCCAGGAAAACTAAAACTATGGGTTTTGTCTACATACATTTTCAGTATACTGTAAAACAAGATATTTTCAGTGCACTGTATGCATACAGTATATGCAAACATTTTGTGTGCTTAGTGATGTAGAACAAAGCAAGGACAAATTTCACAGTATTTACTACCTAGTTAAGGTTTTAAATTGCACTTTAAGCTGACAGGAGGGCTAATAATTTAGTCCTAAACTGTGTGTCGTACCTTTCCCAGGCCACTCTAAATTATAGAACTTAAAGTACCATAAACTTTCATTTCTGATAATATTTGAGTGAAATGAACTAACTTCATTTAATTGTCACTGTATATAAAAGTCAAACATTTGTTTTCCACAATGTTTTCCAATGTTGCACTTTCATACCATATTTTTATTTCATGTAATGAAATGTAACGTGTATTTATATTACACATTTTTATTTTATCTTATTTTAATGAACATAATTTTTTATAGTTTTGGATAGCAATAACATTTTACCACAATATTATGACCTATTCTTCACCTAAACTGTGTTGTTCAGGAAACCATAAAGTACTACTTACTGCGCCTTGGTACATCTCTATCTCTTTCTCCCCAAAGTAAGGCATTTGTTTGAAAGGGTTTACTGAGATGAGTACAGGACCAATGTACGTCTGCAGGTAAAAGTCAAAGACTCAAACAGTTGTTGAAGACAATAAAAGGACAGATTACCTTTAAAATGAAAAAAGTGTGCCATTATTTAGCCCCCCATGTCCATCCCCTATTCGGATTTATTGTCTTTCAAATGGAGTTAAATGGAGTAGTTCACCATTTTTGTATAATTTACTCACCCTTGACTTTTATGTTCTGTTGAACATAAAAAAAGATATTTTGTAAAATGTTGGAAACCTGCGACCACTGACTTCGTATTTGCTTTTCCTATTATGAATCAGAATCAGAAAGAGCTTAAATGCCAGATGTGTTTACACATGAGGAATTTGTTGTCGTGACAGATGTTTCCACAGTGCAACAAAGAGACAGTAACAAGACAAAAACACAGATAATAAATAAATAAAAAAGAAGTAAATAAAGAATAAATATATACAATTTCACATGATTGCACAGTATATTATTATATACAATGCTGTATGTATATCTGTATTATGTGCAAATGTGTCTGTGTGTGTGTAAATTGTGTTCCACAATTATTATCAATTGTTCATGAGATGTGTTCCATGGATGTCAACAGATTTTCAACATTCATCAAAATATCTTCTTTTGTGTTCAGCTGAACAACCAAACTCAAACTGGCTTGAAACAAGATGAGGGTGAGTAAATGATAGAAGAAATTAGTTTTTTTGAGTGAACTATCCCTTTAAATGTAGTTTACTTTAAAATGACTTTTTCTGTGAGGACAAAAACAGTTGAAATATTCATAAAAATATCTTATTTTATGTTTTACCAAAAAATAAATTCATAAATGCAAGTAAATTCTTTTCATTTCTTTGTGTTTAAACTATGCCTTTAACTATTTCTATACAAAATATGTGTGAAACGATTAGATGGAAAACTCTCTGAATGCTATTAGAGGTTTTTGCAAGCATTCACAACTGAGAAAAACCTCATGGACTATTTAACTCGATGTGGTTGTTCATACTCAGAGCATATTCATAAAACTTTGGTTGGATTGGTTGATGAAAAATGGCCTGAATGTGAATAATGGATCGGTGACATCAGTGAAGAGTCATAAGTGGCAGCAGTGAGGATTTTGGTTATTGGGTCAGAGCCTCATTACGACTCTGTTGCTCTCCTCTGCATGCAGTGGGAAGAGAACAGCCGGCAGTGAGTGATTGGAGCACTTTTGGCCGCCTGGCTCTAAGTAGCTCACAGCAAATAAAGGAAGTATTGAGGCTGGCGCGCAGTGACCTCAGTTCCATATGCTGCTGACTGGAACACTTTGGTGTTGTTGCTATTTTCTGACCACAATCGCAGGACTCATTCTGGACCAAAATGTTCAGAGATTGCTAAGACACCATAAACCAAGTAAGGACAAAAAATAGAAATGCACTGCTGCCGAGGTTTTCATTAACAGGGTCATGTTTAGTGCAAGATATGTGTGCTGAATTAAACCTAAACTCTGCCAAGTACATTGGGTTCATATAGAAAAGTATTAAACCAGCGTTCTTTGGCTGGCTTCAACACACACGGCTTTTATCAGAAACAGTTGCCGCTACTGTGAGAAAATAGAGCACGATAGATTTGGAAGTTGTACTGTAGAGTTTTAAGAACAACTTTTGTCATTGGTAAATGTTTCGTGAAGCTTTGGTCAAAATAAACCCAATCGAGATCTAATCTAAATTTTAGTGGATGGAGTCCAAGAACAGTTTTCTAGTGAGCCACAGGAAAACATCCATCTGCGAGAAAACCTCTCCATTTAGGGCCAGTTTCATATCAGATTTAGGGTTTTATGATTTCCGTGATGCGGAAAGCACTGACGGAATCACAGAACACAGTCATGAAAATGGAATTCACTGTGTAAAGTGGCAGGCCATGGAATTTGATCAATTTTAAAATGAATGAATCAAAGTAATGCAGTGCAATAATCAAATATTGGTTTAAGCGAATCAATACATCTTACACTACTTTAACTATATTAACAAAAAAAATGAAAAATATTAAATCTGTATGTTCTTCGTGTCTCAATGCACTCAAGAAAGACTTTA
The DNA here is from genome assembly GCA_903798035.1 of Danio albolineatus. Lineage (NCBI taxonomy): Eukaryota > Metazoa > Chordata > Actinopteri > Cypriniformes > Danionidae > Danio > Danio albolineatus. The sequence continues at coordinate 622,266 of CAIGQQ010031706.1, forward strand.
GCTGCTTGTTCAAACTTATTTAAAATCTGCTAAAACAAAGTGATCCTTTTGTGTTCTTGGTACAACTAATTTTTTATGTTCAATTCACTTTCATTTGTAAAAAAAAACTTGATTTGTGTTGGGACAACATGAAGTAATTGAGTGGAACCCAAATTTTGTGGAAGGCTTGTGTCTAGACAATCACATAACTGGAAGCTAGCTTTCTGCAACTCTCACATGGTCGCCCACTGAAGCCAAGCATGGCTATACCCGGTCAGTACCATATGGGAAAACTAGGTTGCTGCCGGACTTGGTGTTAGTGACATCAGCAGGGGGTGCTCAACCTGTGGTCTGTGTGGATCCTAACACCCCAGTATATTGATGGGGACTCTATACTGCTCAGTGAGCACCGTCTTTTGGATGTTAAACTGAGGATGTCCTTCAAAAAAAAAAGAGTAGGGGTTTGCCCATTGACCTCTATCTATCATGGCCCAATCATCGCTATACCAAGTAGGCTTCATCACTCCGTCTCCTCTCCACCAATCAGCTGGTGTATGGTCTGGCTGCCATCGTGTCATGCAGGTGGATGTGGCACACTGGTGGTGGATGAGGAGATACCCCCCAAAAATGAGTTTTAAGTGTCCAGAAAAAGTGCTATATCATTATTATTACATAGCGCTTTCACTGTAGGAGGACTTAAACATCTCCACAGCTACTTACAGTTACTTCACCAGCATTTCGACCATTTTATTTGTGATTATCGTATTAACTCATCCTGTACGTCTTCAAAAAAATGCATCAAAATTCTATTTTAAATTGAAGAGAGTGAGACAGAATTGTTGGCCAATCTGTATTTTACAGTCTTTACAGGGCCTTACAGATTGAGCTATCAGTAAAATGGTTTTAGACACTAAAAGATTTAAAGGCTTATTTAAACCAAAAAATTAATTTCTGTATTAATTACTCACCCTCATATTGATCCAATCCCCTGGGACCTTTGTTCATCTTCACACAAATTAAGATATTACAGATGTAATCTGAGAGCTTTCCTATGCTCCATAGACAGCAATACTGACAAGACGTTCAAAGCCAAAAAAAAGGAACCAAACATATTTTCAAAACTGTCTTCTGTATCAGATCTGGGTGTGCATTTACTACGAGAAATATGATGCTTGCACGTTGTGCTAATGACTCTAATGGCAATACATCTTACTGCCCGTAGTAAACGCACACCCTGATGACCTGACAAGGGAGAGGAGATACAGAAGCACAGAATTATATGATTTCCATTGAACCACTGAAGTTACATGGAGTTCTTTTTCTAAACTTCTAAGGACCGTTGCTTTCTATGGAGGATGAGGGAGCTCTTAGATTTCTTTGTGATCCTAATAAGGACAAAGGTCTGAGGATATTGGAACAACATGAAGGTGAGTATTTAATAACAGAATTGTCACTTTTGTGTAAGATATATTTACAGCAATATAAAGGATACAAAAATGTAGTCATCCATGTATCTTTTCTTGAGGTTTTCCACAATGGCATCTTCATTGATTTTGGTGAGCAGCACCATGTCATCCACACCGCTCTGCTTGACATTGTGGCTTTGCCAGTGGTACCGGTAATGTCCCCGGCTCCCCTGTGAAAGCGAATACAAACAAGAAACTCTCGTTAGACTGTATACACACCCATCGTCTTTGTGTGGCAGCTAAATGGCAGAAATTGTATAAGTCTATCAAAAGACAATACTGTACACAACACAAATAGGTTTCTCCTTAAAAGGTTGTTGTCATATTTTTAACGTTGGTTGAAACACATTGTCTTATTCCACATTTCATATACAGAGACATCTGTAAGTAAGGCAGTCACAGATTAGCTTTCCAGAAGTGTGCAAACATTGCTGCTCTGTTCAGCTTTCAAAACATTGCTTTGTTTGTTGAAAAAGCTCAACACGGCAACTTTCCCTCCCTCAACTAATAGTATGAGTTTAGATTGGTCGTGTGGCACTGTATGTTGGTGGTAGTAAGCCATGTTGTTTTCAAGCAAGAGCATTTTGCCTTTGAATTAGGGCTGCACGATACTGGTAAAATCTGCTATTGCGATATCTAATTTCTCTGGGACAAATATTGCAATATGAATACAGTTTCAGAAGATAGCCTAATTAGCACTATTTGATGGTTTTCTGGGGAGTCTAACAGGTACAGAAATTGAATAATCACAATGCAAAAAAAAAAAAAAGAAAAAAGAAGAAGCTTTTCTTACATTGCTTTTCTCGTTTCTAGTCCAAATATCAAAAAGTTCTTAGATAAAGTAAAAATATTGTTTTGTTTCAGAAGAAATTAGGTAAAATAAAGAGTATTTCCTTAAAACAAGCAAAACTATCTTCCAGTGAAGTAAGTAAAATAATATTGTTTCACTTGGAAAAAATTAAGTAAAAAAAAAAAAAACTTTTCTTTGCATAAATAGTATAAATACTGTAATTAAATACAATTCTGTAGCTTCTGATCTTGCAATGTGACTATTGCAGATGTGCACATTGCAATATCATTGCAGAAATTATATATTTTGCAGTCTTACTATAAACTATGGGCCTCCTAAAATCTTCAAAATCACTTTAAAACATCAAGCTGTTTGTAAACTAAAATCTTAAATTATGTATTCAGTAACTGAATTAAAGCTGAAATAAATAAAATGAGGGCACCACGGTGGCGTAGTGAGTAGCACGTTCGCCTCACAGCAAGAAGGTCGCTGGTTCAAGCCTTGACTGGGTCAGTTGGCATTTCTGTGTGGAGTTTGCATGTTCTCCCCATGGTTGCGTGGGTGTCCTCCAGGTGCTCCGGTTTCTCCCACAGTGCATAGACATGTGGTACTGGTGAATTGGGTAGGCTAAATTGTCCGTAGTGTATGAGTGTGTATGGATGTTTCCCAGAGATGGGTTGCAGCCGGAAGGGCATCCGCTGCGTAAAACAAATGCTGGATAAGTTGGCGGTTCATTCCGCTGTGGCGACCCCAGATTAATTAAGGGACCAAGCCGAAAAGAAAATGAATGAATGAATGAATAAATAAAATGAAATATAAATATAAATATCATATAAAAAAATATGTCAAACCGAGACAAACAATTTCAAGTACTTCACTTATCAAAGATCCTATTAAAAATTAAACTGAGAATATAAGAAAAAAACCCATCAATATTAATAACAACACAATAAAATAAAATAATACAGCAATAGAATAATACAGCAAATAAGGTCAGTGAACCAGCTGGTTTAAAAAGTTACTAGCAAGATAAATTATCACAATAATAAAGTATCTAAGTGATACTTTAGCTAATATTATACCATATCGTGTATCAGCCATTACATTAACCAAAATGAAAATTCTGCACTGAAAAGCAACCTTTAGAACGTCCTGTTGGCACGTTAATCGAGTGGACCTTGAATTTCTGTTAAGAACGTGCAGTTCATGTCACACAAAGCGGAACACAGAGCAACAAACTACCATTGCACAGTACAAGCCATTGAAATGTATGGGTTTAATAGTACAGGAATTTCCTTGTCTGATGTGGAACTGCTTCATTCCCCGCAGTGACTACAAGTGGAGAGACAGAGAAACCAGTGTGCTGAACACTGCTGGTCAGGATAGCCTTTTTTAGGCTGTTTTTCTTTCAGTCAAAGACTGAAAATGCTAAATTAGCGACCTAAAATTCATTCACTCATTCATTTTCTTTTCGGCTTAGTCCCTTTATTAATCTGGGGTCGCCACAGCAGAATGAACCGCCAACTTATCCAGCATATGTTTTACACAGCCGATGCCCTTCCATCTGCAACCCATCACTGGGAAACATCCATACACAATCATTCACACACATACACTATGGACAATTTAGCCTACCCAATTCACCTATACCACATGTCTTTGGACTTGTGCGGGAAAACCGGAGCACCCGGAGGAAACCCACGCGACCACGGGGAGAACATGCAAACTCCACACAGAAATTCCAACTGTCCCAGCCAAGGCTCGTACCAGCGTCCTTCTTGCTGTGAGGTCATTGTGCTACCCACTGCGCCACCGTGGCCCAAAATTAAGTGTATCTCTAATATTTATGGTCTCAAGGCATATTAGCTGTTTGTCTGTACAGTGTCAGATAAAGGATTAGGAAACCTGTTCAGAAACCATCAACATTTTGCAATTAATAATGCCACCAGTAACACAACACTACCCAGTTTACTTTCATTCTAAGCCTCGTTCACTCTTGAACCTGATAAACAGTACTTTGCTGACAACAGTTAGTGCGAGCAAACAGTCCACTCAGCGAAATGACCGCGTCCAATTCACCGCCTGCGGCGCATTTAACACAGCTCGTTCTTTTTCTACCGCAGCAGATGTTGATTTTGTTTTTCTAAACCGATGAAAAGTGCATTGTCAGTAGTCTCCCTAAATCTCCCTGAGCACTACAAATACTTCTTTTTGATCTCCGTCTGATGTTCTCACCATTCCTCCTCTTTTCCCTCATCTTCCTCTCTCTTTTACCTCCCTTCCCATCTCGTTCTCCTTCTGCTTCCGCTCTGGTAGTGTTTTTGCAGAGGGCGTGTCTCCAGAGAGCTTGGGCCATTCATCATGGGACATGAGTCAACTGCTTCTGGCTACCGACTGAGGTCACAATGACCCACGAGGAACCAGACCTTTACTCAGAAACACACAAAGCCTCAAGTGCATTTGACAGGACACCAGATGAGACGCATACAAAGAGTGTGACTCAAGAAAAGAGGTACAGAAAGAGAGCCAGATAGACACAGACAGTGAGTGTACGGCTTGGACAGCGCACGATCCAAAAGCACTGCTGTTTTAAACATTTTCCTCTGTAATGTTCAATCATTAGTGCATTAGTCTGATTTGAAGGCCACATTTGTCCATTCTTTTCTTACAGCAATTTTCCCAAGTGAAGGAATGCTTTGACAATGAAATGAGGTAAACTGGAAAGACATTTAACATTTTCAAAATTGTACATTCCAGAGTCTGAAACGCTCTCAGAATCTAGAAGGCGAAGGAAAGCAGGAGCAGACCAAGTATGGAAGATTTTTCCCCTCCCTTGAAGGACTAATTAACTTGCTATCGTAAACGGGCACAGTACACGTCTGAGGTAAATTACAGGAAAATAAAGAAACACAATAACCGCTGAACACCATGACGACAATAAGGAACCTCACCTGAACATTATTAGTGGAGCTGGCTCAAAAACAATTACGGAGGAAGGCAACGTTTTAAACATAACTGTAAACACGTCCTTCAGACCTTTATAGATTGCTTGGTTTAGTTTATTCATACATGAAAGGTCATTGTTGTGCAGCTTTTTTTTCTAGTGAACTCTTTCTTTCAAAATATTCGAGTATACGTTGCTATCACATCTCTTTACATTAGCATACACATAAAACACAAATGCTTTGGAATCCAAATCCTCTAAAGGATTGTTAGTCTGCATTATTTAGGGCAACCGGAGCCGGGTACACTTCCCAAAAGACATTATAATTTGAATGGCATCTCTGCTCATGTTAGTCTGTTTTTTCTTATTATTCCCGAGGTTTCCATAATTCTGGACCATGCCGCATCCTGAGCAGCTGCTGTGGTGGTCATGGAGGAGTGGAGAGCATGAGACAGATTGCTGTAAGACTATCCCTGTGACAGACGAGTCCTCGCATTGTTCCCGAAGGGCCAGCCTGATGACCAGCCGGTGACCCGCCTGTGGTCTCTCCATGATGGACGTCCAGCGTTCTCCAGCCCCGGCGCCATAGACTGCAGCTCTGCACAAGACGTCTGGCCATAGGAGAAATGGTCGTGCCCAACTGAGCCTGGTTTCTCTCGAGGTTTTTTAATTCTTCACTTTCGCCAATTGGTGAAGTTTTTTCCTCGCCGCTGTCGCCTCTGGCTTGCAAGGTTCGGGACTTGTAGAGCTGCGCATCGATGGATTAATCTTCAGTGTTTGGACTCTCAGCAGTGATTATTAAACCACGCTGAATTAAACTAAACTGAACTTCAACACTGAAAACTGGACTGACACTGTTTCAATTTTTATAATGCATGTGAAGCTGCTTTGACACAATCTACATTGTAAAAGCGCTATACAAATAAAGATGAATTGAATTGAATTGAATCACAGCACAGGATGCATAAACACCTGGGAAGAAGATGACCATCTTCATTCAATGCACATGTTCCTCATAAACTGTGAGCCAATGCAGAGCTTCAAGAAGAAATCAAGAAACAGGAAGTTATGTAAACACAATGGCTTAATTAAAAAGAAATTGATGAACGACACTGCAATGTCTTAAAATGTGAGCCATCTCATCAAGGTTGTACATTGTTAATTCAGCTCTTCCTTATCAACTGATCTCTCAATTAATTTTTCCTATTATTGATTATGCTGATATTATTTATCACAATACTGCTGATATGAATTTAAAAACTTTAAATACTGTCTTCATTTCTCTGTGAAGTTTTGTTTTAAGAGGTCCCTATAGAACCCATCATTGCATATTATACGGATCTCTTGGTTTGCTTCAACCTAAGTTCCCAGACAGTATCATTGGTATTTGTTTCTTTTTAAATGTGCTTATTCTAGTTTCCCCTAGATTCCCCCTTATTTAAAGCAATTTTTTGTTCCATTTACCTCTTCATATTCGCTTCATCATATGCAACAGAATTAATTTTTTGTTCCTAGAATTGCAACAGAAAGTGGCCGTAGGTCCTTTTGATACAAAGCTCCTTCCGATTGGAACATTGATTCTTTTTCAGATCAATTAAATCTGGGGTCGCCACAGCGGAATGAACCGCCAACTTATCCAGCAAATGTTTTTACCCAGCGGATGCCCTTCCAGCTGCATTCCCATCTCTGGGAAACATCCATACACACTCATTTACACTCAAACACTATGGACAATATTAGCATACCCAATTGACCTGTACCACATGTCTTTGGACTTGTGGGGGAAACCGGAGCACCCGGAGGAAACCTACGCAACCACGGGGAGAACATGCAAACTCCCCACAGAAATGCCAACAGACCCAGCTGGGGCTCGAACCAGCGACTCTCTTGCTGTGAGGGGAACGGGCTACTCACTCTGCCACCGTGGCGCCCATCATTTAGTCTTTTCAGGGCTACTTTATTTTCTTTTTTGGAAACAACTTGTGAATGTTATTAATATTGGCTCTAATTTAAATGTTTGTTATTTATTTGTATATCAAATTGTTTGTATTTTTGATTATATGTTTTTGTTTATTTAGGCTTTAGACTGTAGGGAGTGTTTCAGGTAAAGTGTGCTGCTTGTTTGTTTTGTTAGTTGTATGTTTGTTATGATGTGTTGTACTTGTTGATTTATGACATTCTTAGGGACCCCTCGAAAATGAGATGATTCATCTCAAAGGGCTATCCCATTTAATAAATAAATTCAAATTCAAATTTACTTTTGGCCCCTTATGTGTTTAATGAAACACGATTGCAACAGACTAGACTGATCATGACATTACCATAAATTTACTCTCTTTGTTCAGAAGAAATGTTAACAAAAAGGTTTTACACCTATACAGTCCAAGACTTAAAGTTACAGACCACACAAAGTCAAGCAAGAAAAAAAAACAAAAAAAAAAAAAAACGCCAGCATCTCTGCCTTTAAAAAGCTATAGTTGGTTGCAGTTGGCGTATTTAGGGATGAAAATGTTCCCTTTTGTAAAGAAACACCGGAAACAAGGGAGGATGAAGTTCATATGCTTGTGCTGTGGTTTACCCAGAAACTGCAGGCATCATTATTTACACCATGACAAAAATGATACCCATCTGCACCATGCAAGGACAAAATCCCATATCTATATCTATATATATATATATATATATATATATATATATATATATATATATTTTTTTTTTTTTTTTTTTTAAATACAATCTATGTCAATGGCGAACATTCTTCAAAATATCTTTTGTGTTCAGCAGTAAAAATAAACGTATAACTTATTAAAGTTCATAAATTAACATTTTTGTGTGAGCTATGCCTTTAATTCTTATGAACTGTATGGTTATACAGCTTTAGAGAACAGAACATAATCTGGAAGCACTTGACTGCTTGTCAATGCAACTGGACAAATCATACTCTAGATATCCATATGGAAGCAAAATAAATGAGAACATTCATTGTCAATGGTCAGTGTAACGTAATTCTCCAGAATAACAAGCGACACATCTGGAGAGATTATATTAGTTTTAATGATGGAGGCTACAATAACACCATCCATCCCACTGGGTCCCACTTTGAATGAAGACCTGCCCTACAAAAAATATTTAGTAAAGAAAGTGCTTCATTCATGAAAAGCAGGAGAGAAAAATCCATTGTTCTCCTTGCAAAATCCTGGCCAGAAAATACCGTAACACATAATTTCCTCACTGTAATCCTACAGCAGAAGAAAAATGTTAGCAGCACCAGCCTTAGATCCATACTGACATGGCAGGCCATTCCCTCATGCAAATACCATTGCCTTATATGGAGAGTGTGGAGCGGCGCTCAGACTCAAGAACAGGAAATGACTGGGTTTGATTCAATAAGGCGGCAATTTTTTTTTACCTCCTCCAACTGTCTTCTTCGTATAACCATCTGGATTTCACACAGGTCCTGCATTCATACTTGGCAGAGCTGAAGTAGGATCAGGTTAGCACTAGCTTTTTGCTCTGAACTGACAAAGAATACTAAAATCACCCTGAAATCATTTGGTATCCATCTCAATGGAAAATATAAGTCAATGAACAAATACAACGAGAAGTTAAAGCTACAAGACACAGTCTGGTTCTCAGTTTTTGATGCATTTAGCATATGGCTCAGAGTACTGAGGTTTGGCTGAGAACTGAGCTCAGAGCTGGCAGTGCTAATAGCAGATTAAGGCAGGAATGCATAATGAACTTTGAGAGTTATTTCAGGAATCCTTTTCAACGTATTACAGCTCCACATTTGTGATTAAGTCACTCTGGTCTAGCTGGAAATATTCATTGTAGTACACTTCAAAGTTTTAGATCCATTATTAAAACTAGTAAATGGTAAATAGTAAATCATACAGAAACAACAGAAAACAATTACGATCTCTAAAAGATTAATTCTCACCTAAGCTTAGACTAAATTGTAGATGGCATTGTTATATACAACATGGTTCAGTCCTAACCAGCTTGAGAAGATGTTTGCAAGCCCATTTTATACTTACTTCAGAATAGAGCTGTACAATACATCGTTTCAGCATCGATATTGCAATGTGATTATTCGCAATAGTCATAATCGCAGGATTGGCAGTGTTGAGATTATTATAATTTATGTTTTATTTTATTATTTAATATTATAATTTAAAAAAAACATTCAGGTATAAGATATTGTACCATTTGTGACCTTAACCTTGGATTAGTTTTATTGAATTATTTTTATCATTCAGTTACTGTACTTGAATACTGTTAGACTTGCAAAACAATAAAACACTTTATTTCAATTGTATCTTATTCTTAATTTTATTTATTTTAGAGTGTTATGTATGAAAATACTTAAACAGAAACAGAAATGTACTGCAAGTAACAAAGAAGACAACAAAAATGTGTCGAGGGAGCCCAAAAAGTTTATAGATTATTAATTCGATTTTATGGAGATGCAAATAATAAACATTAATTCATCAATCTCTGACTAAACATGTAAACATGTGCATAAAAATACTCACAACACATACAAATACAGAAATGCACTGCAAATAGCACAGACCACAACGAAAATGTGTTGGGAGACCCCCAAAATTTAGAAAATGATATAGCGCAAAATTTTAAAAAATCCCAACGTTAGATTTTTAGACATCACGCAGCCCTACTTCAGAATGCTCTATTACTAAACATCACAAAGTGTATTTGCTAAACTGGCATTTAGAAAAACCAAGCTTCCCTTTGAAAATGATTTTTAGCTGTACAGATAACAGCTTATTATACTACTTGGCATTGCAAACTAAAATGTATTAGTCTTATGTCTACACTGATTTGTATCCAAAACATTTTTCCCAAATACTGCATGTTGTTGTTCCTCTTGTTATTTCCCTGTAGCAGCTAATAAATTGGAAGTCTCTCAGATTCAAAATATAGCTTACTTCCAAATTTCAAATAAGTTGAATCAGATGTTGGACCGAGCTGGGACTCCGTAGTAGATGCGGAATCATCAGACAATTAGAACAGTACTTCGCCCAAAAATCTAAATTAATTTCTCAGCCTCGGACCACATGCCTTCAATGGTTCAGTCGGAATATTTTCATGCTACGGGAATACCTTTGTATGCACATAAAACAAAATTAGAACTTTATACAACAGATTCTTCACCCCAGTGTAAGTATTCTGTGTGCTTGCTTTTACAAGCACTGTGCTGTGACGTACAGTATATCCCCTGGATGCCTGTGCAGTACTTCGTCTGTTTGAAATCAAGCACAGGCAAATCTGAGGTATACGTGTGATGCACAACCAATTGCAATAAATATATGAGCACCCTAAACTGACACAGAGGAAAAGAAACTGTTGAAAAAAAGTTGTTGTTTTTTTGTGTGCACAAAAGTATTCTCATAGCTTGATCAAATTATGTGGAACCACTCAAGCGTGTGGCCTGCTTTGAGGAAGATTTTGTATCTTTAAAGGGTTAGTTCACCCAAAAATACTATTGATTTACTTACCCTTGTTTTGTTCCAAACCCAAGATAATTTTCACTTTTCAAGTGACTATATTTTAATGAAATTAAGTCTATTCATCATAAGGTGATGAGCATTGCATTGACTGTATTTTGCATGTTGTTGTTCATAATGTGATGAGCATTGCATTGACTGTATTTTGCATGTTGTTCATAAGGTGATGAGCATTGCATTGACTATATTTTGTATGTTGTTGTTCACAAGGTGATGAGCATTGTATTGACTATATTTTGCATGTTTTTCATAGGTGATGAGCATTGCATTGACTATATATTAATGAAATTAAGTCTGTTCATCATAAGGTGATGAGCATTGCACTAGCTTCTTCTTTTTAAATAAACTTGCATTAAATGATTATTTGACATAAAATAAGAGACATATTACTAAAATAAAAAATTTAAATATTATAAAATTGTGAATATAATCAGCAAACGGCTTTATTCCTTGCTAGCTAATGAGTTTTGGACACTTGATGGCTTTCTTAACTTGTCTGTGAAATATTGTTTACAAGCTCACTGACATCTTTCATGGCTGAAAGGCTTATTGACTGATTTCATGAGAACAAATTTCAGTTAGTTGTACTGTTGCTTTCCGTTTAATGTTTAACAGGTTATGGGACAATATTAATGATCAACAGCAGTCTGTTGAAGAGAAGAATCTGCCATAAACGGCATCATATTTCTTGGAGCCCTGTCCTTGACTGCAATTTGTAGCACAATCTCATAAGACTGTACCAGTTGGCCTAAATTCTCAATCTATTTCCAGATTGTTATCATAGCGTATGTCCTTTCTGACCTCTGGGTCATTAACAGGTCAGCAGGCCACTCCAATCAGTTCCTCAAAACCCACAACCCATAGCACCCTGCTGAATTATACTGTTGTCACGACAACGCAACAAAATTTAAAGTCTAAGTGCAGGTGCGAGTCTTCTGAATTTCACTCCACTGGCAATTTTCAGTAGGGAATCAAAGCTGATGAGTATTCCATGCAGGTCAACATAAAGGGCGCGTGATGGTATTTTCATTACGCACAGTTCACACAGCAGCCCTCACAATCTTAAGTGGAAATGCCTGACAGAAATAATCCTAGCCTGCACTATGTTAGTGGACACGGTGGTAGTGCTTCATTCAGAGCGGGTAGTAAAACACAGACAAAGACACAACAGGCTAGTAAATCCACCACTGCAATGTGTTGAAGAGAAACAGGTCCAGACTGAAAAAATGAAGAGCATAAAAGCTATAAAAAGAAACTCAAAAGAGCATCGCTACAGTGAGGTTTCAAACTAAGAACCAAGCCCAGAGATTAGATTAATCATAGGTGTGCAATACATTTGTGCACAATACACATTCAAAACAAATAAGTCATCGTAGGTGTTTTTGTTTTGGAAAGGGATTTTATGTTCTCGCATTACATAATTGAACTGTAACTAATCCCATGTGATTACATATGGTGTGAAACACCTATTGGGATTTTGGTCAGGTCACAAATATTGGGAAAGAACACCCAGAGGAGCAGAGAGAGAGGCTTCTTGGTAAGAAACAGCAACGGATTGACTATAGCGTCTCTCTCCAGAGACAGCAAACACAGAGGGTTTGTGTAAACTAAGATAGGAGTGGCTCTAAAACGTCTGGCTACCGCCGGGAAGCTCTGTGCCAAAGTTTCCAAGTTCAGCCCAGGCGTATTATTTCTGCTCAATTTTGAAGGCAGTGGAAAAGAATGTAGCACATTCTGTCTGATGGGGTAGTCTGGAACGCCATTATTTTCCCTGAAGTACACACAGAGATGGATTATGTTTAGACTGTGGTTCTAAAAATGGTGCTGAAATTCTAATAGTGCCGCTGATGAGAAGAGGTGACAGTTCATCATCATATACAGACGGCTGGTTTTATCTCTGGATCAAAGGAGTCATTACATCTCCTGACAGTTCCATGTAAACAAATAATTGAATCTGTCCTCTAGCACTATCTGTTTGTAATCGGTTATACTACAGAATAGTAATGTATAATTGCCAGATGTTCAAATCAGGTAGACATTATCGAACTCTATATAAATTCTTGTATCAAACTTCTTTTTTCTTTGTTTAACAATTAAAAAAATAATATATATATATATTGATAAAATAAAATGAATAATAAATGAAAGGTGCTGTTATTGTTGTTAAATC
>CAIGQQ010031706.1:650142-663474 GCA_903798035.1 Danio albolineatus
ATATTATGTCGACAAGGATGCTGTAAAACTGTCTCCAAAACAAGAGCAGTGTCCCTTGTGTTTTTCTCTGTAGTCGGTACGCGACCGTGCTGATAAGTATTTACACTCACCATTTTTATTGGTTAATCACACCGCAGCTGACCTTCTGTTATAATCCGTTTTGTAACTGTTTATAGCAAAATAATAAACGTCTCGAATTCCCCGTGGCGAGGTCACGGTCTCTTTAAGCCACTGCTGTTGTTAACGTCTCCTCAGGACCAGTGTCGCCGCTCCATAATAGTGTGGACCGCACCGGTAAACGGCTCGAGCGCACTGACTGCACTGCACTGAGCGTCTGCTGCACAAAGTTAAACTTTGTGGCTGCTGGTTGACGGAATCAAAGAGGCAAACAACCCATAAATGGAGAATTTCGTGCCTTGCCTTTGGCCAATAGGAGCGCTGCTTGGCGCGTCATTCCAAAGGGAATCCCACCAGATGATTTCGGGTGTGTTAAAGCGCGTCCTTTATGCGCAGCAAAGCTGCGTAACACATTTGACAGCATCACCACTCCAAAGAACATAGACACTGAAGACACAAGGAGCTGAAGGAACAGTTTATTACACAATTGTATAATAGTACTATTGAAGAAAACTTTAACGGTATAAACATTATGTATAGATAAATGTTTTTTCTTTTCATCTATTTATATAATTTCACTTTTTATTTTATGATTTAATTTACCAGTGCTCGTGTCACAATTTCTTTAAAAAAGATATTTTTCTAAAGGTTGCTTTTATTATTTCTAAAACATTGTGTATCTATGTTATATTCTTCATATTATTTCATAATAATATCATAATAATTCGCATATATAATTACATTTTATACTTATTATAAATTAAATTGTACATGTTATTAATTATTAATAACATAAAAAACCCAACCTTGGAAGTATACATTACATTACTTTTTATTGTCTCATATTAATCAAAATTAATCAAAATCAAAAATAGATATATGTTTGAGGGCGCTACAGTGGCGTAGTGGGTAGCACGATCGCCTCACAGCAAGAAGGTCGCTGGTTCGATCCTCGGCTCGATCAGTTGCCATTTCTGTGTGGAGTTTGCATGTTCTCCCCGTGGTTGCGTGGGTTACCTCCGGGTGCTCCGGTTTCCCCCACAAGTCCAATACGGTACAGGTGAATTGGGTAGGCTAAATTGTTCATAGTGTATGAGTGTGAATGAGTGTGTATGGATGTTTCCAAGAGATGGGTTGCAGCTGGAAGGGCATCCGCTGCGTGAAACAAATGCTGGATAAGTTGGCGGTTCATTCCGCTGTGGCAACCCCGGATTAATAAAGGGACTAAGCAGAAAAGAAAATGAATGAATGAATGAATGAGTTATATATTTGAGGGCGCTACGGTGGCATAGTGGGTAGAACGATCTCTTCACAGCAATAAGGTTGCTGGTTCGATCCTCGGCTGGGTCAGTTGGTATTTCTGTGTGGAGTTTGCATGTTCTCCCCATGGTAGTGTGGGTTTTCCTCTGGGTGCTCTGGTTTCCCCACAAGTCCAAAGACATGTGGTATAGGTGAATTGTATGAGTGTGAATGAGTCTGTAGGGATGTTTCCCAGAGATGGGTTGCAGCTGGAAGGGCATCGGCTGCATAAAACATTTGCTGGATAAGTTGGCGGTTCATTCCGCTGTGGCGACCCTAGATTAATAAAGGGACTAAGCCGAAAAGAAAATGAATGAATGAATATATATTTGAACAATGTCTTAAGGGTTTGATATATATTAAAATAGAACATACACATAGATATAAAAACGTTCAGAGAAAAAAAATCTTATTGTCTTGTTGAAATAAATTTTGTATTGGTTTTTAAAAATATCCGGCATAATTAGTTTTCTGTGTGAATATTTTGAATTTATATATAGAATTTATAGAATTTTGAATTATAATTGTAATTTATTCCATTGAGACAAAGCAATTTGCTTTATATTTTTGTGGGAACCAGGACAGAAATGTTTATGATTATTTTAGGAAAAACCATTTACAGTTTATTTTAATTGTATAATTTTATATTTTAACAAATTACTGCACTCTTGGAGAACAGAAGGGACCACTTAACAAATATTTGTTTCCAAAAGTTTGACTGGCCACATGATTTTTTTAAATATTATATATAGATAATAATATATATATATATATTATATAGATAATAATCTATATATATAATTATATAAAGTATATAAAGATATAAAGGTTTTTATAACATTATATTTTCTTACCTGTTGTTTCTAAAAACACATTTAAGTAGACATGAATGATAACACACAAGCAATTTACTCTGTAATGTATCAATTATTTAATTAGTAATCAATGAAAAATTATTCATTTCATATTTATACATTTGCATAAGTTTTCTTCTCATGCAGTAATTCAAAATATGTTTTCATTTCATCATGTTTTCCTCACCTTATCCGCACTGCTCGCCCATCAGTCCAGCAGGTGGCAGCAGGAGACCAATAAACACTCAGCTGAACTGTGCATGACTACTACTACTACTGTGCAACTATATATTCGTTTGTATATGTGCAATTTTCGACATTGCACTGTTTAAAATTATTTAAACACTGGGCATAAGTTAAAAATAATAATAAAGGTTATTCTCTACGTTCGCTTATTTAAATTTACATCATATATAGTAGGCTCAATTCCAACTCATAACTGTTACATTAAATTAATAAATGTATTGAACCATTTGATATATTCTCCGAAGTCACGATTGTGACGAATCAAAATGATTGTTTGTATTTTAAAATAATTCGCTTCAATGGTCCACAGGGCTCGCCATAGCTCACTCCTCCTGCTTTTTGTGGTCCAGAGCTCAAGCACGCTGCACCTCCCCATTCCTCCTCTAATAAACATGGCTGAACTGAAAACGGACGGTGAATTACAGGACTGAACGCGTCTGCAGCAGCAGCAGCACAGGACACACACACACACACACACACGCACTCACTCAAACTGTTGATTCAGGCAAGAAGACTGAACATGACGTGAACGTTTATACGAGGAAACTGAAGCAGCAAAAAGTTTGACAGCCGCCAACGAAGAGAGACTCCAGCGGGACAGACAGAGCAGGCTGAGCTCAGAGAACTTACCGCTGAACACAGAGCAGATACTAAATACTGCTTTTGCATCTATGGAAATTATTCTTTAAACGCCTCTTCAACTGAAGAAACCCTGGATTTGATCCTCTGAGCTAGCACAAAACAGTTTTGCTTTACGTTTTAAGAGTCTTAAGCTGCTCTTGTATGGATTTACTATTCGCATTTTTGTTGTGTCGGCTCGTGTAAACGATGTTCTCCGGTAAACAAACCAAGCCGACTTTCAAGTCTTATCTTCCTCCACTTCAGGTGAGTGAGATACTAGCATGCTAACGACTAGCTGATAACAAAACAATGTCATATTAATTCCTTAAACTATTCTCGACTAGTGTATGTTAGGGGAACTCATTCACCCCATGTGTTTGACATCTGGAAGACTGGTAACCTCACAGTTAAGCCTTCACTTGGTTTGATAACTTTGGTGCCAGTTCTTTACTGTGGTTACTTTTGAGGTAATATCCCCAAAATATAGTACTTAGATGAGACATGGGGTAAGATAAGGGGACAATGCCAGCTTTTTGATGATGAAAATTTGTAACCTATTAAGATATAAATACTATTTACATAGCTTAATAACAAATAAGTAGCCAAGATGTTTAAAATCTAACTCATGAGATTAATAATAGCCCCATGGACAATGAAAGAAACCCTTTCTCCTCTAATCTAATATTAATGTCCACAAATTTCTCATTCACAAAAAAAAAACAGATTTTCAACATAATACAATGTTGTGGTGTCGCTTTTTCAGACCCATAATTGGATCATTTATCCTCATTATGACTAACATTGTCTTGCATTCTTGTTAAATGAGTTATAAGTGTTTATGTTTCACACAGACCGATTTGAAGAAAAGTCCACAACTGCCTATCAAGAAGCTAGAAGCAAAACTTTTACCGGGTGAGTTATTTCAAATCTGCTACTACTATCACAAGGACTCGCAGCCTTCAAGGTTGGGTAGGTGTGGCTGACTAGTTAAAGTTTCACAAGATATGTTTTGATGGTTCAAACCACTGGTGCGTATTTCAGGAAACTTGATTTCTCTCTACCCATGTAAGTTTGAGGTTAGCAGACTCTGGTTATTCATGCTCAAAATGATGAATTGATTTGTACTGCTTCTCCGTTAATATGTATGCTGCACGACTAACCTGCGTTGGAGCAGGTTTTTGTTGTTGTTTTGATCTCACAAACCAATCAGCTGTCAGCAAAATGACAGATGTCTGTCAGTAAATACATTGCAGGCTACAAAATTAAAGCAGCTCGCCATGAAAGCAGTTTTGAGACAAAATCGTGTAGATTTTGCTGATAGATGCATATTATATTTATTTCATATTAGTTGGCAGTACATTCCACTGTGGCAACCCCTGATAAATCATGGACTAAGACGAAGAAAATTTATTTTATATTAATTATAAATGTTCTATCCTCAGTGGAATGTATAGTTATACTGTATGTTTATGTATTACATAATTATATATTTTGACATTTAATTTTAAAATGTTAACAAGTGTTGTGAAAATTTAGATCTGAGAGTTTGTTCTAATAGCTTCATGTAATCAGTTGGTTCATGGACTGATGTTTTAGGGTTGCTTTATATGATTGTACAGTAAGTTGTTTTAGTTCTCATTTAAATCATGATTTCTATTACGGTGTGTTTTTTGCAACAACAATTTGGTGGTGCTTTGTTGCTTTTTTCAGTTGTTCAGATGGACACATTTTGGTACATTATGAATTAACAGAAGGCCACCTGTTAGTTTCCATAGCAATTGGTTCTTTGCCCTTTTCTCTATTTTTTGCTATTGCATCACCAGTCGTCTTCTGCAATTGTGGTGTAAACATGTCCTTTTTATTTGGCATGAGACCAATTTGTGTTACACAGAGAGAGAAAAAGAGAGAGAGAAATGAAACAGAAATGAAATGTCTCGGCATTAAGTGATCACTCAAACATGATATTCACTGAGGTCCTTCCTGTATACGAAACATTATCTTATCCAGCCTGCTTCCTGCACTTGTGCTGTCTCTGAATTTTTAATGCGTGGACTCGCATAAAGAGCCTGTGATCTGCCTTGGTTTGTTTTGGTTTTGATGCCAGCTGAAGTCTACAGAGGGTCCGTGATGCACTGCTTTCCTCTTAAAGGCATTTTTTAATGCCCCACTTCCTGATTTTTGAACTGTAAATAGAGGCAGATATGTGAGGCTCAGCTGATGTTATAGATTTTTCTACAGACTCAGCTGATGTTATTGATTTTTGTTAACAGGGCAGTTGACCTCAAAATGGAAATCACTTGTACATAACCCGTCTGACATTCTTCTGTGGAACATTAAAAATAAAGACCCATTTTTAAGAAGTGTACTGCTCCCTGGTATAGAAAGCTACTTCAAAATGATGCCAAATAAATAAGAGTGGTTATTACAGACATAATCAATGTCTTCTAAACTAAGTTTGCGGGATTGCTTTGAGAGAGAAACAGACAGACAAACGCGAAATCATTATTCACCGATAAGCGGTCCTAATTCTTTCTTGGTTTAACTCAAGAATTGCTTTAACCAAATCTATGAAGACTATCAGTCCAATTTTGACTGAATCATTCAGACTTCACCAGCCGTCATTGTGAACTGGATTAATTTATTCATTAAAAAAGATTTTACTCAGAAGAATTTCATGGCTTAAATTTTAATCAGTTTCTCATCTAAATCTATTGTTTTTCTTGAGAAGATTTCTAAAACTGAATGTGAATCATATCTACATCTTTTGTGATGCTTTTCGGACGCTTCTGTGTCTTTTTAAAGCTGTAAATTTCCTCTTCCTTACAGCATGGGAAAGAGCGACAAGTACGTGTCTTGTCTTCCATGGAAAAAAGACATACGGGTTTTGAACAACATCACTTTTAAAAATAATGGTTCCAAAATAGAGTTTTTAAAGCACAGACAGAACAAAATAAGGAAACTGAAGAACCTTTGAGTGAACTGTTCTTGACATAAATATTGTTCCTTCTTTTTATGTTTGTTTCCTGACATAAAAAACATTTTTGTGCCATAGAAAGTTTTGTGGATGTTAAAGATTTTTAATGGAACCAAAGATGCCATAATGTTTCACACTGTAAAAATAAAAAGTTGAGTTAACTTAAAATTTTAAAGCAACAGGCTGCAAAGAAATAGTTAATAAAGTAGTTTATTAAGCTTCAGTGGTTGAAGTTGTGTCAAATTAATTTAAGTTGACCAAAAAGGCTGGTTTAAGTCAATTATACTTTACCGAATAATTTGACACAACTTCAAACACTGAAACTTAATAAACTCAAACTTTCTTTGCTGCTGGTTGCTTTAAAATTTTAAGTCAACTCAGCTTTTTATTGTTTGAAGATATGGGGAAATCAAAATTTAATGTCTCCTCAACTTATTTTTTTACTTTCATTAAACAGACAGTTCAAAAATTATTTTTCATGAGTAAATTTAACTCTGAGCTCAAAAATATGTCCACCTAACTTACAATTTTAAAATGAGTTAGCAATTTTAAAGTTGGATTTTTTTTTACAGTGCAGGAGTACATGATAATGTACTTTTGATTTGAGCGAACTATCCCTCAATCAACTCTTGAACAAATATGGCAAATTTGTCCTCCACCTACTTTAACACTAGTTTGATGTTTGCTTAGTCAATAGACCAGTATGGCAACAAAGAGTTTTTAGGAGACTGTTTGAAGAGATTACCATCCTGGTTTTTAAGCAGAATCTGTTATCATCCTGTCATTGCCATAACTAAGCACACTAGCATAAGGTGTGTACCAGTCTACATTTGTTATTCCTAATGTCCTGGTTCCTTGTATACAGACTTCATGTTCTGACAGGTAGTTTAAACCTCCCAGTTTAATACCTGCCTTTTGTTCTGTTCTTCTTTTCTAACACTTGCAATGGCAGATCAGATATTTCCAAGCCATGAACAACACACGCGTCAGCTCCAGCTTTGCGATGGCTTTGCAGCTATCTTAAGCAACCAGACAGTTTTTCTGTTCCTAGAAGTGTTGGAAAACAAACAGAAAGGCGACTGTGCTGCGGCATATGGGGAAGGACTCTGCGTTTAGGCGTTCACTCCTTATAATTAAGCAGCACAGCATGGACCTTCCCTGTTTCCAAAATAGAAGTGCGTTGCATTTTTAGTTCCTCATGTGGAATTAAAACCAAACCTCTCCTGTCACTGTGTTTTGCGGGCTGTGGTGATAGTAGGGTGGCACATGATGTAGTTCATTTTTGGCTTGAATACTGATTCTAGAGTACACTATCAATATCTAGTGTCGCGCTACTTTGCCAGCTTCTTTGTCTGTTGGAATAAAGCTGCTTTCTTTTAAATTCTATTGACCTTATTGTGCACACATCAATGGACAGCCATTGGAACCTTATTGACTTGAGACTTCCGATCTCATTCACTTCCATTGATTTTTAGATGATGAAAAGGCTTATGCTACATGATGTACACTGTAAAAAGTGCTGGGTTCCACACTATCAATTTGTGTTAGGAAAACATGAAGGCATTCAATTAATTGTGGATTGAACATAAAACAATTAAGTGGACCAAAAAAAAAACCGTCAAGAATTGTTTCACCTCATTTTAATCAAGTAGTTTAGTGCTGCACAATATATTGTTTCAGCATCAATATCACAATGTGATCATTTAAAATAGTCACATTGCAGTGTATGCATGTTCAGAATTCATCGTTCCCGTGTGTTTTTGAGGCCTGTGATTGTATAATGATTGTATTAAAAGCATTCAGGCAAAAAATTGTAACATTTGCAGCATTAATAATGAGGAATTTATTAAATTACTCTACCTCTCTACAGTTATTCAATCATGAGACTTGGAAAACCTTATATATTTTTATTTATTGTATTTAGATTGCTTATTAGATTTTATGGAGATGCACTTTCACAGTAGAATCATCTCAATCGGTCTAACATTATAAATTCTTTCCAAACATTGAGTCATCTGGTGAATATGTATTCATATCACAATATTTATTGCAGGAAGAAAAATATGGCATTGTTAGATTTTTCCAATATCGATCAGCCCTAAAGTAGTTTAAGCAACAAACATTTTTTCAGTCTATTATACTTGATGATGAGGTATTTTCTTATTATATAATTTTTTTTAATGTGTAGTCATAAACACATTTGTTTGTAGAGCAAGTAGTTTTCTGCCGTTTGTTATTCCTTGTAATTTCTCGCATTGTTTTAAAATGTCCAATTCAGTCACCATTCACAGAAATAAGTGATAAATAAGTAAATACGCTACTATTGAAAAGTCTGGTTTCAGCAAGAGTTACAGAAATCAAGCATTACAGAAATAAATTAAGTTTTAAAATGTTACAATAAGAATTTAAAATGTTAATATTCCCAATACTACTCTAAGATTACTGTGTCTTTGATCAAATTAATGCAACCTTAGTCAGAGAAAGTTAAAGGTGCATTTCAAAGCCCCAAACTTTAAACTGAACCGCTTATGTGTTGCAATGATAAGTGAAAACAGGTATGTTGTTTGCAATGAACATTAATTGCTGTGAGCTTGAAATGTTTACCGTTTAAGGGTTTTGGTTTATTTTTATAACCTTCTGCTCCAAATAACTAGAATCAGCTGTTTTGAGCAATATAATATACAATATGAATTATCTTTGAGGTTTTCAGATGATCAGCTTTATTAAATTATTAGTGTTTTATAGATTAACTTTAAGTGAACATTGAATAGTGATTAAATGTAATTTAATCATAAAAAGCATACTTTGAAAAAAAAATATTTCAGCAAAATTGTTGCAAACAATTTATATGTGTTGTATTTAAACAAACAAAATTTAATTTAATAATGTTCAACTTAATTTAGTTGTTTAAATTCAGCCCAAATAAATTGTTTACAACCAAATTTTAAAAAAAAGAAGAAGAAAAAAAAAGTAAATCCAAGGAATCATCTTTGAATATTTTTTCCAGTGTGTAGGAGCACTACACTTAAAAGGTCTTAATGGCTTTTTGTTGTAGACATGTAAAGAAACTAAAAGACTCATCAACTATCATCCTCATACTCGGAGAATGTTTTAGTGACTCCTGCATGTGGTGAGATTTTAGTATAATGTGTCCATTCAGATTGACTGCTCCATTTAAATCTCTCCACCACTCCCTACACACACATGGAAGCCCAATGGTGCCTTGTCATCTAACAAAACATGGCCCTTGTCTCATGAACGGTGTCCTTTTACAAACCCACGCACACATTCTCTTTCTTTCTCTATCAGTCCCTCTGTTAGGCCTCTTCGTGTCTCTTATCATGTTGCTCTGATCCACTGACGTGTAACTTTTGCACAATGCAACAAGAGAAATCCTCTGCAAACCCGATCTGTCTTTAAGAGCAGAGTGTCTTGCACTTGCAATATTTAGCATCTTCTCTCCCTGCTTTAGCCAACAATATGACCCTTACCTATAAGGCTCTACCTTAATTCTTGTCCAAAGTCAAAGCTAAAAGGCACAACCCAAGGTGTACTGATTAAACATGCCACACATTAACCCCCCTTTTCTAACAGGATGTATACACAGGAAGCCTGATCACATGGTCATACCTAAATATTTGATGCTGTTATTTTTAGATGCTCACTGACTTCTGCTTAAATCATTTCATCAAGCACATTTGTTGTCAAGTGCGGTGTGGCTGTGATTAACCATCACGTACAGTCATTTCTAAACATAAGTAATCATCATCGGCCATAATACCTTGTGTATTTTGTCATCGAGTTGTAGTTATACTGTCATTCAAAGCAATTTTTTTGTTATGAAAAGTCTCTTATCAGGTGTCACAGTGGCGCAGCGAGTAGCACAATCACCTCACAGCAAAAAGGTCACTGGTTCGAGCCTCGGCTGAGTCAGTTGACATTTCTGTGTGGAGTTTGCATGTTCTCATGTGCTCTGGTTTCCCCACAAGTCCAAAGATATGTGATATAGGTGAATTGGGTAAGCTAAATTGTCCTGAAGTGTATGTGTGAAAGAGTGTATGTTTCCCAGTGATGGGTTGCAGCTGGAAGGGCATCCGCTGCGTAAAACATATGCTGGATAAGTTGGCGGTTCATTCCTCTGTGGCAACCCAAGATTAATAAAGGGGCTAAGCCGAAAAGAAAATGAATGAAGTCTTTTATCCTGAGCAAGACTGTGTTTATTTAATAAAAAAAGTATAATAAAATTGTGGAATATATGTAAATTTTTGGTGTATTATTTTGAAGCATAGATGTTTAATTTTAGAGATAATAAAATATACAAATTTTGTATTTTTTTAATAAACTTGCATTTGAGTGATACTGTATTTGATAACGTCTGTAAGTGTTATGCAAATTGTGCAATGAGATGTGATTGCGTTCAATCAAGAAACTGATCTTTGCTGATTGTTCTTTGGTTAGCCAATAAACAAATATTTCAGTAGCGTTGGCTGCATTTACAGTGCATCAGATAAACTACCATCTGCATTCCCTTCCCACTAGCAGTCTAGACTGATCTGCTGCTGCTTACTGGTAAATCAGAGAGGATGAGCTGCCGGTTAATCCCTGGAAATCAGGGGTTAGACACACGTTGATACGTCTTCATGGCCATTTACAGGCTTGGCTGCATGTAGAGCGGAAGAGGAAGTTATTTAAAATTTGCGAGCGGGCGTGTGTGTGTGAGAAGATGTATAATAGAGATAGTGGGTCTTCATACCGAGATACATACAGATATATTGAGATATAAATATGCCTGTGTGCATATAGATTTACATTTATGTTTATAATATGACATAAACATAAAAAATGTAAATCGATTTGACATCAAAACATTGACGTCCATTTGACATCTATTGACCACTAAAGTAACAGCACAAGAATGTAAGAAAAGTGTTGTGCATCTGAAGCCTTCAATTGCAAATAGCAAATTTCTACAGAGTTTTGGATGTCTATAGGTTTTGACACCAATGTTAAATGTCAGTTTGATGTTGTTTTGGCCTCGAGGTAGTCAATTGACACAAAATTGATTAGTATTTTTGACTTTTATAAATGTTTTTATGCTGTTTTGAGATAAAGGCGGTTGCTCGGTATCAGATTACCCAGGTTTTCTAATAAATAAATATGCAGTGGTGGATATAAAGTACTTGTGTACTTGTGTTGTATAAGTCAGTTTGGGCAGAATCGCGTAGGCTCAGATTTCAAACAAGTGTAGTCATAAGAAAATCATGTAATTTAGTAAAATGTTCACCAGTATTTGTGCCTTGATGCAAATGCTCTCACAGGACCCAACCTCCATCTTAGCTATCCTGCACCCTGCCCTGCTGTAACCCCTGAATCCGTCCCAGCTGTGAGACAAACACTCCTCACTGCGCTCACACATAAAGTGCTCACAGCTGGGGTTTGTGTTTTCTTCTCCCTCACTCTTCCTCTCAGCGACTTGATTATTCCTTTCCAGCATACACACATCTCTGTTCAATTTTGCCTCTTAATGTGTCTGGATGATCCTTAGAGCCAACAGAAGAGGAAGTGCTATGTTTAGAGCGAAGCAAAATGTGTTTTTTCTTTATTTCCATGTGTGTGTGTGTGACTTATGTAGTTTACCCAAAGACAGAAGTAGACAAGTCTGCTACAACAGATCTAAACAATGCAATTTAGAAGTGAGAGTTTTGGTTAGTTAAGATAATTATAAAGTTCAGTATTAATGTAAGATGTTGAGTTGATTTCCATTTTCCACATTGTACTTCAACAATAAATATATCTGCGAGGTGTATGATAATTGTTACCTATAGAAGTTAGTTTTTTTTTTCTTTTTAACAATGTGCAAGTTAACATCCCTATTTTGTACATTATAATTGTTACAAACAAGAATTTCCACTTTTGGGCACCTTTGCAAATGTGAAGTTTATTTTATACAATGGTTCAAGAAGAAAAAAGTAATTTTAGACTCAATTGTCAATTTATTTACTTTCACCAACAAGAGTATTTTCAAACAAAGCCATTCAAATCAATTCATAAATGAAGTCACTTGCTTCTTTTTGTTGTGAATCAGCCATTTTGAACGAAACAACTGAATTAATGATTTGGTGAATTGCTCATTTAAAAATTGCTGCCATCTACTTGTTGTTTCATTGGCATAGTTATCCATGAGAGGTCTAAACCAGTCAAGGTACCAGCACAAAACACACTCAGAAAAATAATGTTTACTTATCAATTATTCAATTGCGTTTATTACAAGCATTTGCTGCAGTTATGTCATGCATTACTTTAATATCTGTGCACTCTATAAAAGTCTGTTTTCATAGTTTTAAAATCATTTAAATAAACTTTGTACTAATTTTCTCGTGATATAGTTGTGATCATGGCATATTGGAATTACTGTAATTACAGCATACCAGTTTGTAAAAAGCATTCATTTCCTCGTATGATTTGTGGCGTGAGACCGCTTTACCTTAAGCAGAACCAGAGTAAAACGTGTGTGCTTAGAGAGTAATGATTAAATATCATTATTAAGCTGTTTATATATATATATATATATATATTAGGCATGGGACAAGGTATACCGTGGCCAAAATTTTCTGCTATGAGGTACAGTATGTGTAAGATTTTTTATTTACATTTTTATTTTGGTGTAAATTGTAACGAAATCTGTGTTTTTGAAATAAATGAAGACCGCAGAAGTCAATGATTCACTTGAATCATGTAGCCTGACATGTTTACTGCGCCAAAATATTTTAAATATTTCTTAAAATAACATGTATTGTGTTCAAAGGGGAAAAAGGTTTGGTTTTTTAGCCAGACATTTAAAAAGAATATATTGTAGAGCAGTAAACACAATACCATCATATCATGAAACCGGGATATTTTTTATTCAAGGTTATCATACCGTCAGACTCTTATACCGGCCCAGATAGATAGATAGATAGATAGACAGACAGACAGACAGACTGTAGATATTTATTTGGTGTGGTTGACACATAAGACTGTTGCAGTAGAAATGAATAATCCCTAGTCTGAGGACATAAAGAGCACAGAGTTGAATATTACATGTTGTCATCTTGGAATTACAGTAATTACGGCATGACATGAACACAGCATTAGATTGACGTTAGATCTACTCAAAAGAATTCTCAAGAATTAATAGTGCAAATGAAATGTCTGTTTTTATTTATACTGACAATTGGTTCC
>CAIGQQ010031706.1:663484-678223 GCA_903798035.1 Danio albolineatus
TAGTGCAAATGAAATGTCTGTTTTTATTTATACTGACAATTGGTTCCTGATACACCTGCCTTTGATGAACTCTGCTCTCTTCCTGTTTGTGTAAAAAAAAAAAAAAAAAAAAACGCACACACACACACACATGTAGGACTCTCAGCATGCATGACCATACCCGGGTAATGGTAAAGTTTATGTGACTGTTTAGTCAGCACAACAAGTCATTTCTTTTAATAGGGCATCGTTTCTGCCAACATGAAAGGAGAGGCACAGTAGCTTCTCAGGAGAGGGCTTTTCTAGGAAGGCCTTTAGCAAGGGGCCTCAAGAGTGTTCGTTACCTGAATGGTTGGTGATCCAGAAGTTGCTCCTGAACTACTCCTTTGTGGAAAGTGCAAATAAACAATAAATAATTTACAGTTATAGTTTTCTGTTAACTATTGACAGCATTGGTTGGAAGCAGAAAATAACAAAACAAAACAATGTTACATGTTAAACACAAGCACTGCCAACATTTCCTTTTATAATGTTTTCAAATGTGAATCATCCTCTGCTCAGCTTATTGTTGTATTTTTCCTCTGAATCTCACTTCCTTGTTCCTTTTTTTTTTTTTACAGGTGAAATAGTTGTGAACGAGGCGAACTTTGTAAGGAAGTGCATCGGTGCAGACAGTAGTCAAGATGACCTCTGGGGCAAACTTGTGTGTACCAACTTTAAGGTCTCCTTCATTACCCATAATTCATTGCCACAGCAGGTAAGCTCAGACTTGTCAGAGTCTTTTTTTTTTTTTTTTGATAACCTGTCAGTAGAAGTCATTCATCTGAGAAAATCAATAGTTGTGTCTAAAATTGGATAAAGTCGAATACAATTTAAATATATTGGTTAAACCAAAGACTGTCGAAAACACAAGACATGTCACTCATATAGTTTTGAGTGGTGAAGATTATAACAGTCAATATAGCAAGTCAAGCCCCGCCTTCTAGTACAGAAGCCAGTCATTAATCATTACAGACTAACATTTCTCCGGAGAGGACCAGGAGTGGTTTTCTGCAGATTTTTTCTGATTTGAACGTTTAGAAATTAAACTAAAGAGATCGTTGTTGTTTAATCTTATTGTTGATTTCTAATATGAAATTTGATTGTAAGCTTTGCGAGCAATTTTGGCGAGTTAGATTTTTCTCCATTCAAGCAGAATACCTGAGCATACTGCCAGAGAGGCGTTGCAAAGGTGGCGGCCGAGTCAAATGACTTGCCTTAAAGGGACTTTGAATATACATATAATCAGATAATAAAGAATTTATTGAAGTAATGAATTGAATACATTTTCTAAGTGATTATTCAACAGGTGCTAGAAAAATTCAATTTTAATCTGTATTGACATAT
The DNA here is from genome assembly GCA_903798035.1 of Danio albolineatus. Classification (NCBI taxonomy): domain Eukaryota; kingdom Metazoa; phylum Chordata; class Actinopteri; order Cypriniformes; family Danionidae; genus Danio; species Danio albolineatus. The sequence goes on from CAIGQQ010031706.1 coordinate 664,850, forward strand.
AAGCTGTACACCCAGAATGTGAATTTCCTGTTCCAGCACATGCCAAAGACAATCTATTGTATTGAAATCTGGTATCCTTGAAGGTCATTTGAGTATAGTCAGTGTATAAAAGGATTTAGCTTGCTACGAATAAAGATGGGTACACTGTGGTCATGAAGAAATGGCTAGCAACAATACAACAATTAAGGCTATGTAGGCTATGGTGTTTAAACAATGCTTAGCTGGTACTAAGAGACCCAAAGTGTTCCAAAAAACGACTCCCACACAATTACATCACTAAAACCAGATTGAATGGTTGATTCAAGGCCAAATTCTTGCCCTCCCATTTAAATGTTGCAGTAGAAATCAAGACAGATGCTGTTCTACATTCCTCTGTTGTAACAAGTGGCTTTTTCAGTTTTTGTTGCCTTTCTAACTGCTTAAACTAATCTGGCCATTTTTTGCACATAGAAACAAACTGCTGCTCACTGGATGTTTTACCTTTTTGGGCCATATTGTGTAAACCCTAGACTAGAGATTGTTGTATGTGAAACGTCTCTGTAGATGGAATAGACTGACCAGCATGCCTGTAACTCACAACAGTGCCATGCTAAATCAGTACTTTATTATACTGGTTGTAAGGACCCACCAATCTGCTCATTTTGTATGTCTCTATTAATTGACAAAGTCAGTGCAATTCACTGAATTCTCCTCATGAGCTAATGTTCTGAATCACGTGTGTTAATTGAAGGAGACATACAAAAACGTCCGGAGCAGCGGGTCTCTGAGATGAGGATTAAAAACAACCGACTTTAATCAATCAGTAGTAATCCATGTGATTTAGATATGTGTAAACAAATCGACTTAAAGTGGCCAGTGAGTGTATTTACAGTTGCCTTATTATCTGAAATGGGACAAGATACTTAGACCAAAAAATAACATTTCATCTTTAAGTATGGAGAAAAGCAGGTCAACATTAGATATGCAAACATTGGATGAAAGAGTAGGGATACAACAAATTTTGGTCAGGAGAAAAAAATCAGCTGAAAATATGAGCCGACTTAAAAACGATTCTGCGCCAAACTGCTCAGCAGTGTTCAGTGTAGTGTTTTTTTATTTAAAAAAAAAATCAATCAGTACTGAAATTTCAAAAATGTACATTGTTCCCGCTAGCATTTGAGCACTGTTGAGTGTGTTCTTGAACACTGCAGATTTGCAGTTGCGTTCACATGCTCAACAGAAATGACTGTGATTGGCCATGAAGGTCATCAGTTTATTGCACTTCACCTCTATTTACCGACTGCAAACACAGGTACAGGACACTAGAGCGTTTTAAAGCCGAAAATCAGCTGATCTGTCTATGTGCTGCTGATGTACGAGTGATCCACGAGTGATCCACTGATTGATCGTGAACACAATTGCAAATCAGCTGTGTTCAAGAAAACGCTTAATGGAGCTTAAATGTTTGTGGGAAATGGTTGTTTTTTAAATTTCTGTACCGATTCATTCTCACTAGATCTAAACAGGTTTGCTTACCAGATGTGAAAAGTGCTGTTCTATGAAACTCATTTGTTTCAATGTATTGCGCTAAGTACGTGTGGAACTAGCTTGCAACTAGCTTGCATGCATACTGCTGTGAACTTTCAAATATCTCAGCATCTCTATGTATAAACCATACATGCTCAACGGACAAAGTCTGCTCAGATAATGCACAGACAGGACTTTTGTATAGAACATTTAGAGGAATGTAAACAATAAAAATGGTCCTAACATATTTCCTGTTTTACATTTCCATAGCTTCTAAAAATCCAAAAAGATCCACATATTGATAATGTTATGATAGCTGTTTCAACATGAAAATATGATCAAATTGCCTTGTTACAGTTATGAAATAGTATGAAGAAGCAGAAAATGTTCAGAAGCAGAAAATGTTCATGGGCCAATGACATTACCACATTGAAGTGGTCTATATCAGTGGTTCTCAAACTGTGGTACGTGTACCAGTAGGGGTACGCAGGCTTACTTCGAGTGGTACGCGGAGGAATTGCTGAATAATTAAAGTTAAAAAATGAACACACTATTAACCCTTTGATGCGTACGATAACACAGATGTGATCAGTGATTTTATTAGGCTAAATATTTTATTTAATTTTCATTTTCTAATGTTTGTTATGTATTGTTTCATTTGAAGCTATTTTCCTCCCTGTATTTGTAGCGGTTGTTGGGGCCATATTTCGTATTTTTATATCCCATTGTTGACATGCAGGTATAGTTTAATCACTTGCTTTTCTGACACACAAAGCCTACTTTAATGCGCAGTAAGCAGATCTAATTTCCAATTTCTCTGTTTAAACTATTTTTTATGTTTAAAGTGGCAAATAAATAATAATAATGATAATAAATATTCATAATAATAAGAATCCGCTACGTTTTTGAACTGCGCAGGGCTGTAGCTGCTTAATTACGCCTACTATGCTACTGTATTTCAATACCGGTCATTATGGTGGTACTTGGAGAAACAATTTTTTTCTGAAGTACTTGGTGAAAAAAGTTTGAGGACCACTGGTCTATATAGTTTAGTTGTTCCAGCTGCTTGTGCGCTACTGTGCTGTCATGGCAACACTGCTACAACAACGTCTCTCAGCTCACTGGTTCTTTGTCGATATGTTAATTAGTTTACAGTTTTGACATTTTACTGCATAATTCAGTTATGTTTCTTATTAGTGTCTTGTGTATTACTCTCTACTTGCTTAGATAAAAGTGGCATATAAGGAAGGAAATAAATTTCAGTCCCTGTCTTTCAGGTCATGTCATGTGAAAAAAAGTTCCTTTGCAGAGCTGTGAAATCAGCTGCACATATTTACCCGTGCAGTGACTCCTTCCTATAATGCAGCTCTAAACAAGTTAAACATGTTAATAATCTCCCTAAGTCCTCATCTGATTTACTAGGAAAAAAAGTCAATTATTACAATCCTACAAAGTTGGTACGGGTCATTCACTGCACTTGTTTATCCATAAGGCCAGTCATAGCTCGTGAGCTTCTCTTTACAGCATAATGTCTATGAAATTAATTGAAAGCCGATGAATTAAAAATGATCACTGTCTTTTTTATTGTGTGCAGAGATTTCAGTGTACTCACCGGCTTCTGGGTGAGCATGATATCCCGCTGGCTTGTGTGGAGCAGGTAGTAACAGGTAATTTAACAGCATGTAAACACTCTTTCACTCTTCCTTACACCTGCAGACCACCTGCTTCTCCAGAACTTTTTGAATGACTAGACTCTATGAATAAAATCACTGTCAAAGATCAGCGTGGCATGTAAACTTTAGTGTGTGCATAATATAGAGGAAAGTAATACAGCTTAACTAGATAGTTCTGTGGCAGGATTTCTAAACCTTTTTCAAGACAAGGAACCCCTTTCATAAAGCAAACTGTTATTGGATGCTCCCACATGCATAAAGCATTGTGAATACCATGAGTGAAGCTGTTTTCCCAAACCCGCTACCAGCTTAATGTTAAATGCAAAAGAAATTTACTTTTTGATCTATGCAAATATTATTTCAAATATTATATCATTAATTCCCTTAAAGTATGATTTTAATACATTTTTGAATAGGTTGCACTGTTGTCATTCAAATTGAAGCTAATAGAATTAGAAGTGCAATAGACTTTTTTTATTTTCACACTTCGTACAGTTTTACCATGATTTAAATTAGACTCCCACTAAAATGTGCAATAGCTGTAATAGTTTATTCACAAATAATAAAAACTCTTGTGTTCAGAATAAGGATCATTTAATGAAATTAAAACATTCTGTGTTAGGAATATACAGCGGGGAGAAAGGTATTGAACACGTCATGTTTTATTCTAAAGGAGCTGTTGACATGCAATTGAACCAGATTTAAGTAAAAAGCCAAACAATACAAATATAAAAATATAACAGCAAATCTGAAAAGTTTATGTTTAATAACAATGGAATGACACAAGGATGATGTACTGAACTACTGAAATATATTTAGTACTTTATATAAAATGCTTTTTTGATGATGGCAGCTTATTTATTTACTAGAACTTCTATGTTAAACTGCTTTGACACAATCTACATTGTAAAAGCGCTATAGAGATAAAGATGAAAAATGAATTAAAGATGCCTCTCGTATGGAGAATGAAGTCATGCATTGCTCAGGTGTTATTTTTATACAGACTTCAACAGAGTGTAAAAATCTTGATGGTTCTGTGGGTCTCGTGTACCAAATCGGAACTTTAATTTGTATTCCCTATTGGATTCAAGTCAGGTGATTGGCTAGGCCATTCTACAGCTTGATTTTGAGAGTTTGAGAGTTTCCTTGGCTGTGTTTTGGATTATTGTCCTGCTGAAATGTCCACTCTGATTTCATTTTCATCATCCTGATAATGTCGATGTTGGGCTCAATCCGCTAATATTAATTTACAATGACAAAGGGCAGAGGGTTGCTGAAGAACTACTGAGAGTTATCAGCTGCTGTCTAGGCTTTCACTACCTTTCTACACCTCAGTTTCTTTATGTGTTCAATACTTTTTCCCTTTGTCATTTTATTTTATTACACCTAATTTAATTTGTTAATTAATAAATAATTGTTTTCTTTGCGTATATGGATTTTGTTTGGTTCTTACCAACATGTGGTGAAATTTAAGTCAACAGCACATTTATAAATATGTTTTCTGAGAAAAATGGTGCTGTTCAATACTCCTTTCCCCCACTGTATCTGTTACACTGAATAACCATGGAACATAATTTCACCCATATTTCATTTCAGCAATGATTATTTGAAACATTAACATAGGCAATTTACTTTAATTTAATGTGATGTGACACCAAATTGGGATCTAGCATCCTTGATCCATGTACATAATAATAAATGTAAGCAAAAAAAGTAAAATCTGGAATTCAGCACACAATGAAGGTCGCATTAAAAAACATTTGCAACCTCTAGTAAAATGTAGGATGTTTGTGACACAGTTGAAAGGCAATCAATTCAAATAATAAAAAAAATATTCCATTGACCAGTTTCCTGAAAAAGTGAGCTATCATTGTTATGCTTGACATCATATATTACATGGTTTTGCAGTGATATCTTAGTTCTCAGTTTTCCACTATTGCAATCAGAAATTTTCCACGGATGACCTGGATATTTGAGAGGAACGCCCAGGGCTCTACAGATCCTATTGAGAAACGGTGCCCTTTGAAACTCCAGCCATGCTTTATTCTTTTAATAGCTGAAATGAAAATGTTTTAAGGCGTCTCACCGGTCAGACCCTGCGTGTATCTTTATATAGAACGTCTGCTCGTGTGCTATCCTTGTCATTCAGTTCTGTCTCCTCTACTTCACTGCCCGCAAATGTGTTTTTACATAGTCACTGGTTTCCATTTTTTAAACTTTGGTTGTTCTCCATCTGCCTTTCTACCTCAGTTCTCAGTTTGATCTCTGCTTGTGTGTCTGTTCCCGTTTTCCTTTTTGTTAAACTGCTCCAACGTTTGTATTAACATAACAATACGGATAATGTGTCCCTGATGAATGACTGTAACCCAAATGACTTTGCTTGGATTTTTCCATGAGCGATGCGGTCGGTAGTGAGATTGTAGCGTAAAGCTGCAGAACCTGTTTGGGTGGCTGTTTTTAGCTTTAGCTGCAGATGAGCTCATCCAGCCAGACTGCAGCCTGAGCCCGGCCACGATTAATCTTGTTTGTGTTAGATCCTTGCACTCCCCTCATTGCTGACTTAGCCCCCCAAGTGTTGAATTGCTGTGCTAAACAGATAGAGCATGAAGCCTGCTTTCCCTCCCCTTTTTGAAACTGTCTGTCTGTGTGGCTTCAACAAAAGACCTTTATAAGAGATTCAGGCTTGGAAAAAACACACTGCATGCTCCGAGGCTTCAGTCTGTCAGTAAGGCACGCAGAGTGACCCCTGCAGTCTGGGATAGTGCCCTTGAAGGCTGTGTATGTTGTATTAATTACAGCACTGAAAGCTAATTCTGAAGCACATCCAAAAGGCCTTGTCTGCTCATCTGGTAATATCTGCCGTCACATGCAAGAAGAATCAAATTTACTTTCACCTTCCAAACACTTTCATCAACAACACGTATAATCCACATAAATACAACTTACTTTTTATTTACACAGTATACATAATGCTAAGTACATGTTTTAAGCCATAAAAACTGAGTGTGCCTCACATAGGTGAGTGGGCTTGACAAACCACCTGTAGAAAACACCCTATTTCATCACTCTGATACTTTAACCGAGACTTACAGCAGGTTTGCACATTTGCACCAGACACATTCTTATTTATGACGTGTGCTACACACGAGTGAGTGGGCTTGACAAACCACCTGTTGAAACACTCTTCTCTCTCTATAACCCTCCTCCCCTCTGCCTCCTCACTCTAGCACCCAATTCTCTGAGGACAAACAGTTTCTTTGTAGAATTGGTACTTGTGTGTATTGCCTCTTCTTCTTGAATTGTTGAATGCCTCAATTGAAGGTTGCTTTGCACAAAAGCGTCTGCTAAATGACTAAATGTAATGTAAATGTAATATTATGACAAGCTACATATAATCTGAAAGCTTAGAAATTGTTATATCTGTGCCATGTGAAGTAAGTGATTCATTACATTTACGCATGGGTGCCACGGTGGCGTAGTTGGTATAACGTTCGCCTCACAGCAAGAAGGTAGCTGGTTTGAGCCCCGGCTGGGTCAGTTGGCATTTCTGTGTGGATTTTGCATGTTCTCCCCTGGTGCTCCGGTTTCCCCCACAAGTCCAAAGACATGTGGTATAGATGAATTGGGTAGGCTAAATTGAGTTTTTATATAGGCCCTTTATGTAAAAACTTGTTCATGCAACTAATTATTATAATACATTAAACGAAATGAATAGATTATTTATAGTGTCTTTTGAAAGCATTTATTTGATCAATTAGCAGTTTACTATTTAGAGTAGTTTACCAAGTAATAATTGTTGATGTGATATTGCTTTGCTTATAACATATAAATGCATATCAAATGAGCACTTCTTCTTTCTGTTCATTAGGGGAACTTAAATTTTTTAGATTCAGGTTCTCTAGAACAGAGAGGTCTTAGTTTCCACTTCTGTATTCGTTGGTAGTTACTTTATGGAAGAGGGACTTTCTTTTATTAGTTTCTCTTCATAAAAATATATATTTTTTTAAATTAATTTATTTATTCATTCATTTTCCTTTTGGCTTAGTCTCTTTATTAATCAGGGGTTGCCACAGCGGAATGTACCACCAACTTATCCAGCATATGTTCTTCTAGCTGCAACCCAGAACTGGGAAACACCTTACACACTCATTCACACACATACACTACGGACAAATTAGCGTATTCAATTCACCGGTACCACACGTTTTTGGGCGCGAACATGGGGGGAGACTTCACACAGAAATGCCAGCTGACCCAGCCAGGACTCGAACCAGCAACTTTCTTGCTATGAGGCGATTGTGCTACCCACTGCCCCACCATGACACTCATTTATTCAGATTTCAGTTCTTTTGTTTATCATGTTAGAATTGGTCATGATTCCATGAGCCTTTAGGCTGTTTGTCTGGATATTATGTAAGACAGACTACGCATAATACAGATTATACTCCTCCACTCACAAGCACATGTACTATCCAGTAGTGAGATCGGCAAACTTGGCAGTAAGCATGCATTCTCTGACGTATAATGCTGTAGAAAGTAAGAGTAGTTCAGGTCTGTCTCGTTTAGGTTTTACTTCTGCCCCATTATTCCTCTTTCTAATTTCAGTAATATAAAATTCTAATAATCCTGTTTTTTGTGTGTGTTTTAATAGTGAATGATGTTAAGGGGAAGCAGAAGATCTTAGGATCCAATCAGAAGCTGAAATTTAACCCTACTGAGCTTATTCTCTACTGCAAAGACTTCCGGATCCTCCGATTCCGCTTTGATGAAGCTGGACCTGAGAGCGCTAAAAAGGTAAAACGTAAAAACCTCACAGACATGTGAACTAACTAACCCAAACAAACCGCACATGCTCACACACCTCCACGTTCCTAGAGCTTTGGATTAGTCTGAGAAAAGATTAAGAGCTAATGGGTTTGACTGCATCCCCCTGCTAAAGACTAGTGCGTGTTCTTTTTTTTGTCTTGAAATAAACAAGTGGATGAAACCTCTGCCTGTTTTTGGACCCAGCCCAAGAATGAAGTGGAATTATGAATTGTATTAAATTCAGTCTGTGCTCTGCATCTGTATGTGTATGTCTGAATTATGCAACCATTTAGCCTTGATCATATTTGTCAGTGTCCTACTTAAGAAACTTTTCCTGGAACTCTAGGCCTGTGGTGTTTCAGGAAGTCTCTAGTTGTCTCCCCTTCTCTACCGAGTGTTTGTAGGATGAGGAGATTATAGTTGTCTGTTCACCTAGACAGCATTGCTTTCATCCACCTTATTTGTCTGCTGGACACTGATCCCACTGCAGACCTGTAATGACGAGGTGTAGTGAAGCCATGTTCATCTCTTTCTGCTATAAATTCTCTTACCCATAAGTAGGGGCAGACATTTTTTTGCTGTTTCTGCGCAGAATTTTGTTAAAATGTGGATTCATGCGGGATGATTTTAGGAGTATCATAACTAAAAAAAAGTAATACCTGTTTAACTTTTATTTAAAGTTTACAATGCAAATCCAATTAGATCCACTATTTTTGGTAAACAAAGCAAGTCTCTCATATAAAATATCTACTAAAAGATAGACAATATTACTTTACAAACTTTATTGTAAATGAATCAAATAAACATTTTCATATTAGTCAATATCATTACTGAAATTAATTTAAAAACTGAATGTAAATTTACACACATTTACACAAGTAAATAAACAGAATCAATGATGGGCTAAAAATCTGTGGAATAGACGAATTACCATGTTTGCAAAAATTCAGGATGCGCGCACAGGGAGGTGGCAGAAAAAAACCAGGAGCGCTAGCATTTACAGCGAGGGAACGACATCCGATGCGGTACAGAGTTTGTTGTTGTCTTAGAAATAAGTTATATTGATTCCACATTATACATCTTGTTTACATATTGCTTTCAGCGTATAATAACAGCTTGTAACCCAGTGATAAACACAGTTATTCCGCAAACTTAACATTAAAGTGACCGGCATTCGTCTGACAGGTCCATTTGCGATAGCAGCACTCCCCCCAATGGATATTGGATAAGACGAAATGGCCAAGCATCCAACCCCAAATATATCTCAAGTGATTTTACAAGAGAGAAGTTAAAGACCTACAAGTCTTTGGATGCTTACAGTTTTGTTCTGTGTGGTCATGTGCAAGAAATAATGCTCCATGATTACCAGATTCAAAACTAGTGCTAAAAAACGAGGTTTTGCCTAGCCACAGCTACAAGGCCTGGGTAATCATTAACAGTCAAAACAACTGCATTGTGACAGTGAACTGCATCTGTACAGCAGGCTATGTCAACTTACATTTTTATGTTTCATTATTAGCATTAAGTGTCTGCAGTTTAATGAATCTTATTTAACTGTTTTTGCTGAAATCATTGCTGAAATCAAAAACGAGTAATGTGTATGATTCAGCATAGTGTGAACTTATATGATATGAAATGAGAACTGCAGAGTCGAGCATTTTAATTAGGTCCTCACTCGATTCAGCTCTCTTTTACCCAAAGGCTTCTGTGTAGCAGTGTGGTGTACGGTAAAAGTTAAGTTTTCGAATTTAGCATCCTACTGCATAACATGACCTGTTTGCTATTGCAACCGGTCTTTTTTGCAGCCGGGGACTCTTGTGACGTCATGTGTGACGTAGGCTTGTAATTGGTCTATTCTGCGCTCGCAAATTCTGTGTAGGCCTACCCATATGACACTGAACTGTGCATATGGTAGAACTGTGATATTACTCAAAATATTCCGAATAATTTGTTTTTATTTTATTACAGTCTTTGTGTTTAAATAAATTGTACTTGAATTTCAATTAAACTGAAAACACACCCTCACATCATGCCAACCTTTTGGGCCATGGAAAGCAACAAATTGAGAATTCAGTTCAAGTCTGAAAACATCCATCACATGTTGAATAGTTACTTCCTGAGGAACTGGTGCAAAGTGTTAATATTAAAAATGAAAGTTGCGGCAACTGGGAAAGCCTGAGGTTCTTTTTTTCCTCTTAAATAATAAATAAGTTGGGTTTCAGAGGGCGCAGATGACATTTGCAAAAACAAACACTGCTGTTATCTTGTGTTCAGAGGCAGATACCTGATGTTTGGGAATGCAATTGTGTGTGACTGTGGTGGGAGGTAATTATACACAATCGGTTTTGATGAGGGATGACTGCTCATGTAGAATTATTAAAAGAACATGTGCAATTAGGTTGGTGCTCTGGTTAGTTAGTTCACATCTGATCACATTATCTTTTTATATCTACAGTTTTTTCCTTTTCTTTTGCAGTGTCTCAACGTTTGCTTTGTAAAAATAGGGGGCTAGAATAATTGAGCTGATTGAATTTAATTAGAACAGTTTTAGCCCAGCGTTTGTTGTTGATAAGGGTTTGTGGAGGGATTGCATTCATAGGAGTTGGGTATTATTTGGTGTACAATGTCCTGTTGAAATTGCACGTAGCTCACTGCTCCACTGTAACTGCTGCTGGTATGTTCTGTTGGCTCTCTCCAAATCATTGACACTGCAAAATGTTTAGATGTTTGTTTTCTATTGGGCTTCTGGTGGTGATCGTTTAATAAGCGTTGAAAGTATGATTCTAACTTGTCAACGTGTGTCCTGATCTAAAGCTTCTAAAGTATTGTGCTAAAAAAAGGTCATGGGCTTTCTTAACCACTGTGGTTATATTGTAACACTGCAAAAAAATGCTTTTTTTATACGTAGATTTTATTTTATTTTTTGTCTCGTTTCTAGTCCAAAATTCTTAAATAAAGAAGCATTTTCTAAGCATTTAAGAACTATAGTCTTGTTTTTAGAAATAAAATGCCGAAATGATACGAGTTTTCCTCCTAAAACAAGCTAAACAATCTGGCAAACAAAAATTATCTTGTTTATGACTTTGACATAAGGTTATTTTGTGTACCCCATTAGCAGATTATTTAGCTTGTTTTAATGAAAACTCAGTTAATCAACTTAATTTTGGCATATGATTTCTTAAAACAAGACTTTTAATTTTGTGTAGGCCAGCTCATGTACTTCCCATGAACTGCCATGACATTATAAAATCACAGCGTTTAAGGTCTGATTTGCTTAAAATAGGCCTGTCACAATAATCAATATATCGACTTATCGCACAATACATAAACATGAGCTCAATAATTTTTGGGGATGCAATATATATCGGCCATACATAAAAAAAACAATTTTTGCAACATTTTAGGTTATTGCACAACCTCTCTATCTCTATTGGAGGTGTCAGTATGGTTAAAAAACACTATAGTATTTACCATAAATGACTAAAGTATATTTTGATGTGGGTGCCTGACAACTGAAAATAGATCTGGTAGCAGATATCACAGACTGTTACTTTTTACCTTGCATTTTATTTTTCAACATTTATTATTATTTGTTTTGGATATGCATTTTCACATTCTGATTCCAAAGTTTAATCATTAAATTATTAAAATGTCTAAATTAAATTAAATATTCTATAATACAATATATGATGCGTTCTTTTGAAGAGAGTACTTGTGTTATGATGCTATTATGTTGCCATTCTGGCATTATATAATGAGTGGCCTAAAATGGTCTTAAAATGACAATAATATCGTTTATCGCGATATATTTTGTTGCAATATATTGTACAATAAAAAATAGATATCGTGACAGGCCTAACTTAAAATTAATGATCTTCACTGCCTTTTTGAGATACAATATGATGTGGTTGTCACACTATACAAGAAGCACTGCATTAAAATACATCGTTCCATGCCATGTCTTAATCTGTCTAATGCTAAAGTCTATTCATCTTAATATATTTTAATTAATTACATTATTAATGCTATAAAATAAAGCTTATGAAATTGAAAATAATCACATAAACCTTTCACCAGAAGCTTATTGTAGGCTGAAAAACATGTGCTGTGCAAATAGCCAATTCCTTCATAATAAGTGTTAATCTGAGCACCAAATTATTAAGTCACTTTTATTTCTCGTGTGCTTTATACAATGCAGATTGAGACAAAGCAGCTTATTTGGATGAAAATGCAATAATATAAAAATCTAGTACATGGTTTCATCATTGTGAAACAACCAATACTGGTTCTAATTTGTTCATTGATGATTCAGATCAGTGCAATATGATTGTCATTGTTGATGGATGTAATTGACAGTAGGGCAGCTCTACTGACCCCAAAGGAGCAAGTCACTGTTCATCCGGGTGACCAGTGCTCTTCTGTCTAAACATATGAAAAATATATCTATACATATACATACATTGCAAAGTCTTCTTCACAAAGTTGAATAGAACATCTTTTCTGTACATTTTGTACATTCTCTCTACTTTTCCCCCAATTATAAATATATAAGGCACTGCAAAACTCGCACTGCAGTGAAGCCTGCTGGATTGTTTAGCAGTTCCCACCAAAACCCTCAGAGGCTTTCTGCCTCATAAAATAAAGCATGTTCTGCTGAGGAATGTCTCTCCCTCTTGTTATATATCTGCACCATAAAGCAGATAAAAAGAGCTCTTTATACAAGCCGATCTGATCATGCGTTGAACTCCAAGCTCTGTGACTCACACCGGCCTACAAACCCATCCTGTTGCTTCACAACAGCTGCTGTTGCTTGGTAACGTGGAACTTTGTGTAAAACGAACATTCCACAATGTGCTCCTGACTCAAAGACTATCAGAAGCGGAGAACGGCCTCCTGTTTGTCATTCCTACAGCATAATGAGCCCTGATCGGCCATTTCTGTGGCATGACTCACAAGTCCACGCTTTCCACAGCATCTTTGGAATGATTGTAAGTCATCATTTATGAGTCACTAGAATCTCAAAGGCTGCACTGAGTGTTCTTTCTGTTTTTGACAGCAGAAAAGGGAATCTTCCTTTTTGTAATGGGGAAAAAGACTGTGAGGGAAGCAGAGCTTTTCACCTGTAGTAACCCAGCAAACAGCCCAAACCCTAAGGGGAATAACTGGACATATAGAAGTAGTGAAGTAAAAGTAGAGAAAGAAAAAAAAGAGGTGCCAGAGTTCAGCTCTAAACAGTCTGCCAGCTCCTGAGAATGTGTGAAGGAAGGGGGAGAAAGGGTGCAAGAAAAGCACCACAAAAAAACAAGATGAACAAAAAGCCCATTCACTTTCTGAGCGCTTAGCAAACATGCGCATTTATCCTGAAGTTCCGTTCTAGAGCTTTTCTGAC
>CAIGQQ010031706.1:693223-710038 GCA_903798035.1 Danio albolineatus
TTTTTTTCTTTTTTGAACACAAGGGAAGATGTACTGAAGAATGCAGGAACAAACAGCCACTGATTCCATAGTATTTTTTTATGTTTCGAAGTCAATGGCTTCTTGTTTGGAGCTGGTTTCTTCAAACTGCTGCAGCCACTGGTCAAAGAGAGTGGGATTTTCTTCCAGAAAGCTAACATGTGGCCCATGGCCGGTAACAGTAGAATTGATGCTATCCAACGTTGGAAGTGAAGGACTCACACAGGGTTAAAATTCGCTCAACAGGGCCTCTCTGCGTTCCTCCAGGAGTGCTCTAATGTCAGCCATAGTTATGCTAGATGTTGACAACAGTTCTTGTCTTTTTCCGCATGATTTCCTTTGGCTTTTGACATGGCAGAGCGATCGAATTAACAGCGATCAGTTATGAAAGCTGTTGTTAAACCCTATAACTGCATATAACAAGTTAGACGATTATAAGTAAAACTGCAGGAGCAAGCGGAGCACGCCAGTACACTGCACGCCTCATAAACGAAAATCCGGCTGCTTTTATGACAACATTTTTCAGAATATCTTGGTTTTTGTTCAACAGAGGAAAGAAAGTTTAGAATCACTGGAGTGTGACTACATATTGATGTAATATTTAGCTTGAACTGCCCCTTCAAAGATCATTAAATCAGTTTTATTTTCTATATTCTGTAGGCAGATGATTTGGTTATATTATAAACAATGTTAACAGAATGCTAATTTAAACAAAGAGTATACATTTGTTTGCCTCTCTCTCAGAAAAACTACAGTTCCACTGTGCGTGGTCTGCCTTCACTGATGCGCAACGGATCTCTTGGGCCGAACGACACCCTGACCCGCCGAAACTCTCTTGTGCTGCGTCTGCGTTCTGACTTGTCTCAGGTGCGGGAGCAGCAGGAGACCCCGTCAGAGCGCTTCGTTCGGGACTTCTTCTCTCGGGCCGTCGACCTGCAGGGCCTGCTGCTCCCCCAGCTCCTCCCATCTCACCTCTCCGTCTGGAAGCTGTACTTCTTGCGCTGGGTCCCTGAGGCCCAGATCCCACACGGCGGGCCCGTCACTGCCTTCCACAAGCTCTCAGTGCTCACAGACGAGATCGAAATGCTCCAGAATCAACTGAGGCAGTACAAAGGAGCAGGCGGGACCGCTAACACATCCCACGCGGAGCACAGCAAAATGTACTTTAAGGCCACTTCCACTCCTCAGCAGTGCCCTGCTTCTCCAGAATACCTCAGCTCCTCGTTTCCCTTCTCTCCTGTGGGCAATCTGTGTCGCCCTGGCATTTTGGGGACACCTCTGAGCAAGTTCCTCAACGGGGCCAAGATCTGGCTATCCACAGAGACGCTGGCCAACGAGACCATCTGAGAGCGGGTCAACATGAAGATCTTGCTTGTTGCGAGTGCACAGGCGTGCGGTACAGACTCGTTTTTATCCAGACTGTTGAGAGCCGTCAACTGGTGAGGTTTGTTTTGTTTTTTATTCTTGCACATGATTAAATATAAAGCTCCAATCGCACATCTTTCTGACTTGGGATTGTTTGGATCTGTTCTACTTGTGTTGTGGTGGATTTATTTTTGTTTTTCTTGTAGAGTTTGTGGCATTAGATGGAAAGGAAGTTAAACCGCTGATGCTTTACATATTTATGGTTCAGTTTGTTTACATTAGATAAAGCATTTGCTCTCATGAACAAACAATAAATGGTTTATATAGCACAAATCAGTATGTACATTTCACATGTGTGACTTGTTTGTGCTACTTCAAATAACTCTTAATGCATTTAAAATCATTTTATTCCCTTCATACCTGTGATGGCAACCTCAGCGCCACATTATCCTTCAGAAATCATTTAAAAATGCACATTTGGTTTGTTTGTATGATTATCAATGTTGTAAATGGTTAACCTGCCTTATATTGGTTGAAAACGATGCATTTCTTTCTGGACTTTTTGGCAAATATAAAGTTCAGAAGCACCACATGTATTCGAAATGCAAATCTTTTGAGAATTTATGAAAACATTCATTTTAAATCAGTAAGGATGCTTTAAATTGTCATTTATTTCCAAGAAAATATTTTGCTGATGGCAAATTGTTGATTTAAACAAATTGTTTTTTTTTTATTAATGCACAAAACCTTCAATAATGTTAATACAACTCAAAACTAGAATTGAATACAATTATAGATATGACCATTAAATGCATGTTCTTGATACCTAATGCGTTAATTAACGAACGAACGAACTGATCCTCATTATAAGGCATTATCACAGAACTGTAAAATAAATCTGTAAAATGTACATATTTTTTTGATTTTTTCATAGGTTTAAGATTCTTGAAGCCTTCTGGCAAGGTCTAACTGTAGCTAGCTTTATTAAAATCATTAACCAAAATTGTGAAACTTGATATAGGAGCGGACAGGGTTTATCAGTTAAACCCCACAGCAGGCAATAACTGTGCACATATGGGCGTCTGTCAGGCGGGCTGGAACCGCTCCCTCTCTCTCTCTCTCCCTCTTTGAAGCACAGCATTGGTTGTTTGAAAATGACTGACAGCTGCTCGAGCCAATCAGCTGGTTGATTTGACGAGAAGCGACGCAGTCGGCATCTCAAACAGCATCTGAGTGTCAGATAAGACATTTTCAGTTGAGGAAACAGTGCTGACGCACCTGTGAACTTTTGCTTTCGTTAATTTGAGTGTGGAGATATGTAGCCTTTACATATTATAGATTCTCTTTCAGTTGTGGTTGGGGATTGCATTTTTATTTGTAAAAAGAATATATAGTTTGTTTGTTTTCTCCTAGAACTGGTACTCACCCGTTTTCCCGATACCCTTTAACTAGTCTGAAGTAATAATGCACAGTAAGTGTGTAGTTTACCGCGAATGCTGTCACGAGTATGACAACTGTGTTTGTTTGTAACAGCACGGTTTGATTTGTCAAACAGCGCTGATAATTATTCAGTTATGCAAAGAAACTAAAACAGGGATCTTGTACAAATCCTCTGTGCCTTGTTTTGGCCTCTGAACTGGAGTGAACCTGATGTTTTTTGGATATTACAAAAGAAGAAGCTTCGTAGCTCATCATGGGAGTTTTCCATTGGTGTGTAAGTGAACAATGCTGACTGATTCCAAAGCTTTGTGTGGAAATGAATCAGATATCAGTGGTTGGATTGTTGTTTGAGCGGAGACTCAATGAAGGTTGTTCTGGTCTGTTTGTGAGCTAGCAATATGCAAAATGTATCTATTCGGAATTTCATGCAAATAAAAACAATTGCCCTATTTGACTGGTAACCTTTGTGTTTTATTATTTCGGGGTGTTTACTTTGGCTTGAGAGTTTTCGAAATCAGCTTCCTTCAAATCTTATTAGATCACTTTTTCATTCACTTAGGTGTAACACAACCTATGTGTACGAGAAAAACATTTTAAATCTGTACACTCAATAGTAATGCCCTCTTCTGACCACTAGTGCAATGACTTACTGAATGTGTATTTGGGTCATGAGTGTATTGCATTACTGTAGTAAAGGTGTAATGCAGCTTTTTCATACATTACAATATGTCCTGGTATTTATTATTTATTTATTTCTGAGGAAACATATCGAGTATCACTGTATCACCATTGTTTACAGAAGATGTCATTCGGTAACAATAAACACAGAAAAGCAACCGGTTGTATTTAGAACAAGCATCATTTGATAATGTGTTAGAAGACTCCACCTAAAGGCATAGCTCAGACAAATATGAACATTTCAGGACCATTTACTCGCCCTCAAGTGCTACTAAATGTTTTTTGTCTGTTGAAGAAAAATACTGATGAATGTTGGTAAAAACAGCTCGATTGACTTCCATGTTATATGTTTTGTTACTACCATTGATGCCACTGGCTGTTTGTCCTCACAGAAATTCTTTAATAATATCTTTACATTTTCATTTATTCATCTATATTTGGCTTAGTCCCTTATCCACAGCAGAATGGACCGCCAACTTATCCAGCATATGTTTTACGCAGTGAATGCCCTTCCAGCTGAAACCCAGTACTGGGAAACATCCATACACTACAGCCAGTTTATTCAATTCACCTACTGTATAGTGCATGTCTTTGGACTGCGGGGGAAACCGGAGCATCCGGAGGAATCCAACACGAACACAGGGAGAACATGGAAACTGCACACAGAAATGCCAAGTGGCCCAGCCGGGACTCGAACCAGTGATCTTCTTGCAGTGAGGCTACAGTGCTAACCACTAAGCCACCGTGTCACCTATCTTTAAACTTGATTACTTTAATCTTAAAGGGATGGTTCACCCCACAATTCAAATTCTTTCATTTACTTAACCATTTGCTTCGAACATATTTGAGTTTCTTTCTTTTGTTGAACACAAAATAAGTTGATCTGAAAAAATGCTGAAAACCGGTAACCATTGACTAACATAGTATTTGTTTTTCGTGCGTTAACGGTGATAGGTTTGTAACGTTCAGCAGAATATATATTCTTGTTTTTAACATAACAAGGAAACACATGTGGTTTATAACCCTTTACTCCTAATTTTCATTTTTGGGTGAACTATACCTTTAAGGATCAGCCAATAATAATTAATTGTAGTTTAAGGTTTAAAGGTTATGGCCCATAATATTTATACATTTTATTATTATTATCATTATAAAATGTAGTATTGATCATATATTTAAAGTGTAATGTCTAAATAAGTAAGTGGTTTGACGCAGACACCAATATGGTATGAACTTAAGCATTTTACATTCATTTATTAAGCCTTAAAGGGATAGTTCAGCCTAAAAAGAAAATTCTGTCATCATTTACTCACCCTTCACATGTCACAAACTTGTTTGAGTTTACATTGAGTATGTTTTCCTTTTCAAGAGTTCGCCCTTAGATATGCTTAGTGTTTATAGCAGGTTTGGCATGCTGCCCCGGGAGAGAACCCTGAGCTCGGAGATATTTGAGCCCAAGGCTTCCGCCCAGTCAATAAGCATATAAGGGGATCAGGTAGGTCTCGAAGGCTCCCCTTTTGAAAAGGGAGGAAAAAAGGAGGAGATGGGGTGGAAGGGGGGATTCTTCCAAAATGAAGGTAGAGCAGTAAGGAAAAATGGTCTGTTTATAGTAAGCTTGGATCGCTCTGATTGGATTATTGCTGATTACAGATGATCAGCCAGGCGTGCTTAATCATATCACGTGCTCCTCTCGAAATTAGTTTATGAAACTTCACTTATAAAAGTCAATGGTTACAGTCTTCTTATGTTCTTCAAAATATTTCTTTTTTTAAACATAAAAAGGAAACTCAAAGGTTTGAAGGGCGAGCAAACTTTTAGGTGAACTATCCCTTTAAATATAGCACAAGCATACCTTTATATCAAAATCACAGTTTAAGGGTTCAGTATAAACATTCTTGAAAACGGAACAGAACTGAAATCTGTCTTAAACACGTGTCAAACTTTAAAAAAGCAATCATTTTAGTTTAATGAACTACACTGACAATTATTTCATGAAGACTTATGTTAACTCAATGAGAACTAACTTTATATACCCATAAAAAAAGAGCTAGTTTTTGAGTTGAATTGCAACATTTATTTACAGCTGCCACTTGTTTTGATATTGTTTCCAACGCAATGCACATTGCATTTTAACTGTAGATCGACAGTTCAACTACTTTGTGTTACCATTAAATATGCTTTTAATGAAAGATTTATGAACAATTTATTTCTTTCCCACTCAGTTTCCTGTGAGCACATCAAAATCTTTTTAACAATTATTAATAAAAAATATATAGTCCAAAACTCAAACATACGAGAAAAAGAAGTATGTATTTGAATAAAAACAACAAGTCATAACATTAGATTTCTCCTAAAACTGTACATATTGCTTTTGACACAGGTTTAGAACATTACAGCTTGAGTTTGTTTACAGAAATCTCTTTTTGTTTCTTCTTCTTCTTCCCCGTCTGGTCCTTTGAGCCCTTCACTTGACTTCGGACTTGGTCCTGTAGTTGAGAGAAGAAGGCCTGAGAGGAACGCAAGGCCTTATCCATCCCATCATTCTGTAGAAAAGCACAGAAAAACAGTTTAAAAACAGAGGAAAAAAACAGATTGCATTCCACTTGAACATTCGTCACCGACCGTCAGCACTTTGGCTTTTCCTCCTTTAGTCAGTTTCTTGATTGTCTGTTCAACTTCAGCTTTGCTCTTCTTTTTCTTGCCATCATCTACTCCTCCTCTCATGGCCTCTTTGAGTTTCTGTCTCTTCTCTCGCTCCTGAATCTTCAGACGCTTCAGTTTCTTCTTCTTCCGTCTCTCTCGTTTCTTATCTGTGGTGGTTTTCTCGCTGTCTCCGAGAATGTCTCCTGCCTTATTCTTCTCCTGAGATAAGAAATAAAACGCATTGACGCCTCGTGGAGATCCGTTTGTAAAAGTTTCACACAATTACAACAAAGCAAACTTTTTTCTAAAGTTGTGCGATCACACAAACCTTAATCTCCTCTGGAGCCAGCAGAGTGGCATCACTGACATTGACTGGAGCCACTTCCTCCATCGTAATAGTTGGCAAGTTGGAAACCACTTTGACCTCAGGAATATGCTAAACAGAGTAAAAACACGAGATGTTTAGTGACGCATATAAACATGAGGGATTAACTTATCAGAATAGAAAGTTATTAATGGTTACACAAATACCATTCGATACTACTAACAACTACATTTTTGTTATTATGTTTCATTCATTTGCTAAATTCAAATCTTTTTTGAACATTATTTACACATTGCTTAAATTTGTTTATTCGCCTTCAATTTTACTTACTGGTTTTGGAGTGAAGTGGAAGTTTGATAGTGCATCCAGTTTAAGGAAAAGAGAGTCCATGAGTTTCTGGATTTCTACATGCGCTGGGTTCTCCTCCTCTTCCTTCTTTTCCTGAAGCCCACATAAGAATGTAATGAATACGATCATTTTATGTTACCAGACTAAAGCTCTGTTTGTAAGATTCTGTTAAAGCCAAAACGTTTTGCTTAAATTTCCACAAATAATAATAATAATAATAATAATAATAATGTGGGGAAAAAAAATCAATTTACACAAAAAAACTAAGCAAAATGACTTTTCAAAATTGAAAATTGTAAGATATTAGCATTAAATCAGCATATTACATTTTATTTGATCAAATTATAATGATTTCTGAAGGATCACAACATGCGAGTAATGGAAAAAAAAAACTACAGTAATCAACTATTAATGATTTAACCTATTAAAAGAGCCTTAAAAATATTAAAAAATATATTTCAGAATGTATTATATATTGTTTTATCAAGTAAACATTTCCATATTCACAAGTTGATATAGAAAATTTAGGTTTAAAGACGATGTCCCATTTGTCCAAATTAAATAATTTACAAAAAGTGACTCATGCATTTAATGCACAATAAATAGTCTACTACTTTACTTTTAGTTCAGCCTAACATAAATATTTTTAAAAAACAACACTTAAAGGATGAATGACGGTTGCAATGAAGATTTAAAATAACCAATATTTTTATATTTTGGGGCTGTGCTGTGACACTTAAATTAAGTTTAATGCGTCATCACATGATTTTTGTTCTAAACATGCCTTTGGATAGTCATGTTTTTTGACAAGACAAAATTTTATGAAACAGTATTACACTTTTATTCTTTTAATGAAGGAAAAAACACTTTCTTTTAACCACATATCGAAAAACAAAACAGTTTTAAACACCATAAGCATATTTAATTATAGACAGGAGGTGATATAAGGGACTGAGCTCACCTGTGTCTGTTTTAAATACTCCTGCTCATAAACCTCAGCCAGACTCTGTTTGCTCTTCTCATGATCCAGAGTAAGTCTCTTCTTATACTCAAACACCTCTTCTTTAGGCTTCTCTTTCCTGACCACATCATCCCAGACCTGAGAAACAGACACAACAAATTATAAAACTCTTCTTTCAGATGCTGTACGCAACGTATGAGGTTATTCATGAAAAAATCATCACTTGAGGTCATATTGAGTTAAAAGGGACAGTGTGCACTAACTGTACTAATGATTTCCCCCCACAATTTCTCAAAGTTGTACACAAACCTGATCTTTGATTCTCTGTTTGATGATATCCTCAAGTTGTAATGTAGTTTCCTCAGTGATTGCAGGAGCTGTGGAGGAGAGAAAGCAAGTCATGCACTAAGGGTACATTTAGATTTTATGGCTTTTTGCTGTGAAAACCAGCGTGAAGCTCTCACCCATTCGAGAGGCCTGATCAAAGGCTATGTCCTCTTCCAGCATGCTGTTCTCTGGTCGAGTCTGAGCGGTCACCTCTCCTGACAGCTGCCACGGCTTCTCTGACAATGCAGCATTCTCCAGCTCTTCAATCTGCTTCACCATCTGCACAAATTGATGGAAAATCAGGGCCATTACTGCTGACTACAAATAATCAGTTGTTACTTGGAATAAAGCTGAAAGAATAAGGAAATGTTAGCTAAACTGTCTGAAATATATTTACATTTAGCAGATGCTTTTGGCATTTAGCAGAAACTTTTTTCCAAATAGGTTAGTTACTAAAAATAAATAAAACATGAAAAATAAAATTAAACGAAACGGAAATTCTATATAGTTGAAAGCAAAATATCTGCCCTCCAGTGAAATTGCTCTTTTTTTCAAATATTTCCCAAGTGCTGATTAACAAATATATATTTCAACCCCTTTTAAACCGATAATAATTTCTAATAACTAATTCATTTAGTCATTGCCATGATGAGAGTACATACTAGTATTCAGCTTAAAGTGAAATATTAAGGCTAAACAAGGTTAATCAGGTTAACTAGGCAAGTTGGGTTGAACAGGCAAGTTACTGGACAACAGTCATTTCTTCTGTGGCAAATCAGGGGGGAAAATGCAAGTGGCTAATATTAACATTAGCCATTTTTTTATTCCAGCTAAAATAAAAGACTTAAGACTTTCTTCAGAAGGAAAATTGAATGGGTTTAGCTCAACGTAAACTCAAGTTTAACTCATGTAAAAGTACTTGTGTGTATAGTTAAGTACTTTATAGTATATATTAGTTATGCATAGATTTTTAAAAATGCTCTTATGTCCAATGTTGTGTTTGTGTTTATTAATTTATGTAGGACCATTGTCCTGTGAGACACGACATTTCATTCTTCTGTATGGATTTTTCTGTATGTCCACACATGTAGCGGAATGACACTATAGCTCAACTTGACTCAGACTTGATTCAAGAAAGTGTGACAAATATTGGATAAAATTAGTATGGCATAGGTCTGTGCAATTAATAGCAAACAAAAATAAAAATTGTGATTTAAGCACATGCAATTTCTAAATCGCAATGGCTGCAATTTTATCTATTAATTTATTTTGATTTTTGTTCACGTTCTTGAGTGCATGATTTTAATATGTTAACCAATCAGAACTGACGCAGCACACCAGCCAATTACAGCTAAGCTGAGCGGGAGAAAGATGTTAACCAATCAAAGCTCACTCCAAACACAACCAAGTTGAGCGGGAGAACCGTTTTGGTGGTTTTGATTTACGTCAGTTTTTCTTTATTGTTATGACTGGAATTGAGGTTAGTTCATCTTTATTTTTTCATGTCTGTTTTTATGACAATATATTACAGTTTTATTTATCAAGCAGTTAGTGCTACTGTGTACAGTATGTTTTTAACTAGAGTTGAGGTTAGTTATTCTTGATTTATTTTATGTTGTCTGTTTTAAAGACAATTTTACTACAGTTTTATTTATTAAACTTAATACCATGTTATTTCATTGTGAAATGTTTTGTTATGCACTTCTTGTGCACTGAATACATTTACAATGTATGTATGTAGCTTGTTTGATAAAGCAAAAACAGCTGCCAAAAACAAATCACAAAAAAAAAAAAAAAAAAAAAAAAAACGCAAATCGCAATATTCTTTCCAAAAATCCCAAAATCTAAAAAAAAAATTCATTTTACAGAAGGTCTATAGATTATGTCTTTAACTGTGTATAAATGAAACCGAAGGTACAAATATACAATAATAAAAGCTGGTTTGGAAAATTAATAAAAATAAATGAAGAAAGAATCATAAAACAACACTATCAAATCCGCTGTTTGAGGTTTACTGTAAAAAATTAGATTTTTTAAAGTATAAGATTTAGTATAAAGCCACACTTGTTGCCTACTCATCTAATATTAATTCTACCTAATCACAATTATTTGACATTATGTGAAGCCATACAAAAACATTGCACTGTAAATAACATGAAACATAAGTAATTAACTGCATATATTTGTTGTAAATCATGACAGGCCCAGTATAAAGCAAACCTTTTCCTGTCGCTTTTCAAATGATGACTTGGGTTCAGGTTTAGGCGTATCCTTTGCTTTTCCACCAAGGATGTCTTCTACATCTTCACCCTCACTGTCATCAGGAAGGTCAAATGTCACTCTGCGTGAACCATCTCTTGCTTTATTACCTATATCATCATCATCATCATCCCTAAGTGAAGAGGCAAATATTAGATCAGCATTATGAGGCAAGCTTGCTTTAACACGTTATGGTAACACAAATATCACACAAACAGACAGCAGGTATCATCATGACTTACTCCTCCATATCAAAATCCTCCTCATTCATATCCTCTTCATCTTCCTCCTCTAGTTCATCATCATCTTTTTCTTCTCCCTCATAATCATCATTAGATTCCAGCTCATTTTCTTCATCTGGAACAGGCTCAGGCTCTCCGTCCACTGGTGCAAAGAAATCTTTGTATTTCATATTTCTGGAGCTTTTATTCTGAAAACCAAATGCCATTGTGGATTTTACAAAATGCATCATTATTGCACAAAGTACAGGATATAGAACTACTCTAAGTCAACACTCACAATCCTTATTTTTTTTAAATAGTAAAATATATTACACAATATATGTATGCAACTAAATATTAAACAACCAGAGCACTGTGGACTGATGTTTACAAAGTACTACAACTAAAAATTAAAACATAAAAATGTATTAAAATAACACAAAAAAAAGAGTTATTGCTTAAAATAAACACCATTACCTTGAGTTTTTTCTTCACGACTGGTTTATCAAAGCTCAGTTCATCGTCTTCATCAGACGGCAGATCCTGAAAGTAATCAATTTCCTCCCCTTCGTTCTCTTTTTCCTCTCTTTTATCCATGTCATCCAGAAAAGCCTCCATTTCTGACAGTTTAAAAAACCTGTCATCCACTTCAGACTGAGTCCAGTTTGCTTTAGATTTTGTTAACTTGCCAGGAGCGGACTGTCTCTGTTTGGTTTGTTTCTCAAATTTATCTACATCAAAGTCCAAATCGGAGTCTTCTCCAGAGAAGTCATCTTCCCCATTGCTTGTAGGTTTCAGCCTCTGTGTGGTTTCATCTTCTCCATCTTCATCTTCCTCCTCTTCTGCACTCCCTTCCTCCAAATTATCAGCAATTTCCCCATCATCAACATCCTCCTCTTCTTCACCATCATCATCATCATTTAGAAACGTAATAGTGTCATCAGTGACCGCCTGCTCGACTGCTTGCTCAAAGTGTGTCAGTAATGCTTTGTTCTGCAGCTCCAGCTCCTGCCAGATTTGCTCCTCGTCGAAGTTTTCAACCACCAGCTGATCCAGTGGGCTTCCTTTGCAGTTTGCAGGCTCGTGGGCTTTATGCAGGTCATACAGAGTCTTTGTAAGTGATCTGAAGTCTGTTGCCAAAACATCCTGGACACTGCAACATAGCAAACGGAAAAGAGGGGTGACAATAATTCCTTTACGAACACATCTGTACTTTACCGAATTACTAATGATAGCAGTAATGATATCAGTTTAAAGTTTAAATGTAAGGAAACGTACATGTAATGAAACGATAAACTGTGTACGTTTGTACTTTTTAAGACATATTTGAATTCGCAACGTGAGCATTTTATACATGCGTGGCCTGATACGTGTTTTATGACGTTTAACGTGAAAAAACGTTATAACGCGTTCAGGAAAAAAATAGCAAAATTATTCAATATGCACCGAACCTGAGAAATAGCTCTGGGTGAGATGTGTTGCTGTTTAATAACTGTAAACAGCTTTCCAGCGTGCTGCCATCCGTCGTCGCCATCTCTGCACTCACATGGGTGACGCTGAGCGTGCGCTTCGTAAACACAACCCCCGGAAACATTATGCATTGCATTGAGTTCCGGCCAGAAAGTTAATCTTGTTTCTTTAGTAATTTAATGAGTTACAGTACGACACAATTATGGATAAAGACGGTGCATCTTATATGTAAATATGATAGAGTGTATTGTGTAGATTACGCGTTTATAACCAGAACGAGTATTTAAACACGTGCTTCGTTCTATTTAAATCAAGTTTTCTCTGGGCGTGCGCAAAGATGGCTTCCTCTTTACTGAAGGTTGCAGGTAAATGGTAGTAAGCTGATATGTTTTATTGGTCCTTTCCGATGGATGTATACAGCATTTTGAACTAGTTTATTCAGTTAGCATATGTTTCGGTAATCTGTGTCTGACTCTTTCACAGCTTTCGTGTATGTAATCAATAATATGTTAAGTTATTATTATCGTACTATATGTAATGCATCCACACTGAGGCTGATCTCTCCTGCAGTTACAGGGCTGTCGAGGTGTGCCTGGCACACTTTACCCCCAGTGAGGGCTCTGTCTCTGACTTCTCCCGTCAGTCAAGGTGTCCCTCAGTCCTTGTGGAAGTTGGGCAGGCTGAATCACGTGGCTATCGCAGTGCCAGACCTGGAGAAAGCCACAGCCCTGTACCGTGATGTGCTGGGGGCTCAAGTGAGCGACACTGTGCCTCTTCCTGAGCATGGGGTGTACACTGTGTTTGTGGAACTGGGGAACACTAAACTAGAGCTTCTGCACCCTCTGGGAGAGAAAAGTCCAATTGCAGGATTCCTACAGAAGAACAAAGCTGGTGGGATGCATCATATCTGCATTGAGGTACATCAGATTAGAGGTGCCCAATTTTTAACAAAGTGTTTAAAGAACCCACTCATGTTTCCTACTTGTTTTGATAACATTTAAGTGGATTACATCAAATTTATTTTGATTCAGATTCTGGTTCTGCATGTTTTTCAACAGAACAACTATTAAAGAGAAAAATATGTTTGATTTTAGTTCAATAGATTCGTACACTTTTAGCAAGAACTAAAGGGAAACGATAATTGTAACAGTCAAACTTGTTTTTAGCTTTTCTCAAATGATTGGAGTCATGTATTATACTAATTTATCATGTGCATTAGATATGCATAAGATAATTAGATTAAAAACGTATTGTATGTAGACCATTTTGAGATATGTAAATGATAACAATGTCCCTAACATAAAGACTTTGATAAACAATGTTATGATTGCTGTTATAATGCTAAGTCATGATTAAATTAATTTTAATACAATTATGTAATAGTTTGACAACAAGCAGGAAATGTTCAAGTGACATCAATGCATTAAAATAGTTTTTAGACAGAATGTGAAATAATAGAATGCAGTATTAAATAACTGATTTGTTAATTCATGCATTTACTATTTTCCAACATAAAACTGACATTAGTTACTGTAGTAATCATAAAAATATAAATTCAGAAATCATCTTTTTTTGTAACTCTTTAAACGTTTTCAAGCTATGTAGAAACTAATCAGTTTACTTGTCAACAGAATGCATTCAGGAACTATCATGAATCTTAAATTTCTCTAAAAAGTGTTGTGTTGCCTTTTTGATTGCAGGTGGATGATATCAATGCAGCAATAGTTGATTTAAAGGAAAAGAAAATTCGACTGCTCTCCCCAGAGCCACGGATAGGAGCTCACGGCAAACCTGTGATGTTCCTCCACCCTAAAGACTGTGATGGGGTTCTTGTTGAGATAGAACAGGCCTAGATAATATACATAGACACTCATATCTCGCAAATTAGTGACTTTGATTAGGCTGTTCAGCAAAGATTTGCTGACAATTCAAGAACCTATTATTGTAACCTGTTATGGTGTGTTTGGCATTGATGATAATTATGTATTTTTCCTAACTGATGATTTTCTGTAATGACTTGAATAAATGGTTAATTTCATAATTTAAAATAATAATTTAGTTTGTAACATTTATGAATCCTTTTTGTATTTATGCTTGTGGGGAAAATTAGATATTTTATTTGTTTAATTTTAATAATAATAAACACATGATTTACTATCAGAACAAAGAAACAAGCTAAATTAATGCATTTTAAATGCTATAAAAAACAGCAGATAAACTTAAGTTTTATGAATGTGGATTGAAATCCTAGCAAGCTTCTCATCTGACTCTCAATGGAGTAGACAGATTGAAGCTTTTTTTGTTTTTTGGCTGACGCCCATGAATTTGGGAGGCAAGCTGGCTTATTCCCATTTCTCCACCATAGACAGCCCTCTGCCAAATGGAAAGTTGTTTGTTTTTACGCCTTAAATCTTTTTAAAAGAGATAACTATTGGGAACTGATGTTTTGGAGCTTCTGGTTTTATCACTATGTGCTCTCTGAGGTTTTGTTTGAAGGTTGCTTCTACAGCACTGTTAGAATAATTTCCAGTTTTAAGCTGTTTTTGACATTTCAATTTATTTGGCAGTTTGAATAGGCACAGGAATCTTTCCAGGGAAATTCACACTCAGTCTGTCACAGTTCTTTTAAATATCATCCCTTTTTGCCTGTGCTAGACTGCGACTTGGGATAGTTTTGTCCATATTGTAAAATAACTCATATTTTAAACAAAGGCATTATTTTATATATTTATTTATGTATGTATCTACTAGGTCACTAGGTCAATTTAAACTGAACTCAGATCTTGTCCTCATGGACACTCAGAGATTTGAGAATGCACATTTACTTTTTTTTCTTTAAAAATGAAAAAGGTACTGGTAATCACATTAAACAGTACCTTTAATCTCTTTAAGATCTTTTGTGTGCCTACTTTCTGAATTTTAAACAGTCATGACAGGTTTACTTCTTTGTTGAATGATTCATTTGTTTGAACGAATCATCTCACTCATTAGCCACTACTACTACCTACTGGAAGTTTTAAATTTTCTTATTTTGAAAAATTTTCAGATTTTTAACATCTTATTTTTTCATATTAAAATGCAATAAAGAAAAATAAGCTTTATTTTTAGAAATAAAGGGAAACTTCTTACAAAATAATTTACACTTTTGTGCTATTTAAATCTGCATGAATTTCTTTGAAATGTAAATTATTTTTGTAAATGTTTACTTGCTTTTTACATTTAACTCAATAATGAACTGAATTCTTCTTTCAGTGATAATTTCTGAGTCAATTTTATAACATTAAAGACAATCATTTGCATTAATTCAGTTCAGGATAACCAATATAAACTTTCAAGTGGTCACCTAATTTTATTCTTCCCCATAATAATCCATTTATTTCATTTGTGTGTTTTAGTGAAAGTAGACCCACCCATCTCAAGACATTGAATTTTTTAAAATGCATATATTCTTATTAATTAATGTAATTAATAAATATTTTACAAATATATTTTTAATTCTTAATGTCTGCAAGATTTTATTTTTATTATTTTTTGTGTGTTATATATTCTAGGGAAGAGCTAACTGTAGCTGGCATTGGTCCATCTCTAACTCCACATAAGCAGTAATTTTGAAGTTTCCTCCGGTCATTCAGGTGACATCTTCTGTCTGGAGCATCAAGCCAGTCTTCTACTGTCCAGAATCAGGTGGTTTGTCTTAGTCGGGCATCTCAGCTGAGACCTGTCCACTATGGGTGACCCTACCGGTAGCTGTGAAGTACCAGTGGCGTAGCTCTCAGCATCACTGATGCACACAAGCCCTCACAGCACGTCAAGCTGCAAACCGTGTGAGGGACCCTAACCTACCCTAACCCAACAGCCAACACGAACAACCACTAATGTGCCAAAAACCACTCAGAGGAAACCAACGACGCGCAAGAAACCGCCTAGAAAACCTTGCTAAACGCATGCCAACATCCAGCAAACCATCCAAAAGAACCCAAGAGCCAAACAGCACTGACAATCCCCAAAACCTCCAGCAATGTGATGAAAACTTGAATGAAATGTCAAATTTGATGTGTTGTAAACTTATTGTAGAACTATATACAATATATACAATATGTACATACGTGCCCATGATCCTTCATCTGGCACTAGGGTGACTCAGTGCCTGGGCTTCTTCCTTCGGGGCTCCTTGGGCAGTGGCTCTTTGCTGATGTCCACTGTGATTTGAGGAGCGACGCTGGACCTGGATCTGCTCTCCATGATGACCACACGTCCATCAGGCAGCACAGTCTCCAGCAGTGCAGGCCGGTCCAGCTTCTCCCACAGCCGCTGCTTGATCTCCAGGCCCCACTGAAGCTGGTAACGGCCACGATGCCTTTTCTTAGTGGAGTCCATCACACTGTGGTAAATGTGCTGATATTCCTGCACAGTCCGGCCGTGGATGGAGAGCGGCTCCTCCTGTGGACGCTCACCCACTGAGGAGACAGATGCTGTGGGACGGAGGACAGGGAGGACCGCTGCATTCCTCAGGTGTTTCTCCTCCAGTGAAGGGTCCGGCGCTGGACGCTCCTCAACAGAAGGGACGTGCTCCACCAAGAAGTCTCTCAGGTGCCCAGGGAGAGTCCTAGTCCTTCTCGAGCGTCTCAGGGTCATCGTGATCAAATCCAAAACAATTTCCCAGAGTAGACCAAGAGGTGAAACTCAGCCAGCGGGAGATTCGTTTGTAGCGTGATGATCAGGATTGATCACTTTATAGACAGTTGTGTGGATTTTTAAAC
>CAIGQQ010031706.1:721516-770929 GCA_903798035.1 Danio albolineatus
TCTATCTATCTATCTATCTATCTATCTATCTATCTATCTATCTATCTTGCTCATAGTTTACATTAACTAATTTTCAAACAAATAATTGCATTTAAAATATTTGTAATTATTGATTTAATCATTGTTTTACATTATATTGTCATGTCAAGTATTGAATAGTTGATTGTGTTTTTATTTATTTATTTACTTAAGAGAAATGTATCACCTTAAGAGTTACAAACGTATTTAAATCTAACATAAATAACCTAAAATCCTGAAGTTCTGTAGTTTGCAACAGCTCAGATGGGTAGCCGAGGGATATCATTGTCATTCAGACTTTGTTTTGTTTACAATTACAAACAGATGTGCTTGGCCAGCAGCCAGTGAAGTCTGATTAATAAATCTGTTTGTACAGGAAATTTAGCTTTTTCATCCAGGTATAAATACTTTAGCAACTGACACATGAAATCACGATTAGAGGGAACGA
The DNA here is from genome assembly GCA_903798035.1 of Danio albolineatus. Lineage (NCBI taxonomy): Eukaryota > Metazoa > Chordata > Actinopteri > Cypriniformes > Danionidae > Danio > Danio albolineatus. Next base: position 721,983 of record CAIGQQ010031706.1, read on the forward strand.
TTTTAATTGTAGAATATAAACAATGTTCTTTCCTTCGTTTTTTCTGGCTGATTTGCAGAGCTTAACATAATCATAGTGAATCAACCATCAAATCCTAAAAAATGAAGCATCATGCTGCTGCTCACACTGCCGTAAAAATATGAACTCCTTTTTTTGTCCAGAGAACAATAGCCAGTCCACTCCCCTGAACGGATCAATAAAACCATTAGAACTAAAAATAGTGCACATAGTAAAAACGACGCTTTAGCATGATCAAGTATAAAATACAGATTATAATAGAAACTAATTATGCAATACATACTTAATTTAAAGAAGTTGGGACTTTTGAGACTCTGACAACACGCACATGAGAAGGACAGTTTTGGAGAGAGGGAGTCAGAATGAGCGAGAGTGATTATGAAGGTGCATAATTCCGGAGTGTGTGATCTCAGCTGGTGGTTCCGTCTCCACAACAGTCTCCTGCCGCTCTCTTGTCCAGGCAACCTGCTCTCTCTCTCACACACACACACACACACACACACACACACACACACACACACTCTGCCCCACCCCTCATTCTCAGATCGCTTATAGTCACAGATCCGTGTTGAAGGACAAACAGTGTTTGCGCGAGGATGCTGAGATTTATTTATGCATCAGCAGGACATTTATAAATTTATCACTTGAAGTAACTAGATAGATTTATAGATGAAAGGAAAATCCTTGGACGTTTTGGGCAAAGCAATATTTACTTTGTTTTTCACATTTGTATAGTTGATGTTTATCTAATATTTTTATAGTATTATTTTTTATTATTTGTTTAATATTTGTTGTCTTTGTCAAGTACCAATGTGTCGCAGCGTGTATATCCACAACAATACCTGCTTATAAATTTGATTCTGATTCTGACCAGACAGTCATGCTCATAATCATTGATAAAGTCCATCATATACATTTTTTCAGGTCATTTTGCATGAGTCTTTTTGAATGGAATATCTAGCTGTCGGTTGTTGGTGCGGGTGTGGGCAGGCCTTTTTTTAGGGTGTTACTAATGTGGGCGTAAGCGGTTTTGGCCCAAAGCTGCTGTCAGGTTTAACACTTGCTCTGATATATGTGATCCAGTTGCCTTTTTTGAGAGTGTGTGTGTGTGTTTATGTGATAACCTCTGGCAGTGTGCCCGGAAAGAGGACAGGGGTCAGAGAGACATGTTTTCGCTCAGCTCAATTTAAAATCTACTGCTTATACATATATACATGGGATTATGTGCAGTCACACAGGCACATTCACTGAAAAGGTGCATAAAGAATAAATTTTTTTGAATTTATATACTGTACATACACTAGCATTCAAAGGTTGTGCGGTCAAAGTCTTTAAAAAATTATATTCATTTTATATTCATTATATATCCAAGGCTGTGCTTATATGATAAAAGTAAATACAATAACAGTTATGGGAAATATGGTTATAGTTTATAAGAACTGTTTTCTCCTTAAATATACATATAAAACTGTAATTTATTCCTGGTTTGTAAAGTTGAATTGGCGGAAGAAGGTCGGTTGTTCGAGCACCGGCTGGGTCATGCGCTATGGGTGAATTGGGCAAGCTAAATTGTCTGTAGTGTACAGAGTATGTGCTGGTCCTTCATTTTGGGGATTAAGCGTTGGGCTAACGACCCACATGGTAAAAATGAGATGTTCCGAAACACCGGCATGGTGCGGCTGAATATCAACTTCCATATAAATGGCCCTTGAAGTATGTATGCAAAATTGAATTTCCAGCAGTCATTACTAGGCTCACGCGGAAGCTGCGTGCGCAGATTTCCGCAGATTTTTAGCCCATCGTTTATTGTTTATTTACTTGTGTAAATGTGTGTACGTTTATATTTATTCAGTTTTCAATTTAACTTCAGTAATAATATTGACAAATATGAAAATATTCATATGATTTATGTACAATACCGTTTGTAAAGTAATATTTTCTGTCTTTTAGTAGATATTTTATGTAAGAGCCTTACTTTGTTTATCAAATAAAGTGGATCTAATTGGATTTGCATTATAAAAATTCAATAAAAGTTAAAAAGGTATCACTTTTTTTCATATATTAATGTTTTAGTTATGATATTCCCAAAATCATTCCACATAAATCGGCAGATTTTTAACAAAATACTCTTCTGTTAGACGATCCTTCAAATATCAATCATGCTGACTAAGTTCTGCTCAATAAATATTTCATATAATTATTATTGAAATCAGCGAAAATGTGAAAAAAAAAACATATTCTTTGATGAACAAGTTTCGAAGGAACAGCATTTAATTAATCTAGCATTTTTTTTGTTACAGTTAAAGTGTTTATTGTCAAATTAATTTCTTTAAATATTTGAGTTGTCCATATGTGCATATACAGAGTTAAAAACAAAAGTCAAAAAATAATTCTAAATGCTTTTATATTATATTATTGTGGCTTAAAAGGATAGTTCACCCAAAAATGAAAATTGCCTTACTATTTACTCTCCCTCAGGTGCTTTTAAACCTCACAAGGTTCTCTGTTCTGTACAAAATAAGGTATTTTGAAAAATGCTGGTTAATGGTATCCATTGACTTTCATAGATAATACCATGGAAGTTAATGTTTACCTTACTTCTTTAATTTTCTCTTTATTTATCAGGGGTTGCCACAGCGGAATGAACTGCCAACTTATCCAGCATATGTTTTACACAGCGGATGCCCTTCCAGCTGCAACCCAGTACTGAGAAATACCCATACACTCTCACATTCACACACAAACACTACGGCCAATTTAGTTTATTCAATTTACCTGTACCGCATGTCTTTGGACTGTGGGGGAAACTGGAGCACCCAAAGGAAACCCACACAAATATGTGGAGAACATGCAGTCTCCTTACAGAAACGCCAACTGGCCGGGGCTTGAACCAGCGACCTTCTTGCTATGAGGCGACAGTTCTAACCACTCAGCCACAGTGCTGCCTCAACCAGCATTCTTTAAAATAACTTATTTTGTGTTCAGCAGAAGAAAGAAACTCAAATAATGCTTAATTACTAATGGCCACTGCTGAAAATGTGTCTTTTATTAAGCTTTAAAACATGCTTTCTAGGACTTACAGAATAATATAAAAATCCTTCCTAATGCTGTAGTGCCCTTAGCCTAGTGCACAAATTTGGAGCACACTGATGATATCCCTAGAGAAGCATACATTAAGGATGCGTAATGGGGGTGTGCCGCTGGCTCTGACTTCAGAATGATGTAAATACCATGTAGAAGAACATGATTTCATCTGAAGCGTCACCCACACACTTACACTGGTGCTAATGATCTTAGACTGGTCAGGAAATGGATCACTAGCAGAATATTTGTGTTTGCTTTTTATTTGCCTGTAGTTTATTCTTTTATTTTCCTTCACATATCAGAAGCTGTGTTTTCAAGCTATTTTATCTTAAGGTTGTTGCAGATATTGAATTGTTGGGCTCTGTTTAGTAGGACTGCACAATGAATTGAAAAATTATCACAATCGCAATAATAGCATTTACAATATCCATATCGCAAAGAGATGTAATAAATTAAATTAATTTTTGTGCCAAGAATTTGTGTTGCATACGTACGTAGACTGTTTATCTAAATCTGATCAATCATATAGGGTCTTATTATACCTGCCATGATGCTATTGGCTATTGCGTTGTCCAAATGTTAGCACCTTGACAGTTTTTATTACACTAAGTTAGATTTAATTAGACCAGTACACTATATATTACCTGTTTAATTTACTTGCTTAATATAAAAATAATTTTTACTGCTTGTTCAAACTATTTATTTAAAATAAACAACATAACCCACATAGCAAAATATCTCTGGCCCAGCTCTGGCCCACACAATCAGCTTTTGCTTGGCCCACATGCCGCAGTGAATTACGGTACATGACTGGACCAAGTCTAGCTTCCAGACAATGGCCAAACATGGACCATATCTGCGCCAAGACTCAGCCAAATTAATCACTCATAATTGGGCCTGAACTGGGCCAGATATGTTGGTGTGTTACTACAGCAAGGAAATTGATAAATCCATGAATCATTGCACTTTGGGCGTGCTATGGCCGTGCTTTTTCTCAAAGTGACCTGATTGGTAAAATTTATTTTTTCGTTTCTTGAAAATAAAAAAAAATGTATTTTAAATGTGGGTCAAACTGGCCAAACTTACATGGCCCACATATCAGTTAATAACATCTGGCCAGAATACTACATTTTACATCTGGCCCAAGTATTGTGTGCCGCCTTAAAGACCGTGCCACCTCTGCCAAACCAGGGCTATGTTTGGCCCACATGCCGTATGCCAGTGCCGGATGAATGCCTGCTCTGCCAGATTCATGCCAAATCTGGGCTAGAATTCTTTGCTACTAGGGAATCTTTGAGATTGTTTTTGGACAACTTAATTGTTTTATGTTCAATTCACTTAAGTTCTAAGCTCGTAGACAGGGGCGGTTCGGGTGGTTCGAAAGACTCACCCCTCAATGACAAAGGTCCTAAATTTGTCTCATACATGAGCTCATTTGTCCTATTTTGACTGCTACACTGTCATAAATTGTGAAAATAAACCATTGAAAAAGGCTTTAAGAACAAGCTGAATCATTTGTTTATCGAATCATCACATCCCTGTGATTTCAGCTAATCAGTTTTGGCCGATGCAAACTATTATTTTTAATGAGTCCAACATCCGGTTGTGCAAGAAGACATGCAATTGGATGTAAGAGAATTCATCTCTCACTACTGTATTGTTTTTAAATAGAAAAGATTTTACAAGTAACTTTTATTCTAAATCTCGGACCTTATGCTTGAAACAAAAAATGACAGATAAGAAAGTGTGAAGCACTAAAAGCTGAGCATATAAAATTAATTTGAATACTTTTTTGGCTATTGTTGTTAACCATACATTTTATCCATTAAAGAGAGGCTAGACAAATCATGAAGCTGTTTTATTATTATTAATATTATTACGTTCATAAAAAAAAAAAAAATTCAAATAGCCAAATTCTGACTTATTAAAGTTGAATATGCTGGCCAGTTTGTTATTTACCTAATAAATGACAATAGGCTACAGGTTTTTATTTTTCTTTCTAGTTATATATGATGTAATCAATTTATATTTTAGAAATAAGTATTTATTCAATTTTCTTTATTCTAAATCTTTAGAAAATATTTTGGTACATTAAAAAGCGTCATTATGATGACCATCCGACAAGCTAATCTAGCTAAAAATAGTGCTTAAAATGTAACAAAAATGCAGTGTTTAAATCTCATAAATACATAGAAATCAGGAGAATAACTGCAAAAAGGTCCACGTTTTGAGAAAAAAGAACCACTACTTTCATTAGCCTGGCTACGGGCTTGAGTTTGTTAAGTTAACTTAATCAATTTGTGTTGGGACAACATGGATTAATTGTGTGGAACCCTGCCAATTTTGCAGTGTATTAGGATATTATTATGATTTTTAAATGTATAAACTAAAATAGCATTTCTCCAGGGACATTACGTAACAAAAAAATATTATCGCAATACTCAACAAGATTGCATATTGCACATTTTCACAATATTATGCAACTCTGAATAAATATGAAAGTAACCTGACATACAGTACATGACATTCAGAAATAAGCCATGTTTTCCAAGACTCTGTTTCTGTGAAGTGCCTTTCACCGTTTATGTTATTAAATGTTTCATGTTAACTTTTCATATACTCAAGCATGAATAAATTTACACTAAAGATAGGTTTGGGGTTTTTGGCTTCAGAAATGGCATCTCCTATCAGCTATTAAACTACACAGTGCAGTGAAATGAAACAGAGGTGCCTTATCGGACACAAGCCCTGTAATGCATTATGTGTGTTTTGGTCAAACCGGGGGAGGATTAATATTGATGTTTATAAAAAGCTCAGCTACTCTGACTATATGAATGAGCGGTCTGCTCTTTTGATGTTGTTTACTTGTGAAATATGTGAAATAATCCAGTAGCTGAGAATGCGTGTTGGATATTTAAAAAGTGTGTTGAAGCCATGTGAAAGTGGCTTGTTTAAGCATGCTATCAGCCCAGTATAAAGAGAGAGGGCTTCTGTGTTTGTGGATTTTACCTTTCTTTATCATCTTTCCTCCTCATGCATAAACGAACATTTGCATTCTTTTTAGGAGGCTCAGTCCACCTTGAGATTGCATTACTCACCGAAGGCTCTTTTATCCATTTGCTGCTTTCATCCTCTTTTTTTATTGTATAAAAACAGAATATTGTGCACTCATGTGCGATGTGAGAAAGGTCTTCTTCATTTTTTTTTCTCACTCGCTGGCTGAAGTTTATCTGACTCAAGATTATGAAACAATGTTGCTCTTCATCTTTTTCATTCATTAAGGAGTCTATGCGTTCTTTGAAAAGCTAATTATTTTTTGCCTCGGGGTATATGAGCATCTCGCCTCCAATATCTGATGTAATATCTGCCATACTTCTCTAAGTCTAACACTGGCAACTATACGTTTTTATTTGAAGTTTTTTTTTTTTTAATAGTGAATCACTTGCTGGGTATACTGGCTGTTTTCTCACAGCTTTCCTCTTTCCCTGCATTTCTATGTTTGGCAGCAAGGTCGTTCCTTGTGAATTAAAATTCTGTCAAGTCAGTTTCATTTGAATAGTGCTGGTTGGGGTTTTCAGTCTTTTCATGCCAAAGGCCTCTTAGTGGAGAAACAAACTTTAAGTTGTTGTGCAACAAACTTTGTCTAATGTGTTTGATCATCAAATGAAAATTCATTAATTTCAGATATTTTAATATGACTGTTAGCACTTAGCACCGTCGCCTCACAGTAAGAAGGTTGCTGGTTTGAGTCTCGGCTGGGTCAGTGGCATCTCTGTGTGCAGTTTGCATGTTTTCCCCGTGTTGGCGTGGGTTTCCTCTCGGTGGTCCGGTTTCCTCTACAATCCAAAGACATGTACTATAGGTGTGTTGAATAAACAAAATTGGCCGTATGTATGTGTGTGAATGAGTGTGTATGGATTTTTCCCAATACTGGGTTGCGGCTGCAAGGCTATCTGCTGCTTAAAATACATACCTGTCAACATCGGGATGTGAAAATAAGGGATACCCTCACCATAATAAGACAAAAACATAACAATAAAAATCAAACAACAAAAAACTTAAATATGTTCTTCTGGAGCTGTTTCTTTGTAAATAAACAGTTAAACGGTCAGTATTTTTAAAAATATTATTATTTACAAAAGAAAATGTAATAGTATACATTAGCAAACAGTTTAGCTTATTAAAATGAGCTATTATAAAGAAATAGAATCAAGTTATCAAATCTCATTAATCTTTTTCTCACTGTTTAACTCACACATTATGAATAAAGAGCAACAAATGAGTCTCATTCATTTCGATTTTTTGTTTGATTACATTAAATAACAGAGGGGTCACTTTAACAATGCACACATCTAAAATTATATTTAAAGCGTTCGATTTCTTTCCTACTGTTTTATGCTCATTTAGGACAAAACTAGTTGTGTTTGGAAAAAAACCCCATCAAAGATAGACATCTTTAGATGTTATTATTATTAATTATGTGTGAATGTCTGATCAAACACGCACCCTAAACCCAGTATCCCCTTTGCTCCGCTTCAAATCCCATGTACAGAATCCGTTTGGGAAACGGTGTCTGTTCATCATCATGGAGCGCATCTGACAGTCACGCACCGCTTTATGACTGTTTTGAGGATTGCATAGGAGGAGCGACGGCACCTGTAATAAAAAGAAAAGGGAATCCCACCGTTTTTATATTTATTTCAAGGTGTTTCATGCCTAAATAAAACTAAAGCACGGAACTGACTCGCATTTAAGAGCAAGGGGCGGCCCCTGGTGATTCTGTACATGCGATTTGAAGCGGAGCGAAAGTGGATACTGGCTTTAGGGTGCGGGTTTGAACAGACATACACACATAATTAATAATAATAACATCTAAAGATGTCTATCTTGATGGGATTTTGGACAACTAATTTTGTCCTAAGTCAGCATAAATCAGTAGGAAAGCAATCTAATGCTTTAAATATAATGTTAGATGTGTGCATTGTTAAAGTGATACCTCTGTTATTTAATATAATCAAACACATAATCTAAATAAATCTAAATATGGGTTGCAAATAGGGAGGATCGGCTCTTTAATGTTTATTGCCACCCTTCAGAGAAAGACTGAAAATTCAGGAGAAATAGAGAAATAGAGGAAAACCTTTACGGGATGATAGCGGGATACAACTAAATTACGGGAGAATCCCGGGAAAAAATGGGAAGGTTGACAGGTATGTTAAAACATATGCTGGAATAGTTGGCAGTTCATTCCGCTGTGATGACCTCTGAAATAGAGACTACGCCGAAGCAAAACAAATTAACTCTTTATTTATTTATATTTGTGACCGTGGAGCACAGAGTAGTCTGTTAAAGTCTGAAGAGATTCATTCTACCTAGTGAACACTGTTCCAGACCTGTCTAACTGGAGTCCAGATGTTACTTCTGCAAACATCTGTCACTTTCTGAAATATTATTTAAACAATCAATCTGCTTGATCGTCTACAGAGTCAGAATTTGACTGGAACTGATTGACTGGAACTGAAAAATCATGATTCACTCTTCTATATCACATAGAAGTCTTGGAATCTTAATTCAGTCAGAGCTTAACTGGGAATAGTGGGAATACTGCTGCAGTAGTGTACAAATTGGAGGTTAGGGTTAGGCTTTTTAAAATAGCTAACGCAGTGTTGTACATTTGTTATTTCAATAATCTATTTCACATGACAGTACAAAAGAAAAGGTTTGTTGCTACTTCTGTTTCATCATGTTACTGTGGTGACAAGGCAAATTTGTCACAGTAATCATTTTTTGATATACCAATGCCTATAGTAAAATTCTGAGATGTAGTTTTGATAGATGTGGGGTGGCCAGATTTCTCATAGTCAATCAGAAGGGACAACATCATCACTGGACACAGATAATTGTTTATATATATTAAAATATCAATTTGTAACAGTGGTTATCATTAAACACATGAATATAAGACAAGTATTTAAACAGTAGTCAAGCGCAATTCAGCATGAGACACAATACATTCAGTAACTTGTGCTGTTTTTTTTCCACCATACCTCATTATGTTCATCAGTGAATTAATCCTGCTACAGCTATAATAAATCACTTACACATATGAACTGATCTCCTCTGAATCACTTATTCAGTGGCATACATCAAACAAAGCTTGTCTGGATCCTAAGGCTATGTTTACATGACAAAATGTATCCAAAATAATTTTTTTACGTTTGCGTTTTAAAAAAGGTTTCACATTTATGTGAAAACGACGACAATGTTTTCAAAAAGACTTACACGTTTGCAAAAATGGCCAAAAACGCTGTATTTCTTATGCTTGGTTGGTATTTGTTGCTGTCATATTCATAGTAACAGTACCTGTAGGAGAGTGACAATGTCGTGCCTCAGTGCTAATGTGTATGTAGAAAAAGCTATGTGTGTAACATGTCAGTGCTGTTGATTGTGATGTGAAGTAAATACATTTTGCCAATGAACCGTTAACAAACACATGAGCAACCACAACACATACTCTGCCATTGTTGTTTTTGTTTGCACTTGCCTTTAATCCACACCTCCCTAAACATGTACCAACGTCATCGTCATCATTTTTTAAAGACTCTTATTTTCAGATGTTTACAGGGACAAAACAATAGGGGCGCTTTCATACCCCTAAAAAACAACTGAATTATGCAACGGTCCAGGGAAAAATAAGACATCTTGTCACCTGGTAGGTAGGCATGGAACAGTAACCGTTTTCAAGGTATACCGCGGGTTGGAAAAGTCAAGGTTTTCATACCGCCAAAATTTTCTGCTATACCGTTCCTAAGGTATGTGTAAGATTTTTTATTATTAACATTTTCTTTTTTAAGGTGTGGTAGGGTAGGGAAATGTTCTTGAGCCGGGATTTGAACTCGGGTCGCCCTGACATGCTGCTGCACCATATGTTGGCACGCTAACCGCAAGGCTATTGCGCAGACGAAACTGTGATATTTTTTTATCCAAGGTTATCATACCGTCAGAATCTTATACCGGCCCATGCCTACTGGTAGGTGGATGTTAACCTAATATAGTAGTTTAATGCTCCTCAAACAAATTTAGATTAAACAAAACAGGCCTCCCCAAGATCCCCTGCATTGTGAATTGACGTTATCAAATATCTCTCATAACAGCTTTAAAGAAAGCTTTACAGAAATTATCTACACTCAAAAAAATACCTGCTTGTTCAAATTACTGATTTGAAATGAGCTGAAATTACACAATTCCTAAAATTAGCGACAACTTGCTTGTTTTACGTTAAATCCACTTAAACTTGTTAACTTAATTAATGTTGGAACACTGCAGTTTTTACATTGTACCACAGCAGTACTTCTCTGGCCAATGTATATTAATTGAAATCTCCAAAGTACTAGCTGTTTGATATATTTAATTATATGTAAAACTTATTTAATATGTTTCAGATAAATCTGTTCACAGGACACGCACACATGCTTTTCAGTAGTATTGATTGACCCCCTCTTGCATGTAATTTGCTACAACCACATTCAGTCACCTGTATCTCTCCGGGGGAAACGAGCTGCGAGGGAAAATGTCTTTTGTGTTTCATGCAGCGGTCGTGTTGAAAATGCAGCCCACTGAATTTAGTCTCCGAATGACTCATGTAGCACCAGCAGAAAAGCTCCATCTGCCTTCCTGCTGCCTTTTGTGTATCTGTCAATAAATGTCTACACTTGAAAAACACGAATACACAAATCATTCTTTTTGAGGCATATTTTTGCAGCGCTGGGTTTTTCTCTGCTGATGTGGAAAGGCTGCGCTGACCTGTTCTCTGTTGAGAGATGATGCTCTGTTGATATTTGTGATGGGTCATTTGGGCTTGTGCTTTAGCTGCTGGTGTTTACTGCAGTCTGAAGGTCACCAGGCTCGTCCCTGCTGGGACAACGGCACCTTAAATCTCCGCAGTGTCTGTTTTCAGCTATTCATATACACAGAGCTGACTCATTGACACAACAAATGCGTGAAGCTATCGAAGATTTATCTTTATGTAAGCCTAACTTCCCTCTTGCATTTAGAGTAGCACTACTGGATCATCCTCGGGGTGCTTTTCAGTTTGAGGAGTGCTGAAGTCTTGCCTGCAAAACACAACAGGAGAAAGTAATGCATCCAGGTTCAGCTCTGTGAAAGGGCGATACATCTTTTTTTTTGTTTTTTTCCTTCAGCTGTCGCACAGTTAGCCTCGCGCCATTTCAGATCCATGTACATTAGCATTTAAATGAGCTAACTTGATTTTACCCAGTTCAGGCTCTATTGTCTCCGTTTGAATGAGTCCACACTCAGCGGACTGAATGGAATGAGATCAGACGATCCATTTACTCCTGCTCTCAGTCTTTAATAACACGGAGGATTCACTAACTAATGGGACCACAGGTGAAGAGCGGACAAATCTCCCTGTCCTAATGTCTGTTTTCATTCAGTTTACATCTGGAAAGACTGCAATCATGTGCCATTGTCTATTCTAAAATTTGTATTAATGTTTCAGAAAAAACTGAGATGACTGTTGGTATTGAAGATCACTGTTTGTTTGTACTTACCAGTGGCACATAGTGTCATTCATTCATTCATTCATTTTCTTTTCGGCTTAGTCCCTTTATTAATCCGGGGTCGCCACAGCGGATTGAACCGCTAACTTATCCAGCATTTGTTTTACGCAGCGGATGCCCTTCCAGCCACAACCCATCTCTGGGAAACACATCCATACATTCTCATTCACACACATACACTATGGACAATTTAGCTTACCCAATTCACCTGTACCGCATGTCTTTGGACTGTGGGGGAAACCGGAGCACCCGGAGGAAAACCCACGCAACCACGGGGAGAACATGCAAACTCCACACAGAAATGCCAACTGGCCTAGCCGGGGATCGAACCAGCGACCTTCTTGCTGTGAGGCGAACGTGCTAACCACTAGGCCACCGTGGCGCCCCGGCACATAGTGTATATAACATAAAGTACAGACTTAAATTAGACATTCATTCATTTTCCTTTTGCTTCGTGTCTATTTCAGAGGTTGCCAGCGGAATAAACCACCAAAAGTTTTACCCAACTGATGCCTTTCCAGCGAAAACCCAGTAATGCGAAACACCCATTCACATACACACACTACGGACAATTTCATTCATTCGTTTTCTTTTCGGCTTAGTCCCTTTATTAATCTGGGGTCGCCACAGCAGAATGAACTGCCAACTTATCCAGCGTATGTTTTACGATACCCTTCCAGCTGCAACCCATCTCTGGGAAACACCCATACACACTCATTCACACTACGGACAATTTACTGTCCCCTTCCCTAAACCCAGCCGATAGCTTTAAAAAGCAATCTAGAAAAAGAAAAGCCCTCATTCATCTGATTGTTACCACGTTTTCAGATTTGACCACATTCTCACCCTGTTATTTACTTGTTCATTCATTCATTTTCTTTTCGGCTTAGTCCCTTTATTAATCCGGGGTCGCCACAGCGGATTGAACCGCCAACTTATCCAGCATTTGTTTTACGCAGCGGATGCCCTTCCAGCCACAACCCATCTCTGGGAAACACATGCACACATTCACACACATACACTACGGACAATTTAGCTTACCCAATTCACCTGTACCGCATGTCTTTGGACTGTGGGGGAAACCGGAGCACCCGGAGGAAACCCACGCAACCACGGGGAGAACATGCAAACTTCACACAGAAATGCCAACTGGCCCAGCCGGGGATCGAACCAGCGACCTTCTTGCTGTGAGGCGAACGTGCTAACCACTCGGCCACCGTGGCGCCCCTATTTACTTGTTTATTATAGTTTTTTGGGTTCTGCTTTAAAGCCATCCATACGGAGGTAAGTGGTCAGCTGGTAAGCTCGAAAAAGAATGGCATCATACTAGGCATGGGCTGGCATAAGATACTGACTGTATAATAACCTTGGACAAAAATATCACGGTTTTACAGTATTGTAATTACTGCTCTAATATATATCATTTTTAAATGTCTGGGTAAAAAAAACAACTTTTTTTCCCTTTTGAATAAAATATTTTATTTCGAGAAACATTTATAATATTTCAGAGCAGTAAACATGTCAGGCTAAATAATTCAAATGAATCATTGACTTCTGCTGTCTTCGATAGTTTCAAAAACACAGATGTGTTTATCATTTTAAGCAGCATTTTGGATATCTTTTTTGTTGGTAATACTGTTGTCCTTAAAAAACATAACTAAAAAAATCTTACTCATACCTTAGGAACAGTATCGCAGAAAATTTGGACGGTTTTAAAACCTTGACTTTACCAAACCGCACAGTATACCTTGAAAACGGTTATCGTCCCATGCCTACATCGTACTGCCCCGTAGTGTTTGTTTTAAAGATGAAATCCAGCCAAACATACTTCTGGCTACATAATTTGGGATCTTCAGAAATGTATATAGGGCTACGTTTTTCAGAAAGTGCCTATTTTGGATAAAAATTGCAAAAAAATGTGCTTTTGATGATCAGTTTTGCTAAGAGTTTTTAAAATACCTATTGCTTGTGAAAATTAAAATAAAGCACTTTAATAACCATTGATTAAACAAATCAGAAATGATAGAACGCAAAAAAATCACCAAGCAAATGCACATTAATTGCTTTTCATTTTCTCATGCATTGGCACTAAACAGCTCCCCTCATTGTTGGGTTGCGAAAATAAATATGGCAGCATTTTGTCATTTTTGGACTGTTATCAGGAACATTCCAGGAAAGCCAGGAACAAACTATTGATCACTGGGAGAGCAGTGGGTGGCAGGTTTTGATCATTCATGTTCAGTTATTTAGCTTTGTGTTGATTGCTGGATTGTAAATACAAACAACCAAATCCCTCAGTAAGGAATAAGGGTAAACCAATATCGACAGCTACTGTCAGGCAGATGTTTTGTCAGAAGACTGTGTATGCGTGTGGGCTTGAAAGCCAAGGTCTCTGATGGTCTGCAGGTGTTGTGTTTTCTATCTGCTGTTTTTCCCTCACTATGCTTCAGTTATATCATTATTAGCACTTAAGCTTTCGGTGTATTCAATAGGCCTGATCATTAGCTAGCTTGTTTCTCTGAGAGATCGCATTCTATTAGCATTTAGATGAGCCAGTGATTTCTGCCTGAACACGAACATACTATTGAGTGTATGTGGCTGCTGCCAGCACTTATAGACTTTTAAGAGCTGGCATAGTTGCTGTCCAACTGTGATGTGGAATTTAGACTTCATATATTTTCATTATGGTTGTAGATTTTTAGGTCATACTACTATAAATAGTATTAAATCCTTATCACATTTTTTATTCATTTCATTCATGCATTAATCATTGTGAAATACTTTCAAAGAAGTCATGGGTCTAGAAAAAATCTCAAGACATTTATGATTGATGTTACTATTACAGACTCTCATGTTGCAAATTGTTTGCCATGGACGTATATTACCTCTGTTTTCTTTTACAGTTCACTCAAAACTGAATATCCTGTCACCATTTATTTTCTTTATGTCAGTCCAAATCTGTATTACTTCCTCTATTTTTTTTTTAAACATTGGTTCACACATTTAAAGAAGCCATTGGCCAGCAAAATGTTTTCTTTGAAGAATTTTTTTATAATATATTCTTTTGTGTTCATAAAAAGATAGATAGTTGTGAATATTTGGAACTACAAAAGGGTGAGTAAATGGGGAAAAAGTTGCATTTATTTTTGGGTCTTCACATACACTGTAGTCAAATGTTCCACACAATTCATTTATGTTGTCCCAACACAAATCTATTAAATAATAAAAAAAAGATTTGGATGGAACATAAAACAATTAAGTTTGAACAAACAGCTAAATAATTTTTTGGAGTGTACACTTTCTGATTGAACACAGTATGACACAGTGTACACTTTCTGATTGGTCCAACCCAGGCTCATTGTGAATACGTACTCCCGTATAAATTTCTGCAGAGCACGAATTATGTAGCAAACAAGTGCTATGGTATGGCCATCAAAGGCTTCTGTTTGTTTTCGCGATACAAGCGGACCTCCGCTTACCTCCGTCTGCTGTTACCAGTTTGCCCAGTGGCTTATCGCGTACATCTGCGAACTTGAGACGCAGAGCAGTGTTGACTGCAACAGTGAAATTTGAGCCCAGGGTGAGAGGGCATCACAGTGGCCTCACAGCAAAAAGGTCACTGTCTCGAGCCCGGACTGGGTCAGTTGGCATTTCTGTGGGAAGTTTGAATATTCTCCCGCGTGATGCATGGGTTTCTTCCGGGTGCTCTGGTTTCCATCACATTTCAAAGGCATGTGGTATAGATTAATTTAAAAAGTGTATGTGTGTGAATTAAAGAGTGTGTGGGTGTTTTCCGGTGTTAGGTTGCGACTGGAAGGGCATCCGCTGCGTAAAACATATACTGGATAAGTTGGCGGTTCATTTCCGCTGTGGCAACCCTTGATTAATAAAGGGACTAAGCCGAAAGGAAAATGAATGAATGAATGAATGAATGAAAATCTGAAAACGTGGTAAAAATCGGATGAGGGCTTTTCTTTTATCTTTTCGGTTGGGTTTAGGGTAGGGTGTGAGGGCGTTAGTCAGTCAGTCGACAGCGGCCTCTAGTGGATTAACGTGAGGAAAGCAGGCGCAAATGGCACACGTGAAAGAAATTTCAGATGTCAAAAAGCAAAGCGGCCTTTGATGTATTCCACCTGCGACATATTTTGCACTCTCCAGAAATGTATACAGGGGTAGGTACACTGACATCCCAAATCTCCAAAAAGTTGTGAGATGCAGAGACTCAGATTACCGCAAACAAATGATAATCTTCCAGAAATCTCACGCTTATCGTCTTTCAAAAACTTCACACACTGATAAATAAATATATAAATAAATATATATGTGTGTGTGTAAAAACTTAAAGTCCAATCAATATTTAATGTGCATGTTTTTATTTATTTAGTAAATATCTGGTTCATTATGCCATGTGAACTCATTGGGTAAGCTTCCACATAACACTGATATAGTTAATGTCCAGTTTCAAACTGAGAATTCTATTTACACAAAGTAGAAAGAGAAAAAAAAATTGCAAAGCCAGAATTAGAGAGAAAAAAAGGTGAAAATAGTACCGGTTAAATGTTGCCTTGCCTTTGGGTATTACAGCTCACATGTAGCATCTGGTTTGTGTGAGTTAAAGGGTTATTGATTTGGTTTCAGGAAGAATGCTTGTTCATCAGATGCATTTTGGGGATCAGTCATCAGTCCCTAAAAATGGTTTAATAAACAAACAAACAAACAAACAAACAAAAATGCATTTACTAGTGTAATTGAGTGTAGCCAGGTTGACAGAGTCTTATTATTATTACATTTTCTGGTGCCACAAATCTGCACTGTTCAGTGTAAAATAGCCTGTTTTAGCTCCTGTCACAGAGCCGGAGACATATTTTCTGGGCAAGTCCGCTATAAAATTATGCTGTCCATCCATAAACACTGACAGCCATTGATTTTGCTATTTATTTTAGAGACTGCTATGCCATTTTCCACTAACACGGGGGAAATACTGTTAAGATAAACCTGTAGAAATGCATGTGATATTTCAAATAAGTCTGAGACTTTTTGTTGTTTTTGTCATCTAATGACATTTCGAAGGCACTTTGTTGTCACCCAGTACACCAGTCTAGGTGCTGAAGATACTTAGCTTTGTATGACAGCAGGAATTCTGTGTGTCTCTTGCAAACTTTTCTGATAGATTTGGGCGTTGTGACTCTCAGTGCCGGAGGATAACTGTGAGCTGTTTGGGGCTCACATCATTACGGAGAGACGAAGTGGAGATGCTAACACCCAGATTCAGGAGATTTCTGAGAGTTAGTCATCTGTGGAAAGCTAAATCCTTTTTATATTCTGACATTAGCTCAAAATGAGACCCACAGACACACGCTCTCAGCTTGACAGATCAGGGAAGATCTTTACTGTGGAGATGCCATTTATTCAGGGAAAGTATGTGGATCTGAGGGGTTGCTCTGACTAATGGACCCCAAAACGGATTTATTGTAGTTGCACAAAATTATCCAAGGTGAAAGAACCCAACACATCCTTAACAGGATAAACGGTGCACATATCCATAGGAGGACAGCAGGTGTTCGTTATTCCATCTCATCTCACCAATAAGCCTTACAAACACATGGCAGCTTTACAGTGCGGCCTGTCCTTGAACAGACAACATGCATCATTAATATCAGGCATATATTTGATGCTCTGAAGCCTTTGGGATTAAATGAATAGCAATTGCAGTCCTTGCTGACAGGTCTGTGTCTACTGTGAAGATGTAATTGCTTTAACAACGGCATGTAGTGCTTTGCAGAAATGCTTCAGGCCTCCTTTTCAGCTCCTACTTGAAAGCTTCAGCCTGAAGTGCATGTTAACAGATGAACTACAGAGGGTTTAGGCCAAGCCTTGGTCTCATCTTGGGTTTGGCAACTTTGCCAGTTGGAGTCTAGGGCATTAAAAGAAGCCATTTAAAAGTTGAGAGATAATGACTTTTAAATCAGTACCAAACTCCTTGTGTCAGCACTTGCAAAAGACTTCATGGCTTATTAGTCACCCTTGGTTTAGCGCTAATCAAATTCAGACTTTATTAGACAGTTTCTAACCTCTCTATGAGATGTGACTAACATACCATCCAAACAAATTACGGTTTCATTTCAAGACAAAAATCATGTTTTGTTTTATAAAGAGAGACAGAGATAGTTGTATATAATTTTTTTCATTGATATCAATTTAATTGGTAATTAATAATATAATAAATTGCATAATATTTTGATTGATATATGACAGATTTTTCTAAAAAATGCAATAGGAGATCTTGGAAAATGCTGACATTAGCCTAATATTGCTAAAAACCTACATTCCTTCCTGCTAGGTGCCATCCAAAGCCACTTATGCCATAAATATTGTGACAGACAGATCTGACAGCCTATCATATAGTTTTTGCCGAATGTTTTGATTGGACAGATTTGTCTTGGTGCTGCACCAATACGTGTAAATCCATTTTGACCACTTAATTTAATGATTGCTATCAGGATGTGAAGAGACATTGAATCAACAAAAATAGTTTCAGATGACAATTACCCATTGCATCTTCAACAGTTTGAAGTTATTTTTCCAAATGTTATACATTACATAAATATATTAATACTGAGACAGGAAGTTTGCGTCTATTATGTCAGCTCAGATTACATTGAGCCATGTTTACTATCTCCTTTGCATCTAAGACAGTGTTTCCAAACCCCATTCCTGGAGGACCACAAGTTTCACACTTTCTTATATGTCTCCTTGGGCCCCCTTTACACTAGTGCATTTTCGTTTTAAAACGCATAAGTTTTGCTACGGTTACGCCATCCATCCACACTACACCAGAGTTTTCGAGCCGCGAAAACGGAGCGTTTTGGAAACGCTGGAGAGGCCGTTTTCATTCTAAAGCGCTGCTGCTCCGTCTCAGTGGAGATGGAGGAAAACGGAGACCTTTGAAAACGAAGGCGTGGCTGCTGAGATCCGCTACGTGATTGAGGCTTTTGGGTCATTGTGTATCCTTCTCTTATTCGTCAAGCGCACATGACTATAACACCACCGGAGGACAGCAGACCAGCCTTCACTGTAAACACTGTATTTTCGATATCCATGGATGTTTTATATTCATTTGTTACTTTAAGTAACAACTCGACCTCGTCGTCTGTCCTCAAAAAGACCTCTCTTGCTTTCTTTGCCATCGCGTTCATCGTTCAACCAGCGTTTGTTGACTAACAATAACCAAATACAGAGCGAGACACATGCTTCCTGTTTATACTTGAACGCGCATGCCCAGAGTGCGCGAATGGTCACGTGATATACGTTTCTGGTAGAGTACTGTGGACGGAGATCTGTTCAGAAACGATGGGTGAAACGCTAGTGTGGACGTGGATCATTTTCATGCTAAAACGCCGTTCTAAAACTAAAACGCACTAGTGTAAACGGGGCCTTAATACGCCTGATTCAGATCATCAGCTCATTTGCAGAGACCTAAAGACCTGTAATGGGTGTAATAGACAAAGGAGACATCCAAAACATGCAGCGTTGGTGGTCCTCCAGAAATGTGGTTGAGAAACACTGATCTAAGGCCCCGTTTACACTAGTACGTTTTCGTTTTAAAACGCATAAGTTTTGCTACGGTTACGCCATCCGTCCACACTACGCTGGAGTTTTCGAGGTGCGAAAACGGAGCGTTTTAGAAACGCTGGAGAGACCGTTTTCATTCTAAAACGCTGCCGCAGCGTCTCAGTGTGGATGGGGGAAAATGTATATCTTTGAAAACAGAGGCGCGGCTGCTGAGATCCGCTACGTGATTGGGGCTTTGGGTCATTGCGTATCCTTTCCTTATTCGTCAAGCGCACGTGGCTATAACGTCACCGGCAGACGGCACACCAGCCTTCACTGTAAACACTGTATTTTCGATAGCCATGGATGTTTTATATTCATTTGTTACTTTAAGTAACAGCTCGACCTCGTCGTCTGTCCTCTAAAAGACCTCTCTTGCTTTCTTTACCATCGCGTTCATCGTTCAACCAGCGTTTGTTGACTAACAATAACCAAACGCCGAGCGAGACACGTGCTTCCTGTTTATACTTAAACGCGCATACCCAGAGTGCGCCAATGGTCACGTGATATACGTTTGTGGTGGAGTAATGTGGAAGGAGATGTGTTCAGAAACGCCAGTGTGGACGCGGATCGTTTTCATGATAAAACGCCGTTTTAAAACTAAAACGCACTAGTGTAAACGGGGCCTAAGATGTGCAGTATCTTGCTGGTTGACTAAGCCATGCATTTGTGCTGCATTTCTCAGCTCTGCTACAAAGCAAACAAGGGCACAGCGGAACACCATGCAGCCTGTAACCTTATATAGGGCTTGATAGGGTGTAAATGACAGGAGAAAGGGGCTTATGCAAGCCTTTAAAATGAAAAGTGTGTTGTAAAGAAAGCCTATATGTGAGGAAGGAGATCGATGAGAATGGATTTTCTTCCCTCCAGTAGAAGCTCCTGGCCTGTGGCTGCTGAGATGTCAGCAGGTCTGGTGCATTACTGACGGCTGGTAGACTATAGCCAGATCTCATACTTCACAACAAAGAGAGAGAAATGGCCATTTGAATAACATAGGAACTGAGGCAGAGAGAGTCAGTCTGCTTTAGAGAGGAAGTCAGAGAGAGAGAGTTTGCACAAAAGGGACAATGAGATAGAGAGCTAGAGAGAGATGAAAGAGCAACGGAAACGACCTGGATTAACATCTTTTATTCAGGTCATTCCTTTTAGCCTGAGGTCTGATTAGACACCACTACTGCAGACATCATATTCATTTTATGAAGCTGAAATTAATAACCACTGAAGATGCTTTATCCTCAAAGGAATAGTTGGTGAAGGAATGAATGAATGTTCTGTCATTTACTCACCCCATTGTGCCATTCCCAAACTTTTATATTGTTTTTTTTTTTTTTTTTACAAAAAAAGGAGGATTAAAAAAATCTGCTTATTGCAATTTTCATTATGCCATTTATCATGAGCAAGAAAAAATCGTTTTTAGAAGTTTAATTTAAGTAGTTCATTTAAATTGTTTTCAATGTTTTCAAGGTCGAGTGAAGTCAAAATTTGCAGTGTTTATTTTGCAAGCGCATATTGTTATTTATTATGGGAAGAATAATTATTATGTGCAAGGTAATCCACTGAAAAAAATGGTGTTTAAGTAATCTTTAATCAAATTTGCTTTCACGTTTAGACTGCCGGTCCTTCTCTGGCGACGTCAGTTAGATGGCTTCAGCCTCAATATTCATAACCACACCCTTCTCACTGTTAGTTTGCTATTAGGGAATGATGTATTCCATTTAAATATTCCATTTCAGTTGGAAGTACAGCAACATACTGAAATAAAAGTCTCAGCAACTGCCAGTTCATGTTTTTTTTTTGTCGGACACCGTATGAAAGCCCTTTGTATGCTAATCGATTCATTCATTCATTCATTTTCTTTTCGGCTTAGTCCATTTATTAATCCAGGGTCACCACAGTGGAATGAACTGCCAACTTATACAGCATTTGTTTTACGCAGCGGATGCCCTTCCAGCTGCAACCCATCTCTGGGAAACATCCATACATTCTCATTCACACTCATACACTACAGACAATTTAGCTTACCCAATTCACCTGTACCGCATGTCTTTGGACTGTGGGAGAAACCGGAGCACCCGGAGGCAGGGAGAACATGCTAATGGATCATTAAGGTTAACGTTCATTTTAAGTCTGAATGACAGTCATTTTGTGTAGCTATTTTGACCGTACCGCACTGTCCTGTCTACTAAAGTGATTAAATGCTAAAAACAGAAAACATGCTGTCATTTAAATAACATTTTTTTCGATTTCACTTTATATTAAGTGGCCTTAATTATTATGTTACTTGAAATTAATAATTTGTAAATGATAATATATCTTAGTATATTAAATAAGTATATGTTTTTACATTGCACTAATGATTGATTAAATACCTGCATATAAATACATATGTAACTATTTTCTGCATTTATAATTACACTTTTGACCATCCCGTACACCTTAACTCACCCTCAAACCTACCCATACCAGTAATCTGTCCCTAACCTGACCCGTATCCAACCTCAAGAGCACCGGAATTGTTTTGCTATATGTTATGAACAAAGTAGGTACATTTGTATTTATTTTTTGATGCAACTACATAGTAGTTAAGCCATTAATATAAAGTGAAACCCATTTTTTAAATCAGCTACAAATTTTATAAAACAGCAGTAGATCTAGACTGCATTTGACAAAAATATTGCAACCCTAGATCAACTGTCTCGGTGATCAACTTAGCTTACATTGCTTTTGAGAATTGCAGCCCTAAAACATCATAAAACTATTCTTTCTTGAGCTTAAATAGCATTAATTTCTTAGCTTTTATTTCAAAGCCATATTTACTGTGATGTTGTATTTTACTATTGCATTCATGAGTGCAACTTCTAAAGTCTTTTTGTTTTGATTCACTGACACGACAAAAAAGATAATTCTAAAGATAACGATGAAGATACAGCTCTAAAATCACTCTTAATATAAAAAAGAAACAGAGCTCACACCATGACTATAATGATAACAGCACAGAGGAACAATATTCTTGCAATCATTTTCAGAATGATTTTTCTAGCAGCTGCACAACAAAAACAATAATAGCCAATCTGAATAATTTTTTTTTAAAGATCTCAAGCATTTCAAATGGCAGACAGCAAAACTGCAGCATAGAAAGGCAAATATATTCTGTTGATGATGGAACTACACTACATTTATTGTAGTTGTTTTATTTTACAGTACTCTAGTCATTGTTCCTGATTTTATTTCACATAGCAGAAAGAACAATTTAAGCATTTAGTATATTTAACTTGATTTGACTTTATTTTGAGTTTGTTTCTTACGCAAAGCTATTGCATGTCTTCAGATTGCAGTTTTTTTTCAAAATATCGACCTGTTTAGTTTTACAGGAGAAAGAACGTCATTTGTTTTTTGAAAGGTGTTCTTTTAGATTATTTTTTTACCGTTTGCTGTAACAAATACGTAAGAATATACACTCCAGTATATGTGTAGTGCGTTATATGTGTCAGTAATCATAGCTACAGTAGAATCTCCACTGTGAAAACCTTCATTGAGATCTGTACATGTGATCAGAATTTTTCAGCACCACAGACAGCAGCAAATGCTCACGCTGTGTTTCAGAGGCAGAGTTTGCAAACTCTGTCCGAGACATTCCTGAATAATAATTATATTAATCAGAGCGATGTTTAACAGGTCTTCTAATTTCAGCAGAAGTCACCTGCAGCTTTGGAGAGATTATTGATGACACTAAAACTATTCATTTTTCCTAATATGCTGCTGTTCATTTAATTTTGCCATAAAAAACAGAGTGAGCTTTACAACTGGCTTTACCCTAAACAGTTTAATTCTGTTGTCATTTACTCACCCTTCACTTATTTCAAAGTGTTCTCTTGAACACACAAGAAGATATTGTAACTTAACTTTTTCAAACATCTGAGCTTTAAATAGTATAAATATGTGCAAATACAAGTACAAATACATTTTTAATTAAATAAATCCACTAAATCCACTTTAAAATTGTATTTGTACGTGTTTTGTAATTTTTTATATATATATATATATATATATATACGGTATAACATTTATTACTTTATTTTATTATTGTAATACTTTTAGTTATATTTATATCTGTTTACTTTTGGAGGACGTCAGAGGATGAAAATATTTCTGCAGGTTTAGAATTTGATTATGCTAGTAAAAAAGGCTTAAGCGGGTTGACAAAATTTGGGTGGGTTTGGGATAAGCTTGGATGTTTTAAAACACTTAAGTATATATAAAATGAGCATGGTTCACGGTGGCTCAGTGGTTAGCACTGTTGCCACACTGCAAAAAGATTGCTGGTTCAAGACCCGGTTGGACCAGTTGGCATTTCTGTATGGAGTTTGCATGTTCACTTGGGTTTCCTCCTGGTGCTCCAGTTTCTCTCAAAAACTTGTGGTATATGTGAAATGAGTAAACAAATTTGATGTGCGAATGAGCGAGTCAACTTCAATACTTAGGTTTGCTAAACTTAAACCATGCCCATTACACTTGATTTATGAAGTCCTTTCAACAAATCAAATCAAATCACTTTTATTGTCACATCATCAGCAGCACGTGTGCTATGATGAGTGTAAAGCTTAGGTGCTGGCTCCAGACAGTGCAAAATACAGAGAGTGCAAATACAACGACGGTGCAAATACAACAACAGTGCAAATACAACGACAGTGCAAATACAGCGACAGTGCACAAATACAGACAGTGCAAAATACACACAGTGTAAAAATACAACATGCAACAACATACTCCCAAAGGGAAACAAAACAATGTACAATTGCAATGTTGACAGCAGTACGTACATTGTTTTGTTTCCCTTTGGGAGTATGTTGTTGCATGTTGTATTTTTATCAAATATTAAGAAACAACATTCTTAAGAAACATCATTCTTAATAACAACAACAAATTTTTAAGCTAACTAAACTTAACTAAACCACATCCGTTATACTTGTATTGTCAAGTCCTGTCAACTTTACCCTGAGAAACTCACTATTTAAGAGAACATGCAAACTTCACACAGAAATGCCAACTGACCCAACCAGGACTCGAAACAGCAACCTTCTTGCTGTGAGGTGACAGTGCTAACCACTGAGCCACCCTGTGTCAAAGCATATACTATTGAACAATATAGGAAAAACATATACTATAACAGATATAACATACTGTATAATTAGGGCCAGACGGAATCTGCAGACATTTTTTTGCTAATTCTGCACATAATTTTGTTAAAAAACTACGGATTTATAAGTTTATGAAATAAAAAAGAATACCTTTTTAACTTTTATTTAATGTTTACAATGCAAATCCACTTTAAAAGCAAGTCTCTTAAATAATCTATCTTTTAAAAGACAGAAAATATTACTTATAAACTGAATTGTGAATAAATCAAATGAATATTTTCATTCATTCATTCATTCATTTTCTTTTCGTACCCGCCGTGACTTGTTCAGTGAAGTGATTGGTGGTCTTTGAAAGGTGTAATATCCTGATTACACGATTACGTTGTCTTTTGTAAATTATCAGTCTAATTAATGATCAACTGAAATGTTGCGTTATTAAATAAATTAACATCCATATCTTAGCTGGGTCCGTCATGTTTTTGCGTCCTCTTGAAACATTTCCATTGTGTTTTCACCAAGTTGCTGCGCGTTTTCTTCCATTGTGTTTTCACCAAGTTGCTGCCCGTTTTCTTCCATTGTGTTTTCACCAACTTGCTGCGCGTTTTCTTCCGTTGTGTTTTCAAGATGGACAATTTAGCCTACCCAAATCACCTATACTGCATGTCTTTGGAGTGTGGGGGAAATCGGAGCACCCAGAGGAAACCCACGCGAATGCAGGGAGAACATGCAAACTCCACACAGAAACGCCAACTGACCCAGCCGAGGCTCGAACCAGGGTCCTTCTTGCTGTGAGGCGACAGCACTACCTACTGCGCCACTGCATTGCCCTGAATATTATCATATTAGTCAATAATATTACTGAAATCAATTAAAAAAGTAAATAAATATAAATTTACACACATTTACACAAGCAAATAAACAGAATCAATGATGGGCTAAAAATCTGCCGAAATCTGTAGAAATCTGTGCATGCAGATTCCCTGCGGGCCTACATATGAGGCAATGGTTACAGGTTTCCATAATTTTTCAGAATATTTTTTGTGTTCAACTCAAACTGGTTTGGAGCAAGTCAAGGGTAAGTAAATGGTGACCGATTTTTTTCATTTTGGGTGAACTATCCATTTAAAGTACAATATTAAAAAGACCTCAATATTACCTAGCAAGAGTCTTTTTAAAGGAAATTCTAACAGCAGGTTTTGAAATAAACAGGTCGGCGAACAAGAAGAACAAAGATCTGTAGAGTTTGTCACTAAGAAAACATGTTTTCCACAAGGCAAAATATGACACTTGAGTTTGATGTGCAGATGACAAAGAACTTGTAATAAAACTGTGCTTGAACATGAATTCATGCTACAACTCTATTGCAGGAGCCTCTCTGAGACTTTTAGACACTGTTCATTTCTGAAGGCTGCACAAGCAGTATAACATAAACCTGCTATAGAATAGTTCGATAAAAGTGTGTCTATTGTCTGATTTCACTACTAGCCAAGGAGCAGAGCTTGTTTTTCTCTTCTCCTTGAAAAGCTATCTCTTCCCAGGAGAGTCAGACTCAGACAGTAGTCACTCTTCAGTTGAAGCGCTGCACTCTTTTGAAGACATAAATAGGCTGTGTGTTTACCTCCATCTGCAGCACTGACTTGCACTGAACACTGATCTTTGGTGCTAGTTGTTAAAGTTCAATTAGCTTCAGAGATATGACAGATTTTGATCTGTTAAAATGCCTTAGAACTGCACTGGCAAATGTCTTGACATGCAATTGTTTTTCTTAAGAATCCGTTTGTACTCAAGTTGGCTTTTTAAAAGTGGGTTTGAGTAATATATTCAGGTTAATTTGGTCATACCGAATATGATTTGTCTTTTTAAATGGTTATTAATGAGACTATTCACCCGACAAGTAAATGTCTCATTGAAGATTTCCTAAAATAAATCCTGAAAAATGTCATATTGTTGTTAAAATAGCAGGACAATTGACTTCAAAACTAATAAGAAGAAATGTTTCTTAAGAATCATATCAGAATGATTTCTGAAGGGTCATTTGGCACTGACGAAAGAAATATGATGATGAAAATTAAGCTTTGACAATTTCAACTATATTAAAACAGAAAATGGTTGTTTTAATATTTCACAAAGATTCCTGTATTTATAATTAACTGAATGTAGCCTTTCTGTCAAATATATCACCTAATATAATAAACATAGCCCATAAAACTTAAATATTAATTGTATGAATTATTAAGTCTTCCGCAACCACACTGTAAAATGCGTTTAGTTTGCTTTACTTGAAAAAGTGACTAAACCCATTGCTTTTATAGTGAGTATTTGACGTTACTTAAAGTGAGTAAACCCATTGCCTTAAAATGATTACGTAAATTAATTATTATTGGGCACCACGGTGGCGTAGTGGGTAGCATGTTCGCCTCACAGCAAGAAGGTCGCTGGTTCGAGCACCGTCTGGGTCCGTTGGCATTTCTGTATGGAGTTTGCATGTTCTCCCTGTGGTTACATGGGTTTCCTCCGGGTGCTCCGGTTTTCCCACACGTCTAAAGACATGTGGTACAGGTGAATTGGGTTGGCTAAATTGTCCGTGGTGAACAAGTGTGTATGGATGTTTCCCAGGGATGGTTTGCAGCTGGAAGGGCGTAAAAGCCGGTGCGTAAAACATGTGCTGGATAAGTTGGTGGTTCATTCCGCTGTGGCGACCCCAGATTAATAAAGGGACTAAGTCGAAAAGAAAATGAATGAATGAAATTAATTATTTGCGTTCTTATAAAAATTACAACTGTTCCAAGTTACAATGGATTTACTCACTAAAGCCAACTTGTTACTTTTAAGGCAACGGGTTTACTCAGTTTTTAAAAAAAAGTAAATTAACTATTTATGTCTTTTACAGGGCATTGATTCCTTTATGTGCAGCTGAATCTTTAATGAATCACATTCTGATCCCAATATCAATGATCCATTCAAACACTGTAAAAAAATATTGGGTCCCACAAAATAGATTTGTGTTGGGACAACATGAAGCATTTTATTAGCTTATTAGTTTATACAAATGTAAGTGGATTATAAAACAATGAAGTTGTCCATAAAAAACCTTAAGAATTGTGTTGTTTTAGCTCATTTTAAATAAGTAGTTTGAATAAACAGCAAATATGTTTTGAGTGTATAACCATCCACTGTAGCAGGGCATTTAATGTTGAATAACAGTTCATCTGTATGCCACTCAAAGCTCTTATATGATTCCAGGAGACTTAGAATAAAGTGCAGAAGTCATGTGGACAACATTTTAATAGTCCTCTTTGAATCCAGATGACCCCAGGCCTCATTCATAATCATTATGCAGTCAGAATGCTCTTGAAAAATTCACCTTTTGTGTTCCATTAAAGTCATAATAGATTGGAACAACACCAGGGTCATTACTGTAAATTATAACAAAAGTGACATTTTTAGCTGAATGAACCCTTTAACATCAAAACAGCCAGCGGCAATGGAGCAGCAACGAAAGGCATTTGATTGCTGCCAGCCTTCGCTATTTACAGTAGCAGTACAGCTAGGCTATTAACGCTTTTGGACAGGGCCAGGCATGTCATGGTGTTCTGACAAGCAACCATTTCTCCCCCTGTAATCAGACACCAGTGATGGACCGATGGCGAGAGATCTCTCAGCTCACCTTTCCTGTCCACCTCCTCGTCCTTTTCCTCCTCCCGGTGGTCTTTCTCCCCGATGGAGCCATTATGCTGACACCAGTGCCTTCATTCTGCTCTTCTGGGCTCATAATGGAGGAGAAGGGCGAGCGAGCAGCAGGTCTGCAGGGGTGAAGAGGGGATTTGAGCCACACTGCTCTGTCGGCATGCAGCGCGGGCACTGCCATTTGACAGGATTTGGCTGGAAAATTAGACCCTGCTTCCGCCCCAGATGGCAGCTTTTATCAAAATGGCTTTGTGAGGGAGAGACAGAAAAAGATAGTGACGGAAGTCTATGAATAAGTGTCTGCAAGTGTTAAAGGGATAGTTCGTTTAAAAATCCATATCTATCTAAATCTGTACAATATATTTTTATATAATATTTTTTTATTAACAACAAGCTGTTGTTACTCAGCAAGCATGCGTTAAAATGATCAAAAGTGTTGCTACGTTTTTGAATGTTCAATACTTCACTGCCTCTTAAAGGAAATGTTTAATGGGACTCTTTAAAATGCTAAGCAGAACAGTTTTTTTCACTAGTAAATAGGGCTGTGAAATATGGACAAAATAATCATACTGCGATTTATTTATTTATTTATTTATTTTTTTGACGAATATTGCAATTGTGATTTTATTTGCGATTTTGGCAACTGTTTTTTTTTTAAACAAGCTACACACATTCTAAATGTATTCAGTGCACAAGAAGTGCATAGCAAAACATTTCACAATGAAATAACATAGTATTCAGTTTAATAAACAAAACTGTAGTAAAACTGTCTTTAAAACAGACAACATAAAATAAATCAAGAATAACTAACCTCAACTCTAGTTAAACACATACTGTACACAGTAACACTAAATGCTTGATAAACAAAACTGTAATAAATTGTCTTAAAAACAGACGACATGAGCAAATAAAGATGAACTAACCTTAATTCCAGTCATAACAATAAAGAAAAACTGACGTAAATCAAAACCACCTATTCGGTTCTCCTGCTCAACTTGCTTGTGCGCAGAGTGAGCTTTGATTGGTTAACATCTTTCTCCCACTCAGCTTAGCTATAATTGGCCGGTGTGCTGCGTCAGCTCTGATTGGTTAACAAATTAAAATCATGTGCACAAGAACGTGAACAAAAACCTAAATAAATTAAAAGATAAAATTGCAGCCTTAGCGATTTAGAAATTGCATGTGCTTAATTCGCTTTTTTTTTGCGATTGCAATTAATAGCACAGCCCTACTAGTAAATATAAATATATATTACCATTTAAAAATTTCTTCTAAAATGATTTTTCCCCCAGCTTCATGCGTTTATGTTCAGTTATGTTACTTTAAAGCCAATGAAAAGAGCCTATTCATCGCCATAAAAGTGAAATGAAAGGAGTCAGGACTTAACCAGGCGCCTGAGAAAAAGGCTAATTTTAGATGAAGATTTCAGATGCCATGTTCAGATACCATTTACATATGGTATATTATACAATACAATATGGAAATACAATACTTCTATTCGTTTCTTTTTTTATTTTCATTTTTTTGTGTGTTTCCCAGGAGGAAAAACATGTTTTGAAAAACATGAGGGCTATTAAATGATGTTCTTTCATTTTCGGATGAAGTATTTCTTCAAAACAGAACAAGTGTGTACATATTTCCTCTCTTCCTCGCTCAGCCTTTCCTCTTTCCATCTGTCCAAGCTGAATCCTCTTACTCTGCTTATCACAGTGGATTTGCTGAATAGCTGTTGAACTGCATTTGAAAGAGCAGCATCTGCCAGCAAGATATCAAAAAAGATGTGCAACTGTGTAAACAAGCCCTTGTCATTCACATTTCCATTTTCCCTAAACATCTGATGCCATATTAATCATTAGTCCTACGCCTTGAAGCCTCTTTTTCACTGGGAGCTTTCAAACAAAGATGTTCTTGTCTTTCTCAGTCGATTACACTTAATGGGAATTTTCTCCCCATTGTGTTTGGGGCAGGTGCAGAAAAAAGGGTGTGACTGTGTCACTTCACATCAGATCTGATTGTTGTTTGTTTCGGTCCGTCTAGAAGACGCATATCCCTTAGGAAATAGACAAATTTATGGGACACTTTCACAATTAGCTGTACAAATTACTGCCAAAGTCACCCAAGTCTGTGGGGGACATGTGCTGTGTCATTATCGGTCTTATCTAATGGAAAACATCTGCTTGTGTGTAGAAGCACCCCCACAGGACAACAAGTGACACTGTCAGGAGGAGAGCAGAGATGGAGAGTCTGCTCTGCATCACTTGTCTTCAACGGGACGCCCCTATTCCTTCTCCGCAGAGCGTGCCAGAGCAGTGGCACTGCTGATTGAATCAGCCTCTTTGTGAGCTGGTGCTCAGTAATCATGGCACGCAAATCAACTCTATGCTCCAAACTGAGTAAAAGAGTGAGGCATGTCGGGGGAAACTAGCTTCCTGTTTTTCTTTAAACGCTAGTTGTCATAGATATGTGCCAATCAAATGCACAGCTCATATAGTGGCTGTACTTTTAGACACAGTTGCTTTCAGATGTGTGTGTGTTTGTTTTTTAGTGTAGCCCACGATGATACAATATATTATATACTATAAATTATGCGATAATATTTCATATTATCTATCCAGTTTAAACACTGTGAGAAGTGATCTAATGCTTTAATGCCATTTATGAAAAAAGTAAAGTGCATTTGACATGAAAAATGTTAATCTGTTGTGTTAGGCTTCCATATAAAATAAAAACTAACTGATTTAACATTATGTACTCACACAGGTGAGTGGGCTTGACAAACCACCCGCAGAAAGCACACTTTTTCATGTCTCTGTCATTTTAACTGACACTTGCACCACTTTTGCACATTTAGACTGTAAGAATGGGGTTTTTACTACATTGGTTAAAACTAGTTTTTCTGAATGACTAAAAAGTTATCAGTATGATGGCAAGATGGAGCAATTAAGTGTTGGTGTTTAATCAAAAGTAATTGTCTAATACTTTAATATGAAATGATTTAATGACAGTAGCTTGCTATGGTTACAACTGAATTAGTTACAAATGAACTGTAAAAAATGATAAAACATGAAATGATAAAACATATGGTATTAATTGTACCTATCTTAAATGTAAAATAAAGTTACCTGAGAGAGAGGGAGAGACAGGGGGAGGGAGAGAGAGACAAAGAACAGAGAGAATGCCCCGAAGAAAGCCTGATAGCAGTCAGGAAAAGAGCCAAAGCAAAGTTTACCACGTATTATGTATCTTTCTTGACCATGTGACCAAAGCCCAAATTAGGCATGGGCCGGTATAAGATTCTGACGGTATGATAACCTTGGATAAAAATATCACGCTTTCACAGTATCACGATATTTTGTTTACTGCTCTAAAATATATTATTTTTACATGTCTGGCTAAAAAACAATACCTTTTTCCCCTTTGAACACAATATATTTTATTTTAAGAAACATTTAAAATATTTTGGGGCAGTAAACATGTCAGGCTAAATAGTTCAAGTGATTCATTGACTTCTGCGGTCTTTATTTGTTTCAAAAACATAGATGCCTACACCTAAAAAAAACAACAAAAAAATGTAAATAAAAAATCTCACTCATACCTTAGGAACAGTAAAGCAGAAAATTTTGGCGGTATGAAAACCTTGACTTTTTCATACCGCGGTATACTTTGAAAACGGTTATCGTCCCATGCCTAGCCCAAATACTGAAAAATGCAAACTGACCAATCAACACGTGACCACATCGTAAAACCTCCAAAGTCCACACACATATTAACCAGTCACTGATCTTATCAGTATCTGCCTTTGGAATCTGTATGGACTTTCTTGGTGTAAAAACACTTGTTTTGCAATATAAGGAAATGCATATGATAATTTGCATTCCTACAACACCAGACACTTTTTTTACAATCACTCAACATCATAAAAAAAAAAATGTGGGCATTCATGAAATGAGGGTCACTTCATGTGTAGGTGAGGGGGCTTGAAAAACCACCCGTAGAAACACTCTTCTCTCTAAAACTTCCTTTTAACTCTATAGCACTTAATTCTCTGAGCTCAAACTGTTTATTTGTATAATTAGCACTTCTTGTGTGTGCGTTGCCATTGTAGGTCGCTTCGGACAATGACTAAATGTAAACGTAAATCTGAGTGTTTCACATTAAACACTATATTAATTAATCAGCAAAATGCTTATCATTTTTTAGTAAGGAAGACTAGATTTGAGTGTTCTCTGTGTGCAGTCGTGATGTTCTCATTTGCTTCTCTTTGTTTTTCTCTTCTAGTTTTGTGCCTGAGAGAGACTCTTCACCCTGCAACAATCGGTGAGTGTCTCTTAAGATGAGAATGCTCTCTGCACAAACAGCAATCATAACAGATGGATGTCTTTCTTGTTTTGAGCATCTTATTCAAGCCTAGGGTTTTTATTATAGAGCTTTCCTGCGCTGAATTTGAAGGAATGGATTTTTAGTATCATAAAATGTCATGGTAGGCAAAGGTTGTGAATGTCTGTGGAAACGACAGCAAGTGGAACTAACTGACTCGAGAGAAATTCAACAGTTAATGGCATTCTTGGAAATGAAGTTGTCCTCTATTTTTTTTCCCATAGATTTAAAGGTCACGAAGTTGCACTTAATTTATACAAAGTACTGGTGGAAAAGATTAGAATAGGTTTGAATTTTAATGCTTTTGAAAGAAGGCTTCATTCACTCTTAAACACAATACTTACTTTATAGTGCCCGTTTCCCAGCATAAATAAGTACACTCTGACAGATTTTGCAAAAAAAACATCCATCATACTTTAAAATGAATGCTTTATGGAATCCTGTATTTTGTCTTTTTTGTGCAAATCTGGTTTATTGAAGGAGAAATTAAATAAAATTGTAATTTTACAGACAAAATCAAGAAAACTATACAAAATATCAGAATTAATTAGGGATCCTGCTTATTTTTTCCAAACTTCTATTAATCTTGAGCACATATAGAGCAGTAATGATTTCATAAATTATCAATAAAGTCTTTGGTGTTTTAATACATATAAGAAAAAGATACCGTGTTGCGATTCTCTTCAGAAAATGCTGAGTACATTTTGATTTAGCAATTGTAACCTATGATAATGGCAACGGAGTTGAGTATCAACAGGTACAAACAGTAGCATGAAGGCAATCCAGAAGCGTAGTCAAATCACTGGCAAACAGGTTGGTACAGGCAGCAATATATAAGGCTAGAGTCAAGAAACACGAAGAGTAGACACAGAGATAATGTTACCATAATGTTACAGCAAAACAGAAACAAGACTCAGCAAAGAGTGCGTGAAACTGCGGTGTATATATTATGTAATCATTCAATGATGTGTGTGTGTCAGTGTCCAGATGACTGTCAGCTGTGGCGGGAGTGATTTGAGCAATGACTTCTGGAAGTTCTAGTTCAATTCAGTGGAAGAATTGTAGTTCTCCAGGGATCTGCAAATGTTAGATCCATGGTGATCTTGAGAGCAATCAAGTACAACCTGTGATTGATATTGCTGTTTAAAAGGCAGGAAACTCCCTTTTCTATAAAAAAAAAAAACATACTATTACCCTTACCATGAGAAGTGGCCATATAGGGGGGTTCTCTCTTAATGAGGTCAATTAGAGCCGTGTTTGAAAAAAAAAGAAGAAAAAACATGTATGGTGAAAAGTTTGTAGATTTGCATGACAGTCTGACTCTGTAACACTGTAAATAGCCCTGGATGCAGAAACCAACCGTATTATTACCTCCTTTAGAAAAACAGCTTTGGTAAAAAAAAATCTGCAATAAAAATGATCTATATTCACTGAGAAACTGATACAAATCTTACATTTCAAACGAGGTGCACATATTTTTGTTGAGTGTTTAAAAAAGGAACAATATTCTGTGTTAATATGATAAAATGTTCAACATTACGTTTTTACAGGATAATGTATAACAGCAGAAACCTTCATTTATTCACTGTGATCTTTGTCTGTTTGTAAGGTTTATTAAATGCTTAAAGGCTGCATTCAAAGGTTGCCTAGATTTCAATCCACTTTGTTAAATTTCTAAAATTCTCTCTGTGGTTTAATCAATTTTGCAATTTTCATTTAGATTTAACTGGAACATAAAAAGCTATTCAAATTTAACTCCCAATTGCGTGTATTTGTAGAAGACGCATCTGTTGCCTGTATTTAATGGCTTTCAGTATTTGTGACAAAAGTGTTGAATGGCTTTCCATTTAAACATGACATGCCTGGCCTTGTGCCATATATAATAAGGTGTGTGGATGCGCTAAGAGAGATGTGGGGGAAGGGAGAGCACATGCTAATCTTTGCTCAGTGGACCTGCGCTGGAGATAGATGTGATTGGTGGGGGCTTGCAGCATCATGGGAAATGTCTTTGAAGATGGGATGTGTCGAAGGAAGGATCACAGAGCAGTATGTCTGCCCAAACATCTCACTCCTCATCATGCATTCATCGTCTTTACCTGCAGTAATATTGCATGAGGATGTGTGTGGGAACAATGCGTCTTTTAGCACTGTGGCTTTTTGAAGGACAGTATTGTTGGAGGGTGATGGAGATTTGTGGTGGTTTATGTGAGGCAGGGTTGGGTGGAGTCTGACTAAGGAGGCTCTTTGTTAAGCCCGATCAGAGTCTTCTGTTATGCTGTCTATCAGTGGCGGTGTCAAATGACTTAATCTTAGAGGCTCGATCCGTGATTTCTGAGCAAAGAAAAATCTGTCTTGTTTGGATAGGAGGGGGAAGGGGATCAGAGATGTGCTGTTTTTAAAAAAAAATGGGGCATGAATATTAATTAAGAAACAATTATGCCTGAACCTTGTTTCAGTTAAAGGAATTTTTAAGCATTTAGGTTATTTGAATTATGTTGACGTTTTTTAAATGGTTTTGATGCGTTTAGTTTGGCAAAGAGTTTTAGTATATTTAGGATTTTTAAAATTAGATTAGGACTATGACAAGTAATAATAACAACTATTTTTTTTCATTTATTATTAGTGTGTTAAAGCACTTCATTAGAGGTATTACTTTATACTGTGTCACAGCGTATTACTATACAATAATGCAATAGTATGCATCATGGATGGTGATAAAAGCTGTGTCTCATTTCAGAGGCTGCATCCTCTGAAGGATGCATTCAAAGTGCGCTGCGTCATCACAGGGCGACGAAGGCTGTCTCATTTAAAAAAAATTGAAGTCTTCTTCAAATGCAGCTTCCAAATGCATCTTTTGTTTCCCAGGTAATGACGGACACAACCGGTGGATGCTTTGTGGCCTCAAACCTTCCAAGATTCATTGCGCGCTGAAAACGGCAGGCTGTTTTTAAAAGTAAACTCAAGTTTCAATGTGTGAATTAAGTTTATTTGACCTGGATATGTAAATATATGTTAAAAAGCAAAGAGAATATGACATGTCTTACTAAAGAGTGATTTATAGACAGTTTACATTTTTATGTGTACATGTATGGATCAAAGGAAATATATTTCCAGCTTCTGTAAACCTTGCTTCACCTTCAGATCGCTTAAAATAAGTTTGAAAATCACTTTGGAAAAAAAGTAATTAGAAATTTCATTACCACTAATTAACGGCAGCTGTTAAGGTTGCCATGTGACGAGATCTGTCCTCTGTAGGCTAGATCGTCTCATTTCAGAATGCTCAGTTCGGCCTGTGTGGACTTCGAAGAGCTCACTTTAGAAGTCTGCATCCTTCGGAGGATGCAGCCTCTGAAATGAGACCAGCTAATGTGTTATTAGAGTTAATTTAGCCTCAGATTTGCCAATGGTGTTTCAAATATGATAAACAGAATACATATTTGAGCTTTAGCTTTATTAATTAGAATAAAAATAATAATAAAATATTTTTATTAGTTAACACCGCACGCACAAAAAGTCTTGTTTTTCATTACAAATTTCAAAAAATTGTTTAATCAATATATGTTTTACTTGAGAAGAAATGTTATTTTTTGTTAACTGAAAAGGGTTGATTTTATAATTCACAATATCTGTCAATGAGGTTTAATGTTGCAAAGATTAACATTGTAAGTCATTTTCATTTCAAGTCATTTTAAGATTCAAATATATATAGATATTGAATTTAAAAATCTATTTAACATCTTACCTTTTATTTAATTTCACATCAATCTAATAGCAAATTTAGCAACTAAAATATTACACATTGTGTAAAAACTGCTAGGTTCCACACAATTCCATCATGTTGTTCATTCTTTCATTTTCTTGTCGGCTTAGTCCCTTTATTAATCTGGGGTCGCTACAAGAACCGCCTATGTATACATGAATCGCTACATGTATGCCTATCCAGCCGCAACCCATCTCTGGGAAACACCCATACACACGTATTCACACTCATACACTATGGACAGTTTAGCCCACCCAATTCACCTATACCACATGTCTTTGTGCAAAACTCCACACAGAAATGCCAACTGACCCAGGTGAGGCTCGAACCAGCAACCTTCTTGCTGTGAGGCGAATGTGCTACTCACTATGCCAACGTGGCACCCTCCGTCATGTTGTCCCAACACAAATTTATTAAGTTCATTTAATTAATCGTTTTTACCATTTTAAGTGGACACTCACATTTGAGTCAGCTTTGAATTCAGTAATGGTTCAGTAGCAGTTGTGGTTGAATGTTTCCTCATTGGATTTAAACCATTGACTCATGAATGCTTTGTGAATCTTTTTGACTGACTGATCAAAATGAATAACAGCAAATGTTGTTCGGACTGGACATAGATGGTGTGTGCTTAGATTATAGGATGATATTTGATTTTTTTTTTTTTTTTTTTTAATTCAGGTTTATAAAATTGACTTTTTTTCATTTGGAGTTGTAATATATGCCTACCAGCACTTCTCATTAGTCTCTCATTTGGTGTCTTTATGACACTATATGTTATTTGAAATGCGACCGGTTCTAGTTGATTGGGAATTAGTGTTATTGTTTTGCCGAACACTGATTCTGTTGCTCTCCGCTGTGTTTTTCTGCCCTTGTACATATTCAGAGCACAACATCAGTAGGTGGGGAAATGTTGCATTTGATGAAATGTGTTACTGCCCTTGCTCTTACAAATCAAGCAATAATGGAAGCATTTGCATACAGATGGAGACAAAAATGCAAAACGTGCTGGTGTTTCCTGCTGTGCTGCCTCGTGCCCTTTCTAGCATATTTTCTGATGGATGGAAATTGAAAATGGAGGCATGCAGACTGCCCTCCTCCATAGACTTCCATTGGAATCTGATCATACTGTAGGAGTTTGGCTGTAGATTAAGAATTTAGCCATTAAACTTGGGAGGGAAACTGTCTATTGGCATGGTGCTGGGTATTAAAATCCTGCTTTTCTTTTCTCATCTTGCCTAGTTGTTGTTCTCAGGTGTGTGTTGTTCAGTAATGTGCTGCATTCAGGTTCTCCTGGAAAGTTAAGAGTTTGGAAATCATTATAATGATGACAGTGTGCATTCAAGTGATTTTGTGTGGAGTAAAATGGAGTTTCATATTTTTCTCTCGCCTTTTCACTTCTAGGTAAAGACATGAAACTTTTCTAGCAGTAATGCTAGATAACGAAGAGCAAATATCTGCATTATAGATTTCATAATTCCCAAGCTGTCACAGTGAATTGAGAAAATGAGAAAGGAAGAAATTTTGTTTGGAGAGGTATTTTCTGCCATTATTGCTCGTCTTCACTGTTACGGTTTATTCAGACAAGCTTCAAGAAACATTCCATCGGCTGAAATGATTTCTAGCTTTCTGTATGTCGTGTGATGTTCATGTAAAATGTGCTGATAAAGAGCTAAATATGATTAGATACTGTACTGTGATGTTTGTACTGAAGAAATCAAAACAAACACTGATGATATCTTTGAATCTATTGACTCAACAACTTTGAATCAAATGACCAGTTTTCATAAAATTGATTTCAAAGGTGACCAGTGAGAGTTGAACAATCTAACTAAGGATCTGAGAATCCATGTAGCAAACTTATATCTGTGTTGTTTCAAGAAAGCAACCGTTCATTTGTGTTGTGTTTTTTTTTTATTTGTTTATATAAATTTATTCTTCATTTAAATATTATATTTAATAAAATGGTGACACGGTGGCGCAGTAGGTAGTGCTGTCGCCTCACAGCAAGAAGGTCGCTGGTTTGAGCCTCGGCTGGGTCAGTTGGCATTTCTGTGTGGAGTTTGCATGTTCTCCCTGTGTTCGTGTGGGTTTCCTGTGGGTGCTCAGGTTTGCCCCACAAGTCCAAAGACATGCGCTATAGGTGAATTGGGTAGGCTAAATTGCCCGTAGTGTATGCTTGTGAATGAGAATGTATGGATGTTTCCCAGAGATGGGTTGTGGCTGGAAGGGCATCCGCTGCGTAAAACAAATGCTGGATAAGTTAGCGGTTTATTTATGGCAGATTAATAAAGGGACTAAGCTGACAAGAAAATAAATAAATTAATTAAATAATTTAATAAAATGATCATTATTTATTTAAATAATTATCACGTTTTATTGATTATTATTTATTGATTTGATTATTAGTTGTCATTTTATTATGTTTTTATATTTTATTATTACTATTTTCCTATAATTACTGTTTTATTATTATTTCATTTTTCCATATTGTTATAATCTTATCACTGTGCAGATTCACCAACACTTGTTTTCACGAGTAAGAGATAAGAGAATGTCTCAATTTAAAGGTCTTTATTGTCTCTGGAAAATGTTGTAAAGCAGTAATTTTCCATTGCTGTTGCTTGTGGTATAATAAATCTTGTTGAATTTATCCTAAGCAGACGAAGTCGGACCATTGAATCATACGCAACTAAGATTATTCGTCTCCTGCTTCTGCTCCTCTCTAGCTTTCTCAATCAACTCCTATATTGATTGGAGACTGTTAATTCAGTTGAATAAGGGTTAACAGGTGTGGGTATTGGGCGGGTCCGCTGGCTTGTTGTCTGGATTTCCAGAAAAACATTTTCTCACAGGATCTGGCATTCGGAGCTAGATCTTATTTTGTTCATGTCTGAGTTGATGTTGGATGTTTTTATGAGTTTTAAGGGTCAATTTAGGGTCAAAAATCTCAATTATCCAAAAAATAATGTATATTAGTAACTTATGGGTGTATTAGTATATTAGTACTGTGTACACTGTAAAAAAATGCTGGGCACACTTTATTTTGATGGTCCGTTTGTTGAATTTAAGTTACACTGCGACTAATTCTCATTAGATTATAAGTAGACTGTTAGGCTGGGGTTAGGGTTGGGATTTGGGGTAGGGTTAGTGTAAGTTAACATGTACTTGCAAAGTTTCTTATACTCAGTTAAATGTCTGTTGAATGTCAGTATCAACAGATATTAAGTAGACAGTCTACTGATACTCAAATGGACCATCGAAATAAAGTGTTACCCTAATTGCTTTAAAATTTACTGCATCACTGGCAATTTAGGTTTTGCACTTGTAAATTTTTTAAGTACATTTTTTAAGTAATACTGCAAAAATGGCCAGTAATACTGTAAAATTTACAAGCGCACTATATTTTGTAAATATTGTACGTTTTACAGCAATTATTTGTAACCGAAGTATCTATATGATCTTGTATTTATATTTGAAACGTTTTCAAAACTAGCACCCTTAAGCTTTTGTGCCTTATTTCTAATATTCTTGATTGATGATTGATTTTCCCACTATTAATTGTGACTTTAGGGGATGTACTTTCAACTCCTAAAAAAAACAGTTGCTTCCCCATTTTTTTCTCAGTCGTTGCTTCTTTTCTTGTTTATCTTTGTGCTTCACATTTCATATTTAGGCTGCATGTTGGGTTAATTTATACTAACCTTTTTTTAAATAATACAACTGCTTTTGATCCTGTAACTCCTGCTAGTGTGAGTAAACATTACATCTAAATGCGCTGCTGTTGTTATTAGATTACATTATATTAACCTGATAAATGAAATGAAAGCATCTTCCTATCCTTCTGAAACATCTGTTCAACACGGCCTATTAAAACCGGTGCAAACTGGTTGTGACTGAAACATCCTCAAGGGGGATTTTGGTTGGACAGACACATTTTTCCTCTCTCTTTTCAGTTTCTTTGCAGTGTGTTCTGTGATTGGGTTTGGCCAAGCTCATGATTGATCAAGTGCAAAAGAGGATTAGCGGATGCAGAGAGAAGGGATTCAATTCAGACTGCGCTCGCTTCGCTTATGGCAGTTAGCCGTCCTGCTGAATGCGGTGGAAGAGTGAGATTCGCCCTCAGATCTTAACCGAGGCTCATAATCGTCTTCAGATCGTTTCAATCCATCAGCATCAAACTGACAGAGCACACAGGAGGACAGCATCCATTTCGGACCCCATCACACTCCAGCCCACCGCTTAAAACGCCGGCTTTGACAGTTTTAGACCAGTGACAGTATGAGTCCTCATACAATATCTTTAAAGGGATGTGAAAAAAGCAGAAATAGCCAAATCTGGCTATTTAATGAACAGGAGCCATGAAAGCCTCAGTGTAAACTGATGATATGCTCCCTGCAGAGATGATAGGCCCTTAATCCGTTGCATTTGGTGCAGAGCCGTCAGACTGAATGAGGAAAGAACAGGAAGTTTTTTTTGGTTTTTTTTGCACTTCTGTCACACATTTTAAATGTACCCAGAATCAATTCACAGGCTATAGGACGGCTTATTACTGATGCCTTAAAAAGAAACATACATTACTATTATCTGATCTGCCTGTTTGATTTGTTACACTTTAAAATGAAAACAGAATCCTACGTTGAATGTTTCGGTATTCGAAATTGCAGTTTGCAGTTTGTTCGAGGGTGAGTGTTTACAAATATGCTCTGGCAAGACTATCAAATTCATTTCGTTATGATTTTGTTCACCATTTAGCCAATTTCCAGCATTTTTTTTTCTGTTCAAAACACAAATGCTGTTCCAAACGATCTGTCCCTTGGTGCTACATGAGCAAACAGAACAATAATTGGATATTTTGGCCAAGAAATGTAATCTTTCTCCACTAAAATTAGATGATGGTGTTGTGAGGGAGCCCGTTCGTAAAGTGTAATGATAGTTATGCATTTTCATGTAATGTTGTTTCCAAAATTCTGTCATGATATATATTTATTATATATTTATAAAAATGATATGCAAAATTGTTACTTTAAGATAATGGAAAATATTTGTTCTATCTCTTCGAATATATATTTTTTAAAGGTCCGGTGAAGAGCTTTGTAATGTGAACTTCAATGTTTGACGTAATCTCAGCCAAAACACGAAGAGAAGGTAGGACATAGTGTAGCTCCTGCCCTTTTTAAAAAACAGCCTGTAGTGTTTCTGCCACTCAAGCGCATCAAATGAAAAGCAAATGAGAAGCGTCTTGAGGGGGGTGGGGCATGTCAGATACTAGAGAGCATTTGATTGGTTATGATTTGATGAGAAACTGTAGTTTGAGGTGACATGAAATAAATCTTTGCTCCATATAGGTGGAAGTGACAAACTACAAGCGTTACATGTTGTCTGTTTTATATCTTCTAAATGCGAATTGTGTCATAGTTTTAGAGCACATTATCTTATAGATATCTTAAAAACGAACAGTATTGATTCTAACATTTAAAAGACTTTATTTTGATTTCATGGGATTCACTAGCTCATTCACTCATACAATTCATTCATTCATTCATTTATTTCATCCCAAACTTAAAGTTGGGCGTACACAGTTTAATATTTGCTCTGACATGATTTTTCTCCATAGGGGGAGGTCGCATGGTAATCGTTAGAGCTCGTGTGGTCATGGCTCGTGCTGTGTGAGAGGAACTTTAAAGCCAAGCAGCTTACAGGCTCCCACTCATCTCTAAACATAACAAAAATGTTTAGGAGCTGTCGGCTTGAATTTTGTGATGCGTGTACAGATAAACGAGCTGATCTGTCACTCTATGTGAAGTTTACCAATCAGGCGGACAACCTTACTGAACAGCGAGTGCTGTATGATGTTTTTCGTGCATGAAATAGACGTCAAAGATTATAGTTTACAGCAGGCAAGGTTATAATTCACTTTTTAATTTGCCCACAAGGAGTGATTGGTCTCCCAGTGAGAAAAAGAACATGTACGTGTTGTGGAAAGTCACGGCTCTGTTATGAGAGAGAGGGAGAGAGAAAAAAAATACAGTTCTATGTTTTCCCCTGTTTATGTTTTCGGTACAGAATTTCATGCGATTGCTTTGGCAATAGCAGGGTCATAAAATTGTCATATATCACTGTATCCAAACGATTTTCTCACAAGCTCATTCGTGATGTGTTCATGGACATACAATCTACCGACTATTAGAATTCTCACTGTGTATGCCTACAAAATTTACAATGAAGTGTATTTGATTAGAAATGTTACTAAACTATGCTGTACAGTGACACAAAAGTCATTAACTCTGATTCTGGAACCATAGATATTTACATTAGATGTTGCCTAGACTATTGTTATCTATTGTAAATATTTGCGAGAATAGAGCTGACATTTTAGCGCAGGGTAGCGCTCTTTGAAACGAACGTGGGACCAAGGCGCAGAGGCCATCCAAAGCCATAGATATATTAATTTTATGACTATGAAATGTTATGCCTTTTTTATTTATTTGCTTGGTACTACACTCATGTGAGCACTAATGTCCAGCATCTTCAGATTGGCTTTAGTCTTGGCTAGTGCAGCTAAATGATTTTTTCCTGGGAGCACTGTACAAAAACCGCCACGGTGGTATTGATGCATACTCGGGGTATATCTATGGTGTATCTATGTTCTGGAACCACTGTCCTGTAGAAATGAGTTCCTAATTGAACACACCTGAGCCTGCTAATTAATGTCTTCAGAGTCACCTGAAAATCACATACAGGTGTGTGGAGAAGAAGATGTGGAGTGCCTCTGTTTTAACTGACTGCACTCAGTATCCTATTACAGCTTTAGTCTCAAAACGCAGAGCGAAAGCTGCTGAGGCACTTTGTGATGTCAGCCTGTCATGGTAATCCAAAACCTAAAGCAAGATGTGAAAAACAACCTGCTGAAAAAGAGCACAGCTTCTTCTGTGGAAACCAGTTTAGACCAGTTTCTGTCAATGGAGATCACACTGCATGTCAGAAAGCACATTGTTGCATTTCTTGTTTTTGTTTTAAGCAGTACACCACGGTTGACTGTTTAGATGACTGAAGATGACATGAATTCAGTCACGGTCACTTCATTTATCTCTGACCTGCTTTTCCCAAAGACTGATGTGACTCAGCAAGTCTGATCAGCTTTCCCACCCTGAGGCATGTTGTTGTCCTTTAAAATAATAAATAGTCATGAGAGCAAGTGCACTCTGAAAAGTGTGCTCTTTTCCACTTGATCCATTCTGACACAGCATACAGCATGTTACACTCATGCCACACATAATGATAAAGCTTAAAATGACATTTAGAGTGTTATTTTTACACTTACACTTATCATTTTTTAATTAAGCAGACACCTTTAATAAAAATGAATAGAGTAAAATTCATTTGTCAAAGAGCCAGCAATTATAATTTCATACCAGTCAGGTTTGAAACTCTGAAATGTAAAAAATGGGTCAAAAAGCACTTTTTAATAGAGTAAATGATTTAAAAAAAATTATTTGACACATTCTATAAAATTTTGAGGAGTTTTTTTAGCACTCTCAGAAGCGACAAATCCTTTTTTGACCTACATATGTGGTTTAGAGGTAATAATTCTACTCGCACAAGAGCTTAAAATGTAATTCAATTCACTTTTAAGCCAAACTACTGTACTCTGAATTCTGTTATCCATACAGATGATGTGGGCAGAAAGTAGCATGCGATGAAGAATGTGCTGAAAACATCATCTTAAAATAACTCTGAATCATGCATTATTCGAACCGCATGCTCTAGGCCTGTCAAAGTGTATATTGCATGTTTATATGCACTCTCACACTCTCAGTTATTCAACAGACCTCTGGTTTCTGAACTCATTTCCTAGCTATAGTGTTTATTTTTGAATTGACTTATGCTACTGCCGAATCCCAGTGGTGGGAAATATGAGGAGGAACACTGTGTTCTGCTGTGCTGTGGGACTCACTGTACTGCTGGGCGTTAGATACGAGAGTGCGCCTTTGCTTGTGTTTTGATGCACAAGGTGATTTTGGACCTCTTGACTGCATCTTTTCTCTCTTTTTCTGTCCTGCGGGGTCCCTTGGGGGCTGGTCAGACCTCTACATCCTCTGTGAACAGAGCAGGGATTTAACCTCACTCTTGAACAGCTGCGTAGCACAGTACTGAATGGTAAAAACTTTATGGTAAAAAATTCAGGTTTTAAGTGTATGCTATGTAGGGGTAGGAATTTTTGGGCACCTCACGATTCGATCATGACTAAGAGGGCTGCGATGGGATTATAAAAATGATCTCTGATGCGTCTTTTGTTTTAATAGAACATTTTTTCTGACTGTCTGACTATTAAAGTAAAGTAACTGTAATGGCATAATGATTTTACCTTAAAGATCTTTTATTATAAAAACTATGGTAATAATTTGGCAAGTCAACAAGGTTACAGAGATAAAAGTAAATAAAAGGTGCCAGCTGCAGCATACTTGGAGAAAAAAAGGAATTTAGACTATTGTGGACTGATTCACAATTATCCAAGCCTGCATCACTGCATCTAAGAATATAAATGTTCCCCAACCCCTAATGCTATACAGTACAAACAGTGTGCATGATGTGAATTTCATAACAATATTCATTAAGAATTATTTTACACAGCTTTTTGTTTGCAATAGTAGGTTTTAAGACTGAACCGAACTGTTGTTTTCTAGAAAAGCTGTAACAGCATACTACTGAAGACAGCAAAAGC
This sequence comes from Danio albolineatus, assembly GCA_903798035.1. Lineage (NCBI taxonomy): Eukaryota > Metazoa > Chordata > Actinopteri > Cypriniformes > Danionidae > Danio > Danio albolineatus. The sequence continues at coordinate 766,962 of CAIGQQ010031706.1, forward strand.
AAAAAATGCACACACACTGACGAGTGCATCTGTGAAAGGCTTGAATCATAACCATTTGAAACGAAGTGAAGTTTATTTATAAACAAATTTCGAGAGGATCATGTGTCTATGATTGCTAGCAGCTGGACCTGCATTATCCAATTCACAACGCACCAATCAGACGATTCCTAAGTTACTATAAATACCCTTGGTTACGTATCACAGCTATCTTCGCTTTGAAGGATCCCCCCTTCCACCCCTACTCCTCCTCCTTCCTAGATGGGTGGCACGGCGGCCCAGTGCTTAGCAATGTTGCCTCACAGCAAGAACGTCTCTGGTTTCAGTCCTTACCAAACCAGCCGACGTTTCTGTGTGGAGTTTGCAGGTTCTCCCCGTGCTCCGGTGGGTTTCCCCTGGGTTCCCCGGTTTTCTCCTACCGTCCAAAAACATGCAACTTAAGTTAATTGACTAATCCAAATAGACACCATAGATATGCTCCTTGTAAGTAGCTATCTCCTAAGAACAATCACTATCTGTCCAGTAGCTACACCAGAAGGGGAGTTCTCGAGATCTACCCAAGCTCAAACTACCCTCTCACCTTGCAATGGGAGGGAGCCCCGGGCTCGAGGATCTTATGAGCTCGGGGCTCTCTTCCGGGACAGCATGCCAAACTAGCTTTATAATCAATCATCAGCTAAGTGTGAACTCTTGAACTACTATCACTACTAAAGTTAGGAGAGAAAAAGCAAAGACAATGCATAAGGGTGAATCTTTCTAGTTCCCATGTTTCAAGGCTGTCTTATATACAGATTATCTTTTGGGATCAACAATGATTGATTGCTTCATCTGAATAGTAGTGCAGGATATTTATTAACTTAGCAGTAGTGCTACAACATTGGGAAAACATTATTTTTACTCTAAAACGATTCATGCTAAAACAAGTTGTAGTAAGTTATAGTAAGAGAAATGTACTCACCCTTGCCCAAGGCACAGACCAAGTCGTTGAGGAACTGCTGGGCTTTGTCAGACCGTGGGTTAGCGTTGGTTCAGCTAGTTGGTTTGGTGTGTTCTACATGTTGACCTCTCGTAGGGTTAACATTGAAGCTGCTCGTCGACCATTGGTTGAAGAGAACGCTCTCACTGGTTACTCAACAATGAATCAGAACATGAGAAAAAAAATTAAGGTGATGAAGCAACTAAACAATTCAAGTCAAGAAGAAACACAAAGATACAGGATGTAATTTTAAAACATTTCTCAAATATTTGCAAACTATATGGATTATTAAATTAGATTGATTATTATCAGACGTATTTGCAGTGATTCCCTCTGTGGATGACTGATAAGTACTGGGATAATGGTACTAAATGCTCTTTCCATGTGCATGTTGGTATACTTCAGTTTTTGTTGCAGTTAGTAGTTTGGCATCGACTTGGTATGTCCCGGCCTTTAGGTCATCCGATTTGTATCTGGGCTTTTTTCACACAATTAAACATTAAAGAGCATTCTTAGCTGAAACTGTGTTGTAAGTAATAATCAGTTCCACGCACAGACCCATTGTTCCACTTAAAGTATCATCAGAAGTTATGGGTATTCATTTTGTTTAAACTGTTTGTGATTTTTAAAAGTCAAAGTCTTAATAGACACTGACTAGCATTTTATGAATCTTTAATAATCTACTAATGATAAAAGTAAAATGAACAGCAATTTGTTTAGTAAAAGTAATTTTTTATTCATAGTGCAGTAAGCTCATCACAACACAGAATGAGTCTGTTTATCTGTACTCAATGCTTATGTGTGCTGCTCTCTTAGCATTAACCCAGCACACATGTGCAAAAATCTGCCTACACACGCTCCCAACGCACCCGAGTAGATGAGCATAGTGTGTTTGTGTCATTTGCAGCCTCATGAATAATTAATGAGCCGAGGCTGTCAATGGGTGTGGCTTTTCTACACTTCTCTGCCTCAGTGCTGCATTATCTGAACATAACCTTCCCAGTATTGACCGTTTTGTCCTCAGCCTTCATTTATCAACCACCTCATCACCCCGAGCACTGACCGATTTGCCAACCTTGTCGACTTTTAATCAACTGGCTTTTGGCAAATGAAAAGTTCATTTGTTGTTATTGGAAAAAAAGGGGGAAACCACTACAGATCTATCTTGAATGTGTTTTATCTGAAGGCGGTTCTAAGGAAGACAATTTGCTTGATATTCTCTCCAGTCTTCATTAAGTTACTTTATAATGAAGAACTATTGCTCATTATTAGCTCTCAAATACCCTGTACTGTCATATTTGCTGGCCAGTTAGAAAAAAAATGGACTGCTTGTATTATAAAACACACACTATGGCCAATTTGTTATAGATATTATTGCTCTGTAAGTATGAATGTGATCTGCAATATTCATCAAAGGATCTTCTATTACTGCTGATGTATTAGAGATGCTGCCATAATGAGGGTGCTCTGTAATGTAACCCTGCTTTATAAATCTGTATTCAGCAGCAGGCACAGGTGCCATAATGACTCATACATCACATGTCTAGCAAAGGTCATGGCCATCATTTATATGGGGGCATGTGGAGCACACCATGGGAATATTATTGGGTGGGACTGATTGATTCTCAGAAGCAAAGCAGCCCAACTTACCTTGTAATAGCAGGTGGAACGGGACGGCTTCACACTGCAATTGCTGCTTCTCATTGAGCAAATGTACATGCACGACAATATTCTGATAACTCACAAAAATCTTTTTTTTTTTTTTTTTATTAACCTGTGGTCTGGGTTTACACACATAGCAATAACGCGGAAAGGCAAGTAAACCACATTTATCTTCCAGTAGTGATGTCAAAACTTAATTTGCACATCTAACTCCAAATGTTTCATTTTTGTTTTGTTCCGGGCCAGACGGAATCTGCAAACACTTGATGCTATTCCTGTGCAGAACTTTTGAAAACAATTTAATAAATATAATAATTTTTTAACTTTACTTTATTACGTATATAATAACGTAATAATACAAAACAGAAAATATTGCTTTACAAACTATATTGTGCATAAATCGTGAACAATCACTCACCTTATGTGGACTGTGGGCACCCAACTGAAGCACCCAGAGGAAAACCACGCTGACACATGGAGAACATGCAAAGTCCACAAAGAAATGCCCCCTGGCCCAGCTATATTATTCAATCATATTACTGAAGCTAATATAAAAACTTAAAAATATATACATTTTCACACATATACAAGTAAATAAGTAGATTTAATGATGGGCTGAATAGTTTGATTCTGTGTGACTCAGACTGCGGCCCTCAAATAGAATTGTGATCTGTCAGCAGGAAACTTACAGTATGACTTACGGTATATATAATCATCCCAAGATGCTGCATATTGACTGAAGCATTTCTGCTTATGCATGAGATGAGAACACATTCTAACAGTTCTGTAGGATAAGAAATATTTCTTCCTCCTTTACTGTTAAATGACAAAAAAGGTTTTTAAAATTAAAAACATTCTTCAAAATATCTTTTTTTGTGTTCAGCAGAAGAAAGAAACTCAAGCAGGAACAAGCAGCAGAAGGTGAGCAAATGATGACAGAATTAAGAAGCATAAGCACGTTAAGAACGTGCATGTAAACTCGTTCATTATATGAGTATTTCCTCATTCACTCACATGTCTAGTTTTATTGCGTTCTTATTGTGTTCTGCATTCCAATGCTGTACTAAAGCTAAAGCTAATGTTACAAGAAAGATTCATAAAGTCTAAATATAGATTGTTGCATTCAAAATAGGCTTTATGTCACAGTGGTGCCGCTAATGGTGATATATGCTTCATTTTGTGCCTTAGCTTGTGTTTTGATTGCATAAGCGCAGCGAATTAGGAATATTAGGGAAGAGCAAATAAGATGGATCCGAATGCCTGTGGCTGTTTGAAAGTTAAACTCTGAGGTCCTGATTCGCTGCTTCACACACAAGCTCCAGGTTTCCATCTC
>CAIGQQ010031706.1:770939-818612 GCA_903798035.1 Danio albolineatus
AATTATTTATTATAATAAAATGAAGAAAAAAGAAAAAGATGATCTGGATTCTACCTTATGATCTATAGGCATGTGGAAAACAGGAATGTACAAGAAACAACACTAACATGATAAATATTGAGTTACTTCAATGCTTGCCAATCTATTAATTTAAAATGTAAAAACAAATCCACCATTACTCTTCTCAGCATCTTGCTGTTTAAATGCATTTGGACCTTGTTTTGACCCACGCCACGATGCCCACCAGTTCACCGTTATTCAGTGCTATGAATGCTGGCGGTGATCTCAAACAAAAGAGTGTTGCCGTGGTGATCTGGAGTGGAGCTGGTCTGGTGGTCTGGCCTTGGAGGAGGTTTGAGGTAATGTTAGTCCAGGAAATAAGCTCTCCCTCCCTGCAGCGAGTGAGAGACACAGGAGCACGCACCTCGAATCTCAATGAGAATCAGAAGACTGAAACACAAAGCGAAGCTCAAGAGTATTGCTCTGTATTGAAGAGCTTCTGATATGGTCTCTAATGTTTGTCTTCAAAATTCATCACAAGTCTTACTTCTGAAAGAAATATAAAAAGTACAAAGTACAAAATTATTCTTGAGATGAAAAGGAAGGAGTTTAATTTTAATCATAACCTTTTGATTATATGAATGCGTAGTGTGTTGGTGCATATGACTAAACTGCTCATGTATAATTAAGTAGCAACAGCTAGTCTTTTTATAATTAAAATATTCTGTCCTGTTTTGATCACCACAATTTGTCCTTTTTGAGGGAAAGTTGTTTTGGGCATGCAAGTAAAAAAAAAACCCTGCATAACACGAAGCACCCACAACCATAAGCAGTAAACAATCACACTGTAATTGGACTAGAATTAAATATGTAGTATTTATGTAATTGGACTAGAATTTAATATGTAGTATTCATGTAATTGGACTAGAATTTAATATGTAGTATTTATGTAATTGGACTAGAATTTAACAGCCTTATTGCCTGTGGAATAAATGAGTTTTTATATCGATTGTGTCTAAACCCTAAGGCTGGAAAACACCAAGTCAGTGGTCAGCTTTTGGGCAGCATTGGGTCTTTTGTGATCATCTGTCAGGCTAGTTTGTTTGGTGTGTTCGCCTCTTGTTGTGCTCTCATCAGATGGAGTTTGCCCAATTCAGCAAAAAGAATTGCTGTTGGCCATTGGTAAAAGAAAGTGCTGTTTAGCTATGGATCAAAGCACAAGATCAAAATATGAAGTGACAAAACCCAACCCTAACCAACTGACGTCAACCAATATGAAGTGAAGAGGGGACACTGGCTGGCATTTCATAGCATTTCACAAATATTTGCAATTGATAAGGATTATCATATCATTAGAAATTTTTCCAAAGCGAATACTGTGGGTATGAAAAGATACAGCAGGTGCATTTCTCATTTCAGTATAGGCTGTTGTCTGTTTGGTGTGTTGATGACTTGCTTTTTGGTCCTTATGGGACCAGACGCAGCAATCATGAGGTCACATATAATTCTTTGACATTGGCATGGCGTGTCCCTGGCTTTAGGGACAAAATGTCAACCACATGGGAGTAGTTCAAATCCTGGATGGAGCACACAAGAAAGGTCGCGAGAGACTTTCTTTTCCGGTTTACAATAATTTTGTCAAAAATAGACTAAAGGTCGATGTAGGCCCGCCAACCATTTTCTTTGCTATATGCACCAAGTTGTTCAGAATGCTGTTCAGATTGCTGAACCAGGCTAGCATATGGTACAAAAAAAACACAGTGTAACGCTGATGTGACACTGACAATGGAGGTGAGGATCCAATTGCAGATTTAATGTAAAGTCAGTACAGCAGTGGTCATCGGGGCCAAACAGGTATGTAGAGGAAATCCAGAATCGTAGTCAAAAATAGGCGAAAGGTCAATAAGGCTGGTAGCAGGCATGGATAAACAAACAAGCAAGGCTGGGATCAAACACAAAAGTTATAAGGAAACTCGTTATAAGGTCACTATACAGGGAACAATACTAAGCGACGACTGAGAGTGTATTTACTGCTTATGTAGTGAGTGTAATCAGTCTTTGACAGTCCTCCTGTGGTGTGTGTGCAATCAGTCGTGATATGGAGCAGGTGTGTGTGTGTGCTGCATGACTGGAAATGTAGTCTTTTACAAACAAATCTGTAGTTCACGGAAAGTATTTGTGTGTCTCAATCTCTGGTTGTAGATCGCTGGTGATCGTGACACACAGAGTATCCACATAGACATCAAAAGTTTACTGCCAATAAGCAAAGCTAAATATTTGTATGACGCTACCTGTTTGATAGACTCATTATTGATGTCTACAAGACTGTGTACTTTACACCATGTCACAAAGTTGGCAGTTTATGTGCTGAAGCATTGAATGTCTTTAACCTTGTGCAGGAGACCAAGAATGGCAGTTTCAGTCAATTGATCTCACAATATTCCCAAGGATGACTGATCTTCATTGTTGAATCTTATGTTCTGCTGTAATTCTAATTAAAATGCTGAAATAGTCTGTACGGTACACCTAGCGATATTTAATAACAGACAAAGCAAAAGTGACCATAAAATAAAATCTCTTACACTTGGATCTAATATATTTGGCACTGCATCATTTTATTTGTTTATATATTTTTGGAAATCCAGCAACAAATTGTGCCTTGTTTGTAAACTGAACTGAGTATTAACTGACGGGTTCTGAGAAATAATGTTCCACTCTTTCCTAATGTTGGTATCAGATGGAAGGCAAAGACTGGGTTATTCTACAACTTGGCACTGCACAGCACATTCTTATCTTTAACATTTGATGTCTGTGCCTCTTTTGTTATTTATCCACAATGCCACGAACCAGTGGGAGAGACTAAAGAAGTAGGTGTTGGTCTTCTGTGGGGGGTGGAGTTTAGCCACACTATTATGTAATAAAGTGGAACATTCCACTTTGGCATTGCTTTGGCAGATTGGCTTCTAAGCTGTTTTTAGAGTATTGAGTGTCTAGGTTTACAACCTCGCTAAAAAAACATACTGTTAATTTAAGTCTCGAGCAGGACGAATATGGATTTTGAGTACAGTTAGTGATTTTACTTTACATATTCATATAGTTGTGTTCCGTTTTCACTCAACTTCACAGAGTTAGAAGTGAGACATAAGTCTTGACTGACCAAACCTGCTGTTGAAAATGAGAAATGAAAGCAGTTGGGAGTGAGTGGACAAGGTGAGTTGCAATGAAGGTGATTCACTGTTCTGATGCATTCGTCCACACATGCTGTGCCTCTGTTTCCTACATGGAAGACTTAAATTCACAATACAGTTGGCAAGAGCGGCTGCACAGCAGGCTTTCAGCCTATTCTTTTGAAAAGAGCAAGTTCTTCTATCAGTATGTTCACAGTGGATTTTTTCTTACCTTTATTACATTCGCTTTCTCTTTTTCCTGCAAAAAAGTTTTTGAAATAAAAGGTGGTAAGTGATTTCACGCTCTTTAGAGGAATATCTTTCCTTTACAACAAAATACATTGCACATTTATTCATTTATCTGCTGGTTTAAAGCAACCAATAAAGAATAAAACAAGCCATTCAAACCAGAAGTGCTAGTAATACAAACTTTCAGACACTGTTTAGAAAACTTAGAAAACACCTTTTTTTTTTGCAGCAGGATAAATTTAAGTGCTTATTTAAGATGTTTTTAGGTCATGAATATATTCAGGCATTCCTGATTGGGTTGGGTCTGGGAAATCATTTCATCTGCAAATAACAATGAAAGAGAAGGTACTAGATCTAGATTTTGTGCCATTCTGTCATGGCACCACAAGGCAGTAACTGTTGTAATCGCCAGCGATGTTGCATTCATGGATCGCTCGAGAGCACTCACTGTTTCCTTCCAAACTACAAACCCCATCATACCCTGCATGCACACACCGGTTTTAAATTCAGTCTGATTACACACACAGCTGAAGGACATTATCATTAACTACTTGGACTTGAAATACACCTTTCATTCACACATCTGTTTCTGGATCTTGTTAGATTGTTGCTGCAAAGTGTTTCCATTGTTTTCACGTTCCTGTGTTTTTGATCCTTATATAATTTTGATTCATTGCTGTCTGTCTAAAATCTTTTGGATTTTATTTAGATTATGCTTTGTATTTGACACTATTGTTCTGTATGCTAGCTTTCAACCCCAAACTGATCATCCTCCAAAACAGTCCATACTATACTCTGTATTCTGGAGGGGATATACTGTACACCCGTAAAAGCAAATAGAAGTTGAAGGGTGCAGAGCACATTCGCCTCACAGCAAGAAGGTTGCTGGTTCGAGTCCTGATTGGGTCAGTTGGCATTTTGGTGTGGAGTTTGCATGTTCTCCCTGTATTCGCGTGGGTTTTCTTCGGGTGCTCCGGTTTCCACCACAGTCCAAAGACATGTGCTATAAGGGAATTGGGTGAACTAAATTGGCAATAGTGTATGAGTGTGTGTGATTGTGAGAGTGTCTGGGTGTTTCCCAGCACTAGGTGCGGGTGCGGGTGGAAGGGCATCCACTGCATAAAACATATGCTGGATTAGTTGGCGGTTCATTCTGCTGTGGCGACCTCTGATAAATCAGAGACTAAACCGAAGGAAAATGACTGAATGAAAAAGGAATAGATACTTTTTGTTTGATTTTGGTAGATCTTAAACTTATTTTATTTTAGCTGAGAGTATATAGTTTTTAAAAGACTGAAACACTATACACTCTCAGTAGGCAAAGGTGGAAGTCTGAAGACTTCTAATGGTATCTGGTATCTAATGATATCTAATACATGACCATAAATACCTGCCGATGGTGAAAGCTATATGTACTGTACCTAATGGGAGAGATTTAGGAATTTCCCAATCATATTTATAAATCTTAAGTTAGAAAGTAAGGAAATATCAACGTTAAGAAGATGTTACTTGAAAATGTTTCCTGAATCTAGCTCCAGTCCAGTACAGTATGGCACTGCATGACTACGTTAGTCATTTAATTAAAATGGGGGCAGGGAGACAAGAAAGAAATTTTAATGCCAAAGTTGAGGTGGTATTTACAGTGCAATGTGTGATTGTATAGTGTTTTTAAGATTGATAGCATTTCATATGCCAAATAGCATGTGTCTCTGGCTCAAAAGTGAGCAGACTCTTCAGTAGAGAAGTGTAGCATGAATTTATTCGAAGCAATTCAAATTTTTCCTGCTGACTTTCTTTCACAGCTTTAATGACTACGCTACGCTTGATAAAGCAATTCATTTAAAGGCAAAAGCATCCCATTGGCCAGCCTGAGTTCAAAAAGGAGAAAAAAGAGGATCAGACCTCACTGATGCTGTTTACACTCCGCTTTCCTGTGGAAATGTTTTTAGGAGATGCACACCAACACATTTCTTTGTCTTGTTCAAATGATAAGCTCTTAATGTGTGTGCTTTGTATACAGCAGATAGCTAGTAAGATGTGTATAACCGTGCCTCAGCACCAGATAAACAAAGCCCGTCTCTTATAGATAAGAAACAGACATTGTTTTGCCTTAAAGACTGTGGGGAAGGGAAGCAGGGAGTGTTGCTTAGCTGCACATTTCTCCTTTTTAAAGGATGGCAAGGAAGAATCCAATTCTCTCATCTCCTCGCTCATCTCCGTTAAGTGAAAGAGTAGAAACATTTGTCAAGGAAACAAGAAAAGTGCCCCACTGTGAGTTAAAGCTGTAGCTCATTGCAAAAAAAAATAAGCCTGTTTACAGGAGGCGGCACACCACTATGCTTGTGGCAGGTATCGCACCTCCATTCCTACGCTGAAATACACCTCTGGAAGTGAAAGCACCTGCAAAATGCCCAGACACGCAGGAGGAACCTGGGGATGAAGAATTGCACTGAGGAAATTGAACTCATCTCAGTTCTCATCGCCTCTGAGTTTCAAATGGACTCATTCGCAGTCTGTCCTCCACTCACAGATGTGTAGCTCATGCCCTAATTTCTTTTTCTTCTGAAGGTACAAAGAAAGTCAAAGTATAGCAGACAGTGTGATACTGGCTCACTGGCATTCCTTTATTCTGACTAATATGGATGAAATGGATCATGTAAGGAATAATTAATGACCGGATGAATTATTAGAAGAATGATTCAACCACCCAGAGTCAATAATTCCACTCATACTAGGGTTAGCACATATCAAGACAGTGTTCATATGTTTTATTTAAAAACATGTCAGATTTTTGTCATTTAAAATGCTTGTGAATGTGGGATTCATCCAAAGCCTGCTTTGATAATTCAAGGCATCATTTTAGAGCCAGAAATGGAGGCGTGAACCATTGATATGCAGACTAATACAGTTATTAGAGAGACATAGTTATTTTCCTGTATATGTGTCTTTATTGATAGCAGAACTATGTCAAAAATAGTGAATTGCCACAGAGAAATTGTAATGGAATTTTGGATCACAAAACTATTTTACTGGTAATGAAACATCAGTAAAAAATGGTAACAATATAAGTGACTCTGCAATTATTTGTTTTGAAAGAGCCCCTATTATGCCCCTATTATGTTTTTTTGATAATGAGCTTGCATGCAGTGTAGTGAAATGTCCAGCTAAGGCTTAAATCTGAAAGTCGACTTATAGTTCCTCAACTGAATCGCCGCGCCTACGAGTCTTTAGCCGTTTCGGCATGACATGAACACAAATCATAAGCCCCACCCATTTGTGCTTGTGCACACTGGGGAAGATTCGAAACCCCCAACCCTGCCCAAAAACTACAGCCGCAGGCAAAGGTTGCCAGACTGGGCGGTTTTGAATTTGATTGTGCAGGTAAAAACCTTTTGGATAGGGTTTGGACTGTAATCAGTCAGCTACATCTGGCAACACAGAGTAGACCACTGTGCTTAGCTGGATATTGGAAGTGTGCAGATGAACCAGAACTGAGACTGTGAAGAGACAGTGGTTGAGGTTTATTTTTTGCAAAAATGCCTCAGCATTATAGCTCAGCCTTGTTCTGTTTTCCCTCTGAGGAGTGCTTCTGAAATCGACACGCTTACAACGGGGGATTCGTCGACCGTTTGTTAAAGGAAGGATCAGAAATGACTATTGATGTATGCAGGGGCGGACTAGCCATAGGGAGCACCGGTACATTTCCCGGTGGCCTGACGGACGATCTGGCCTGCTATCCAACAAGTGTGAGTAAGTGCGATTATAACGGTTGCCTCATTGTTTTCTCTAGCTTGTAAATGATGCATTTAATTGTGTTTTGTAACTTTTAACCCCTTGTAGAGTATCTGGTTAACTTGTATTCTCATATCGCATCTAAAAGCACGTTGTAAACACGACGCGTGTTGCTTTGTTTATGGATTAAAATGCGTTTGTGAACTCGTGTTTCTCTGCGGTTTTTCGTTGCTATGGCTACATCAGCTCTCCTACACATGCGCGGACCAAAAACCAAAACCAAAGTATGAACCTTTTTAATGTATAATAGGGGCTCTTTGATCATTTGTGCAATTTATTAGCAATTGCTGAGTAAAGCTTGTTTCTGCACCACATTGTTTGTTAAAATGTTCATTATAAATCAATTTTGAAGATATGAAAAAAACAAAGATTATTAAAATACATTTTAGAACAAAATACTATTGAAATGAGTCAAAATTGATTGTACGCCATATTCTTTAAATCTACATACATTCTATACAGTTATTTTTCATGTTAGATAAAAATATAGATGCAAATGGCTGTCATCTGGTCCCAAGCACAATCCATTTTGCAATTGGTGTTAAAAATATATAAATTTACTTCAAAATTGATGTCAAAAAGCTGTTTTATATACTGTAAGCCAATCTAATTGACATCAAAACCTTGACAAGTTGTTGATCCAATGTAAACTGAAAGTCAAACATTTGGCAACCATAAGCTATTTTCAGTGTAGTATTACCTTTCTGTTTTCACTCCATAACCAGTTACACTGCTATCTAAACAAACTTTAAAATGATGTTACATCTTTGTGATGAATTCTTGACTATTGTTGTATGTAATTCTTGTGAGTATATTTCTGTTATATTTTTTTGCTTTGTCAATGCCTTATGTGAGTTTTGGTTATTTTGCTGTTGTAGTCCTGTGAGGACATTTAAATAACTGATATAATATTGCAAAGTGAAGTTTAATGAGGTCTGTCATTTAGGGTATGTCTATTGTGCATTTTGAATTCCAAGTCCTACTGTGTTTTTGTCTGTGTTCGATGGATTTATGTTTATAATTATGCATGCCGTGTATTCTTGTGGGTTTTTATCCATCAGGATTAAATGATGTGTATTTTAATGTCAAATTCTGTTTGTAGTTCGGCAGAGACTTGTAATATTATGCCCTGCATGGGATTACAGATGAAAAATGGCCTTTTGGCTAACATTTACTGAAATGTTTTAGCTGTGCTCTTACTGGAAAATAATTGCACACCTATGGCCATCAACCAGTCAGAATCAATTATTTAGCGCTGTAGTATAATCTTTTACATCTGGACATTTCCAAATTAGATTATTTCTGAGTGCTATTTGATGCAAGCAGTTATGAAAAGTCAAGCAATAGAAAAAGACATCTCTTGAACAAAGAAACTGTTTTCCATTTTAAAAAAATGAATAAATGAATATAAATCAATGAGACAGATGATAAAAGAACTGTTACAGTCGCAGGCCTACAATGTGCTAATATTGCAATCTTTTTTGCAGTGGTCAATATGTTAAATGAGAATTAATGTGTTGATTAAATTACTCAGCACAAAAAAAGTAAAAACTCAGCACAATAAATGAGCACAACAAATGTATTCAGTTCTTCCGACTGAAAGTAGCAAGCAAGAATATTTCTAGCATATACAGTAGGAATATCCCAACAGTCACAGAATGTGTAAACAGAATTTAGCAGACTGCATTACTCTGTGCTTTTAGAAATTACTACTTGTTCAAACTACTTCAAAATGAGTCGGGGACAACCTAATTCATTCATATTCAATCCACTTAAATTTTTAAAAAGTTCATTTAAACGATTTGTGTTGGGACAACATGAAGAATTGTGTGAAACCCAGCATTTTTTACAGTGTGTACATACTGTATTTGACGCACTACTATTATGTGTGAGGCAGTATAAACTAGTATGCAGATGGTATTGTATGCTACAACATTGTCTTTCAAAATCATCTACAGTATTAAAAAAACTCTATTTTGTGCAATAGAAGTGCACACTGGACACTCTCCTCAATACCACATATCACTGTAGCTCTCTCCGGTTGCTTAAACTCCTTAGTCCATGAAATTCAATTCTGTTGCTCACACCACCAAGGACAAGAACAGATTAATGTTTGTCTGTTCTAGACCCTTTGGACTTCAACCCAGAGTTCCCTCTGCTTATATGATTGCAGTAATGAGGACCCCTGTCGACAGCAACCTTCTCATCCACACTGCCATTAGCAAAAAAGCTGCCAAATCATATATTTGACCAGTGTGCTGCATCTTTATTATAAATGCTTCAGATAACAAGCTAGACGTTCATTGTTAATATGTTACCAACTGAGTTTCTGCCATAGAAAATGGGCAAAAAAATGGCTAATGACTTTATTGGAAGTCTTATGGGATGTCTGTCTTGTTATACAATCATACTGTACGTGTCCAACTGCGAGACCTGATTTCCACATTGTCAGCGTGTCTGCTGAATCCACACAATTATACCAGTCTGTGTAGGTCAAAGCATAAACCAGGCGAACAGTCGCATTAGCTCAGTTAAAGCTGGGGATGTTTGGGAAATCTCCAGGAAATAATTAGCTCAGTGTGTAGGCTTGTTTAACCCCCTCCTGTTTTGCAACCAAATGTATCTGGTCTTTAGTGCTGCTTATGGAAATGAAACAGCATTTTGCTAGCCTGCAAATCTGCTTTTTGGCTTTTTTCCTTGGCACAAAACTTAATCGATTCGATTTTGCATGCATCTGCTATCCGGGCTCATTGGAAAAACCTACTTTTACCATCCTTTTTTGGCAAAACTCTACAAATGCACCTACAACATGATACAATTTGATGCTGTTTTCAGATGAAATGAACACTAGAGGCTGTAAATACACCAACGGATGTTCACAAATCCTTTTCATGAATTGTGGTTATGGGGCAAATTATTGAAGAAAGAAACACTCACTTATGAACAGTTGATAGCACACAACTCCGCTATCATCTTAAAGCGCTTAAATCAATCTGCATGCTTTGAAACTTGTATATTTAGACAAACGCATACATCTGCAATACATATCTATCTCCATATGTATGTTTTTCAGTTTATTCTGTAATCTGTGATACAAAATTGACGAGATCAAAAAAGTTATAAAAACATGGTTGTATCAATACATGCACTTTAACCACTATACTGTAGGTTCTGTTTAGGTTGACTTGCTTTAGATGTAATTGCTCCAAGATTGCATTACTTTGTATTTTTTTTTCAAGAGTTCACACTTAGCTGATGATTGATTATAAAGCTTGTTTGGCATGCTGTCGCGTGAAAGAGCCCTGAGCTCATAAGATCCTCGAGCCCAGGGCTCCCTCCCATTTGCAAGGTGAGAGGAGAGTTTGAGCTCGGGTAGATCTTGAGAACTCCCCTGCGGGTAGCTTATGAACGGATAGTGATTGCTATGAAAAGATAACTACTTACTAGGAGCATGTCTATGGTGCCGATTTGGATTAGTCACTTAAATTAAGTTGTGTTTTTTTGTACGGTGGGAGGAAACCGGGGAACCCGGGGGAAACCCACGTGAGCACGGGGACAACGTGTAAACTCCACACAGAAACGTCAGCTGGCTTGGTAAGGACTAGAACCAGTGACATTCTTGCTGTTAGGCAACAGTGCTAACCACTGGGCCACTGTGTCACCCATCTAGGAAAGGAGGAGTAGGGATGGAAGGGGGATTCTTTAAAACGAAGATGGCTGTGATATGGAACTTAGGGTATATATAGTGGCTTAGGACTCATCTGATTGGTGAATCATAAATTTAATAATGCAGGACCAGCTGCAAGCAATCATCTGCATGTGATCCTCTCGAAATTAGTTTATAAATAAACTTCACTATGTCCTGGTTTGACTTGAGCTTAAATATGACCATGGTTGGTATTTACTAAACTATACATATGGAAATAAATGGTCAGCCAAAAAGGTCTTCCAGAGTGTTTTTTAGTGTGATGGCATTTCATATTGACACCGCTATTTTTGTGCTTGACCTTATTGAATATGCATTTGTAGAGGCCAGGCAGAAACTTTTATTTAAATGAATCATGCAAGGATATATTATAACGTTTGCTCTCTTTATATTACAGATATTTATTTCATCCTTTATTCCAGGTTGATTACAGCTCTTATATAACGTGGAATCCCATATACACATGCAAATAGCACAGAATACAATGGATATGTTTCAAAGGGAACCTTAAACATGATGGACCTGACTATTTATGGTTATTTAGGCTAATAAAAAGGTCCTGGTTCGAGCCTCGGCTGGGTCAGTTGGCATTTCTGTGTGGAGTTTGCATGTTCTCCCCGTGTTCGCGTGGGTTTCCTCTGGTTTCCCCCATAGTCCAAAGACATGCGCTGTAGGTGAATTGGGTAAGCTAAATTTTCTGTAGTGTATGTGTGTGAATGGGTGGGAATGGGTCTGTCACGCTTTTGGGTTCCCTTGAAACATTTTCGTTGTGTTCAAGCCTATTTGCATGTGTTATGAGAAAATGCAAATGCAAAAATGCACGTTTCTTTATGTGTTTGTGTTGTGACATGCATGCTTCAAACTGATTTGGATCTATTCTTAGTTTGCTGCCGCTTTTTGTGATTGCACGTGTTTTCTTAAATTGCATCAAGTTAAGCTCTCTCTGCCAACATACTTATAGCCCTAAACCTAAAAATCAATATAGGAAAGAAAACAACAGTTATCCCAGTATGGATTAAATCTAAAAGCATTTCTACTCATTGCGATTGAAAATTTTGCTATTGAGAGCAGCAGACTTAGCTGTAGTTTCAAGGGTGCTTGTGCTGCATGCGTTCTCCCCTACAGAAAATATATGGCTTCAGTGGCTGTTAAATTGAAATCATGCATCATACTGATGTGATATGGTAGGTCACTAGCTTCCGGGAAACCAATAAATGAACTTGTCTTTGACAAAACACATCAAACAGGCTCTCCTCTCTGACTGTTTCTGGATTATGTGGTTATTCTGATGTTACCTAATTTTTTTATTACTTAATGAGTGCTTGTTTAGGACATGTGATGTAGTTTAATGTAAGGGACAGAGTTTAATGGTTTTTGTTGCTTGTACAAACGACTTTTAAAAAGAGTTAAAACAACACAATTCAAAGTTCACAACGTTTTATTGAGACTTCTTAATAATTTCATGCTTAATCCACTTTAATTTGTAAAAACGATTAGGTTAACTTAATTGATTTGTGTTGGGACAACATGAAGGATTTGTGTGGAAGCCAACATTTTTTATAGTGTTGTCTCTAGCGTGCTTTTGTATTTCTGCTATATGTTTACTTTAAACAAAGGTTCCTATAATAGAGTCATTTTTGTGAATTCTGGTCTCCTGACCCCAGAATAAAATTTCAGTGTCATCATCTTTTTGTAATAGCTTTTGGGCACAGAAGAATGTATAATAATAAAGTTATTTATTAAAGTTATTTATGAAAATATGATTTTAAATGAAAAGATTAACCATGTTCCTGGAAGAGATTTATTCACAGAGCCCTTTATGACCTAATAGTGACCTCATGTTAAAAATCATTTGAAGAACCACTGCTGTTTGCCATAGACAGGAGGAAATATTGGAACAAAAATAGAAAAATTGATTACATACTAGTTTATTGCAGTATACTGTCAAAATGAAATATTCATGTTATACCCACATGACCTCCCAAAGCTGCATTCGGAATGGCAGTAATTGTTTTGATGCAAATTTATGTAAAAATTTGGTCACTGCAGCTATAGGTTATGTAAGAAATTTTCCTGTTTTAGGGGACATTTAAGCCTTATTAAACCGACTCCATGTGTTCGCACAGCACTGGTCATTTGTGCATGGAACTAAAAAGGCATTTTACAGTCATTTGTTGTGTCTGATGTAGTCGGGGGTTGTGAAGTTCTCTGCAGGAGTCCACAGCCGTGTAATGCCAATTTTCAATTAAAAACTTCTGTGACCAATTAACAAAGTGGTTCTGGGTAATTTGCAGGGTTTTTTTCTCTTCATGCTAAATATAATCTGCCATGTGTGTTACGACGCAGGTTCAGCATGCTTAATGTGTGCTGCACATCACTGGCCAACAATGCACACAGGTTTTTGTGGTATACTACATAAATATTATATAGAGATGGATTTCATTTGTCTTCTTTTTCAAAACTGAAGATATCTGACTTTAATTGCACGGATGATTTTTTTCTTAATACCTGCCTTATTGTTGCAAAATGTGAGCAATAAAAACATGAAGCTCTCTGTATAAAGCTGGACATATAAACATATTCCAGTTTGATTGCATAAACTCATTTGAAGCAATTATGCTAAATAGCAAATCTAAACTCCTTCATTTGTTGACATTATCACAACAGGTACTGTATTATATGCATATAAGCCTGGCCACACATCTTATTTCAGGATTATAGGGCCTTTTAGGACCCACCAGTGATCCTAAATCACCTACAGTATTGATCAAGCTTCTCCAATGAGACACAGCAGCTGATGAGATTGAGCAAGCTTCTGTATATACTGTATATTATAAACTGTGTATGCTGTTTAGTTGCTGTTTAGTTCTGTTGTTTTTAAACATGTTTTTACACATGGTTTTAGTTTTAGTAATTAATTTCTGATAACTAATTTGATTTTCATTTCCATGATGGCAGTACATAATATTATTCTAGTTAAGATAAGGGCAATTTCAATACTTAACTACTGTATGTTAATTAAGCAAGTCATTGGACGAGTGGTTCGTTCTGTAGACAATTTAAAAATTATTTCTTAAGACTAATAATATTAACCTAAATAGTATTTAATTTTTACATTTTTTTTTACTCAAGCCCAACTAAAACTAAAGAAACAAATGTCTTCTGAAGTAAACTAAAACAAGACTTTCTACAGAAGAAAGATATTTAATGTTATATGTATATATGTATGTATAATATATATATATATATATTCAGATTCATTCATTCATTTTCTTGTTGGCTTTATTAATCCCTTTATCCGTCTCTTTATTAATCTGGGTTCGCCACAGCCGAATGAACCACCAACTTATTCAGTGTATGTTTTATGCAGCAGATGCCCTTCCAGCTGCAACCCATCACTGGGAAACGTCCATGCACACTCATTCACACACATACACTACAGCCAATTCTCGAACCAGCAAACTTCTTGCTGTGAGGCGATTGTGCTACCCACTGGGCCACCATGACGCCCTCTATTACAATAATAAATTAAAATAATTGTACAAGTAATAATTAAAAACGAATAACTTTGAATTACAGTTTGATCTGCCTGGTTGAGTTAATTTCATTACATTGTGCTGCATTCATGCCCATATATTTCATTTTAAATAGGTTGTGTTATATCCCGATTGTTCCGGGCAGACGAGATTGATTTCTCGTGCATCTTTCCTGACAGTCTGATCATTGACATGGTAATTTATTCAGCTTTAGCAAATGGAAACTATATGTATGCTATGTGTGTGCGAGCGATAAATACAGTTAACCACGTACCACACATTATTCCTGGGTGTGGCTTTTAAAGGTGAAAGGTCAGAGGTGCCCTTGGGATGCTGTTGCCTTCAACTATGGCTTTTAGTGTCTGTTGTGATTGATTGACAGAATATGGAGGAGGGTTTATATTAGCATTCTCTTTGAGTGCATATGTGTTGTACTCTCCACCTTTTCCCTATGCTCGATGATGCTGCAAACAATAAATGAATAGTTCTAAAAATGGCTACAATCAGGTGTCATTATTCTCCTCACAGTTCATCCATCGAAAAGTAAAAGGCATTAGAATGAACAAATTACTTTCAGCAGAGTCTGTTTGCAGCAATAATATGGATGGGTTTTAAATATTAGTGTACTGCGGGGAACACAAAGAAAAAATCTGGATTAACAAAATGCCTGCTGATGCTAATGTCACGTTAAAATACCAAGTGTAACACTTTGTTCATGATTGATGTACCAAATGGTTGCCAAATGTACCTCATTTTTCACTATGTATGGATTATTTGAAGCAAAGTAAAAAAAAAAAACTTTTAACCAAAAAATGAATGTAATTTATTTCAGCTAATTGTTTAGCCCCTTTCACACAGCGATGCCGGTAAATATCCGGAAAATTACCGGAATTACTTTAATGGTGAATTCAAAAAATCGCTGTTCACACTGACGAGGACGATCCAGAATTTTTCCGGAAAAGACTTTTTACACAACCATTACAAAATACCGGTAAATTCTGACATCATTAACCAGAAATGGCATCTAAATGGCTGCGCTTGTATTTGTAAACATAGAAGTGGTCTGGCTTTTGTTGATGGCTTCACATTTATTTAAAACTCCCTGTGTTGACATGGGTTTCCTCCGGGTTGTCCGGTCTCCTCCACAGTCCAAAAACATGCGCAATAAGTGAATTGAATTAACTAAATTGGGTGTAGCGTATAAGTGGGTGTGTTAGTGTGAGAGAGTATGGTTGTTTCCCAGTTCTGGGTTGTGACTGAAATGGCATCCGCTGCTTAAAACATATACTGGAAGAGTTGGCGGTTCATTCCGCATAGATAAGGGACTAAAGGCTGATTTATACTCCTGCGTCAAGCACAGTATGCCTCGCCAAGTATGCCTCGGCGAGTATGCCTTCTGCGTGGTCGCTTGACGCGCACCTATCAAAAAATGTAACTACATGTAAAAAACGACACACAGCGTAAGCTCTGTGATTGGTCGGCTTGTCGAGCTGACGAGTGGGAGCGGGGGTCAGAGCCCGATGGAGCGAGTGTTTACAGTGTGGAGTCCCATGAAGTAACTCTAGATCAGGGGTGGCCAACCCTGCTCCTGGAGATCAACCGTCCTGCAGATTTTAGTTGCAAATTATCTAGTGCTGTTTAAATCCTAATTAATTGGTTCAGGTGTGTTTGATCAAGGCTTGAGCACCCCTGCTCTAGATGGAAACTGTTGCTTTGTGTTTACCTTATGATTAAAGTTGTTCCATGTCCGTCGGTTCCTGCCTCAAAATGAGCGAGTTTAAGCCACTTGTACATTTAAGGTAGCGTTTAGAAAAAACATAACACCCGCGAAGAAACTCGACACAGAGGAACATAAACACCTCACTGCCAGCTAGCGTTTCGGAAGTGTTTCGAAGCAGCCCATACAGCGCGCAGAAGTATAAGTGGGTCACGGCGATCACTTGACGCAGAAGTATAAACCAGGTTTAAGCCAATGCAAAATGAATGAATGAACGAGTATATTTGAAAATCTTGTTTTTATAGACAATGAACTAAGTGAATTACTTCTGTTCGCAATTACTTTTGGTATACTTTTATTTCAAGTAAAAATACTACTTTGTGTAAAACTAATGCTTTTGATTTTTCCTAGGGTGTTCGTTTTTTGCGAAGTCAGAGTGGATTAAACAGGTCAAAACCAGAAACCACTTCATCCAATATAAAAATGTTCTTTAAATGAAAGACACAGTTTCCCTTTTTTCAGTGCCCAATCTTATTATTTAAGGTGATTTCATAGATTTTTTTTAATGAAAGTTCCCCAAACCAGAAGTGCAACACATAATTTGTTAATAAAACACATGGATAAAGGTGGATATGCTGCTCTATAGTGTAACAGGTGGAGGGAAATCTCCTCAAAGAGGTGTTTTTCTGAGAGGCGTAAAAGAACCAGTCAGCCAGGATTTAACTATGACGATGATTTTAATAAGGGCTGGATATGCCATAGAGTGTGATGGCAGGAAAACAAATCAGGGCTTCGTTAAAAGCTGTTGTATGTGTGTCGACAATAAAAGCTTCTATAAGCTCAGCCCGCTGTAAGATTGGAGGAGCACAAGCACAATGATAATTAGTTGTTGTAATGACTGGTGATGGAAGGCATAATTAAAGCAGAATGAACAAAAAGGAAAGAAGCAATAAAATCTCTCTGTGAACTGTTGTTGCTGGCATTTGACGGAGACAGCTACATGGCATTGTGTGTGTGTGTGTGTGTGTGTGTGTGAGTGAGTGAGTGAGTGAGTGAGTAAGAGAATGAGTGAGTGAGGAAGAGAGAGAGAGAGAGAGAGAGTATGTGTGTGAGACACAGCGAGAGAACAGTATATTTACACTGACACTGTTACATGTTTGGTTAGAGTTTCACATTGCGCGTGTGATTATGTCGCTTCTGTACAGCCGCCGTTGTCATGATTTATCTCTGAACACTGACATCTAATTGCTTTTTTATGTTGGTGAAATTTCTCTTGCCTACTCATACAAGCATCTCATAGAAAAACTCCAACCATTCTTTCTGTCATATTTGCAGCGCATTGAAAAGCAATTTAGGCATGTGAGATTTCTTCAAGCTTATTTTGAGGTTCCCAAGGTGTCAAGATGTCTTAAAAACGGTGAAGAGACAACAAAGAGTCGTGTGTTTTTCAACAAAAGGAATTACATTCAAATTGATACCATGCTTCTCTTGCTGCTCTGTATAGTGATACAGAGTGTTTTTGGTAGGGCATCCACTGCGTAAAACATATGCTGAATAAGTTGGCGGTTTATTCCGCTGTTTCGACCCCAGATTAATAAAGGGTCTAAGCCGAAAAGAAATTGAATGAATGAATAAATAATAATAATAATAATAATAATAATAATAATAATAATAATAATAATATCAATAATAATATTAATATTAGAGTGATTTGTGAACAATCATGTGACTCTGACGACTAAAAAAATAATTCTTTAAAATGAATTATAAACTTTAAATCACTTTAACTTTAAATTCAATTATAAACTACTATTGAACAGTTATTTTATAATGCAATAACATTTCATAATTTTGATTAAATAAATAATTTAAGCTCATTTTAAAACATCTAAAAATCATACTGACCCCAAACTTTTGAGCGGTAGTGTATATAACATCAAAATAATGTGGAATGTTTACAATAAAAAATAAACAGTTACCAATTTTTTTTGTAGATATAAGCTAAATTTATCTTAATAAAGTAAAGTAAAGTAAAGTAAAATAAAATAAAATAAATGAAAATAAAAAAAGAAATAAAATAAAATAAATAAAAACTTTGTTTGTAATTGTTTCAGTTAACAGTCTCAATCTGAAAACAAATGCATTGTAATGGTCCAAATATTCAAATTGCCAGTTCGCTAATGACTTAATGAGCCTGCTTTTGATGCTTTAAAAGTCAGTGCTTAAAAAAGAGGTGTTCACATGTTCTCAGCAGGAGTGGTTCAATGATGGTGCTGGTGTACACGTGGAATGAACATCAGTCAAACTGAATGACTGAAATTGATCAGGTGCTGAGAGGAGCTGAGAAGAGATTGCGCCTCTACTCAGAGATCAATACACCCCAACAGCGCCTGAATTTGTGGATGTGTTACAGCTCAACTGTTGAGTGTTACACGTGAAGACCTGCGTGTGTTCTGTTTGACTGCTGTACAAATTTAAAAGCTTCAGTGGAAACATATCATTCTCGCTACTTGGGTTAAAATGACACAGATGGTATGAGGGTATAGCACAGCTCTTATGGCTAAGCTGTTCTTTGCTAAACTGTGATTAATCATACATATACTCTCTACTGTTAAAAGAAATATAAAAGTCTCTTGTACTTACCAAGGCTGAATTTACTTAATTAAAAATACAGCAGAACTGTGGGATTGCTGTGAAAGAGTATTAGATTTTCCAGACTCTACACTTCAGCTGCGTTTACTGTACACACACCAGACTTCACACTTTTATTCATATCCACATTCTGAAGGGTTTTACAGAGTGATATCTTCATACATACTTTAATGCCTGAATATATGCTAGCTTTTATTCTTCAAAAATAAAAAAAGAGCTTTATTGCCAGGTATCTTCACACATAAGAAAGAGCTTTATTACCAGCTATCTTCACACATACGAGGAATTGTTTTCGTGACAGAGCTTCTACAGTGAACAGAATTACAGAGACAGGACAAAAAACAGATAATATTCATTCATTCATTTTCTTTTCGGCTTAGTCCCTTTAATAATCTGGGGTCGCCACAGCGGAATGAACCGCCAACTTATCCAGCATTTGTTTTACGCAGCGGATGCCCTTCCAGCCACAACCCATCTCTGGGAAACACATCCATACATTGTCATTCACACACATACACTACGGACAATTTAGCTTACCCAATTCACCTGTACCGCATGTCTTTGGACTGTGGGGGAAACCGGAGCACACGGAGGAAACCCACGCAACCACGGGGAGAACATGCTAACTCCACACAGAAATGCCAGCCGGGGATCGAACCAGCGACCTTCTTGCTGTGAGGCGAACGTGCTAACCACTAGGCCACCGTGGCGCCCAAAACAGATAATAAATATATTCAAAAATAGAAGTACAGGCATATTACTATACGCAACATTATATGTGCAGCTGTTATGTGCAAATTGGCATGTAAAAAAATGTGTTGTTAAATAAGTGTATGTGTGTGCAAAAGGTGTATAGCAAGTAGTGATATTGTTTTCACAATTATTATCATCAAGTGGTCATGAGATGAATTGTCTGGTGGAAGAAACTGCTTCTGTGTCGGGCTGTTCTGGTGCGCAGTGCTCTGTAGCGTCGACTAGAAGGTAAAAGTTCAAAGAGGCAGTGTGCTGGGTGTGAGGGGTCCAGAGTGATTTTGGCAGCCCTTCTGCTCGCTCTGGATAAGTACAGTTCTTGAAGAGTAGGGAGGGTTGTATCAATGATTCGCTCAGCAATCCAAACTATTCAATGTAGTCTTTGAAGGTCAGATTTGGTAGCTGAGCTAAACCAGACAGTTATTTTATAACGTGAAGATGTAGTTTTTTTGTATGTAGGTCGTTCTAAATCCTAATTTTCTGCAAAAACCTTTGACTCTACTATATCAAAAAATGAAAATGTTGCACTTGACTATCTACTGTAATTTTGTGCAAATTTGTGCATATTTAGTTAAATAATACCTTATTTGCACATTGGAAAATGCTATTTTAACAGTGTAATACACAAAATGTTTGCAATTCTTAGTGTAATCAGTCAACTTGCTAAGTACGTTGATAAATATTAGCTTTTTTACCGTTCACCTACACTGCCCTAAAGTAAAGTACATTTTACCACATTTTTTTTTAAATTTAACATTGTTAACATCATGCTCTACCATGTAAATATCTAGCTGTATGTGCGTCTTCTTAACGATCAGTGTTTTCTTGTTGACCTTCTCTTACTAAACTGACTATTTTTATAGACTATAATTGGTGAAAAATGCTCTAGTATTTACTATCCATCTGTCTTTGTTTGATAGGACTGAGGTTTCCAGTGATGACCGTCCTGTGAGCGATTCTCAATGGCTCAGAGGAAGAGGCCAGGGATTAACAGTGGCATGGCCACAGAGCCTCATGCTCCAGCTCCACGCTCCTGTCCAGCCCCGTACCCTGACCCTGAGCACCCTGAGGAGGAGTACGAAGAGCACCATGACCCCGAAGTGACCCAACACTCCTACCACAAACAAGAAGAAGCAGATTTGACAGACAGCCGACCGACCACGCCCACCACCCCCGACCACGCCCACAGAGACTACCACAGCCACCCGGACAGTCTGGACGGAGACTCCAGCTCAGACTATGTCAATAACACATCAGATGAGGAAGAGGACGACTTCGACGAGGGGCTTCCAGAGGAGGATGAAGGTGTGACGTATTATATTCGCTATTGCCCCGAGGATGACAGCTACCTGGAGGGAATGGACTGCAATGATCCTGAATATGTACACCCTGATGGTCGCATAGAGCCACCTCCGGACACAGACGAGTGCCATGAAGCAGTAGAGGAATGGGTAGAGGGAGAGGACGATGCACAGGTTGATGAAGATGATGATGATGATGAGGAGGAGGATGATGATGATGATGATGATGGAGAGGTACGTTGTGAAGTACTCGAGCAGGATTCTGATCAGCAGCTTTATGATGGCAGACCTGAACCTGTCCTTGATCACCACCACCATCAACACTATACGGAT
Organism: Danio albolineatus; assembly: GCA_903798035.1. NCBI lineage: Eukaryota > Metazoa > Chordata > Actinopteri > Cypriniformes > Danionidae > Danio > Danio albolineatus. The sequence continues at coordinate 792,143 of CAIGQQ010031706.1, forward strand.
CCCCATCAGGAGCAGCTTCCCCCTCCCATTGAAGATCAGGAGGTAAAGGATGTTGAGGGCAGTGAAGTGTACTGTCCCGATCACGATGAAGAACCACAGGTGGGACGAGATAGAGAAGGTTACGCTGGTGACTATTATGCCACGGAGGACAATGGGAACTCTGTGCGAGCTTCGCCATACAGAGGACATAAAGGCACGGAGGGGGAAACGGGAGAGGAGGCGGAGGAGGACATTGATCAGATAGTAGCCGAGATTAAGATGAGCATGAGTATGGGCAGTCTCAGCAGCGGCACTGATCAGAGTCCAGAGGAACTGGCACCTGATCCAGCACCGAGCGGGTACCAGCCCGAGACACGCTCCAAACCTGAACCCGCTCCTGCTCCATACCCTCAGCCTCACAGACATGATGGCAGACCCAAATCCCTGAATATCCCCCCTGCCAGGCACAATCCTGAGCTCCAGAGGAACTTTAAGGTACGACCTCATACGCCAGAGGACAGGCAGAGATGGACGCAGGACCAAGTGAGAGAGCAGGTGAGTGTGTTCATCTGTAGAATCTGGAGCTATATCCTTATTAAATGGAACAATGGAACGGTTTTGAAACGTGGATGGAATAATATATGGAACAAATTTTCCACTTTATTTTACAGTTCTTTTAATTTATGTGTATTTATCTGAGAATGTACACTCAAAAAATGACTTTTACTGCTTGTTCAAACTACTTACTAATGAGCTGAAGCAACACAATTCTTTAGCTTTCTTAAGGATAACTTAATTGTTTTATGTTCAATCTACTTAGATTTGTAAAAACCAGTTAAGTTAACTTAATCGATTTTGAGTTGGGACAACATCATTTTTACAGCGTACTGGTTATATAAGGTTACTACATGGGTTAAGGTTAGGTTAAGGAGCAAGTTTAAGTCAATAACACTCTATAAATTATTCATAAAGTCATAATTTTCTGTATTTTTTGATTCAGTGTCTTTTTCTTAAGTATTTATGGGTTTGACTTGCATTATGGGACCTTGATCTTTCCTCCAACAACTTTTATTGACATTTTAATTTTTGGAAATAATATACTTAAATTAATTCTCTATAACTTATTTGGTGACACTTTACAATAAGGTTCATTAGTTAATGCATTTACTAGCATGAACTAATCATGAACAACACTTGTACAGCATTTATTAATCATAATTGAGCATTTACTAATGCATTATTAACATCCAAGCCCATGCTTGTTAACATTAGTTAATGCACCGTGAGTTAACATGAATTAACAATGAACAACTGTATTTTCATTAACTAACGTAACTAACATGAACAAATACTGTAGTAAATGTATTGTTCATTGTTCATGTTAGTAAATGCATTAATTAACATTAAATAATGAACCTTATTGTAAAGTGTGACCACTTATTTATACAATATATCATTTAAAACTACTAAAATGATAAAAGTCACTTTGTTTAATTTTACAGTCAAATTGTTAACAACAAAAAACATAGATCAGCGTTCCATAATGCAATTTGGTCCGTAAATACAGAAATTCTCACAAAAATCTCATAAAATACGGATTATTTTTTGCAGTGTAGATATTTCCTCATTTCTGTAATAACTATGAAAAGTATATAGGGTTACACGTTATTTTAAGGTGTCCTTGTTACATTCTAACTTAATTTAACTACTGATTAATAACAATTATTTACATGTACTTACTATGTGATTAGGGTTAGACTGCAGGTTAGGTTTAGGATTAGTTGCATACTATTGTATACTTTACAAGTATGTATATTCCATCCTGGATTGTAGAATAAAGTACTGTTGTTTAGTAAAAAACTGATTTAGCCAGCCTAATAAACATGAAATAAAATCAATATCATCTGATCATCTAAACGCTTAAGACATTTTCAAACACTTTATGTAAAATGAAATTCTGTAGAAGAATATGGAAAGACAGTCAGCGATTTAAATACCTTACATTGCAAAGGTTTAAAATTCGGTATATAAATAATAACTGAGAGATCATTGAATAATTAGAGAATAATGCACATTCAATGCAGAACAGAGTCAATTTTTCAGCTTACACTACGTATGTTTGTAGCATTGCTCTTTTTTCAGGATTCAGAAGTTAAATTTTTTTCAGCTGTTTCATTTTTAATCATATCCAAAGCCTTCATGGCTAATTCCAAAGCACCATTTAAGAGCTAGTAACAGCTTCAGCCACTAATACAGGTATTAATGCAGTAATGATGAGAGTGAGAAAGATTAAGCATGTGTGAACGACATATTTATGTGTGTTTTTCAACTGTTTTTGACAGTAGCACCTCTAGAAGTAAAACTAAGTTAAAGTTTAAGAAAAAAAGACATGAGTCATTGACAGCAGACCAATACAGTCATCAGAGACAAAGAGAGAATATATTTGTGTCTTTTTTGTGTGCATTTGTCTGATTTGATGTTTGGCTGTTGTACTGTAGGATGTAAATTAATTTGAAACAGCAGAAATTATTCGCAGAAATCAAATGAATCTGTAATGTGGTCTAGATCTGCCTGGAACTATTTTCTGTGCATTTTTACAAAGATAATTGCATACCTTAATGTACATAACCCAGTTAGAATCAAGCATTCAACAGCCCTGTAGATTTGTGTATTTACAATAAAATCCTGCACACTTGCGCAGTGCAATGTTTTCAGCCCATGATCTTCATCAGCCAAACACCTTATAATGTTAACACAAATATTGATGTTTCTGAGTTAACTTTTTTTCAAATTTGATGAAAAAGCTACTATTATATTGTTTTGGAGTACTGAGGGTGTTTTCATACAGCAATTAGTTTAACTGTGCGTTCCTGTCACAAACTGTGCTTTCTGCTTATGACACTTTAGCGACAGCTGGTGTAAAAATAACACATCTGCATTGTAAAACCTGTTCCAATCTGTTCAAAAAAGGATTGTTCATGTTTAACATCAAGACTTTCTGGTTATCAATGTTAAAGAGTTGTCCTATATATTTTTGTGAAAGTGATGAATGATCAAAAATAGCAGCGTTTATTTGAAATAGTAAAACAGTTGTCACTTTTATTGTCACATCACTGTATAACAAAAACATAGAGAAAATAATCTGATAAATGCAACAGTGTCAACACAACTTGGAAAAGAAACTTCCTTTTAAATAGTTAAGCAGTCAGAAATATTATTTTAAATTGGATGTTGTTTATTTTAATGCAGTAATACATATTCCCAAAGGGCTCTCCACAATATGCATATTCATTATTGCAGTTAAATATTAATGTGAATGTCAACAGCCCTCATTTATATGCAAGTGGCATTTGAGTAAGCAAGACTAGTGCTTATTTATACCCTAGACTGAGCCCAAAAATTCTGACAGCTGAGCAGAGAGTAATGATATACTATTTCATGCTATTAAGAGCCCATGCTGTTTCAAATGTGATATTTAGAGATTTTAGGAGACCTTAGAGAGTTTAGAATTTCCTTCTTTAATGTGGTGGAAATGTATTTGATATATATAATTGTGGGAATAGTTTCAAAGATAGTCATAGAGCTGTTATTGCAGTACTCTCTCATTTAAAGGGGATGGGATTCAGTTTGAGCGGCAAGTTGAAAAGGATGAAAGAAAATAATCTGGCGGAAATGGGAGCTGTCGCATTGTAACCTACACATGAAGGGGACCCTGATCAAAAGCAATTTTTTGAAATCCCCAAATATGAATTTCATTACTCGTGATTTGTGCAGCCGTTTGTTAATGCTCAGGAATAAACAAATTTCCACCCAGCAAGAATACATTACCTTGAGAAGCTTTTTAGACTCCAAACCATTATGCTCGCTCAGGTTCATTGTGTGGGTGTTCTTTTTTCTTCTGTATAATCAACAACCGAAAAAATGAAACCTGGCTCATTGCTAGAAACCTCTAAAGTCTAAAGTCACTAAGCAAGTAATCAGAAGACAAACAAACTGATATCCATCCATTATGCATAATAATAGATTTCCTGAAAACTGAGAGGAGGTGCTGACTTTCTAATGGAAGTTTGAACAATTCTAATTGAGTGTGAAAAATGATGTTTTCCTTCGAAAATGCCTTACTTTGCAATTTTCAGAAACAGAATAGGAAATTAAATCAGTCTAAGGGGGAATTAGGTGAAGGGGTGAGATTTAGTCTGATTGCCTCAGTGGTCCAGTGAACGTCTTGTGAAGTTCTATTACCCTCCTGCTTCTTTATTGCCTCTGGGCAATGAGGAGATTACATTTTATCCTGTCAGGCAACAAATGAATTTCATCAAGTAATAATGTCCTTATGTGCAGTAGATGGAATGTTCATTTGTGATGTTAACTCCCCTGAAGATAGACAAAGAGTAAAAGTGTCTTTTATAGCAATGTGCGTTTTTTAGTTAAGTACAACATCCATACAGTGTTTGCGTTCTGGCCATTCCCTGTACAAATTGTACACTTTAGCCTTTTGGGTTCTAATATTCATCATAATGTTAAAGAGTTCTTTTTTAATTACTTTTCCTCGTTCCAGTCCCCTGAGATATTTGTTCATCTTCTAATCACAAATTATGATATTTTAGATGAAATCTGAGAGCTTTTTCATCCTCATTGTCTTCAGTGGTTCAACTGTAATTATTCAAAGCTGGCAAGTAGAAAATTATTGATATAACACCTTTCATAGACAAGAAGTGACATACAGTAGTGCTTTACATGAAAAAAATCTTTAAAAAAGTAGTAGTACAAATAGAGTACCACTGAAAATTGTATTACCTGCCAACCATAATGTTAATTAAAAGCTTGTCTAAAATATGTGTCTTTATGTGTTTTTTTTTTAAAGTTTAACAGAACCCAGAGATCTTAATGTTAGAGGATACATTTGAACACTTGTGTACTGTAAAAACAACTTTGTTCAGCTATGTCTTCCATGTCAGGTCCTGGTGCGCGTTTACAGGCCATGTAATGCTTGCAGTTTGTGCTGCTGACTCTAATGGCAATACATCGTACTGCCCATGGTAAATGTGCACCATGGCCTGTCATAGAAGAAAAGATAAAGGTAAACAAAGTGTTTACTACAATTTAATTGTTCCACAAAAAGTTTCCTTTGAGCTTTAAATGATTGCAGTTGAACTATTGAAGTCACGTGGAATGCTTTGACAGTATTTTTGATTCCTTTTCTGGGCATCTCTGAAACCTTGGAGGATGAGAGAGCTCTCAGATTTCATCTAAATGATCTGATTTTGTCTTTCTTAATATTTTTGTTCATTTGTGTATCTTAATATCGAAGATAAACGAAGGTCTCAGGAAATTGAATGATATAAGGGTGAGTAGCTAATCACAAAATTTTCATATTCGGCAAAAATAACCCTTTGAAGCCAATCAGCGAGTGACCGTCAACCCTCCATCCATCTTTTGAGTAAGAATAACACACATTTGTTCTTATTTCTCTTGATTTAAATTCTTTCTAGATGTCTAACGGTGCAGAACAGCCAAGGAAGCAGCAGCGCTCTGATCTCAATGGACCACTGGAGAACAACAATGTCACTGAGGTGAGCCTGTAATCATCTAACACATTAGCCAATCAATATGTGACAGTACGCACCCCACATAATCACCACATATTTCCATCAGAGCTATTCTAGCCGATGTCAATCTGTAGTCTTACTTGTTTTTTTTTCCTCTGGCTTTCTGAGACAATTTGTTTTTTTGTTCAGCATAGCTCGCCACCATCCTCCCCCGTGTTTTGATATAGTAAAATAATTGGCTCTGCCCTGTCTTGCCCTGATTCTACTGTATTTACATAGACAGAGGGAAGTTCAACCTTGAGCTGCCTATTCTACTGCTTTTCTACATTTTTTATGCATGAATGTAACCTCCATAAGAGCCTCGCACCCTGAAAGCAGGAGCTATAAAACATGAGACATCATCTGGGCAGTTACTCAAATCCACCAAATGGATGTTTTATAGCGCTATCAAGCATATTGCCAAGGTCATTTTTAGATCATTCTCAACACAAGCCTTCTTTGTATTAAAACCGCCTTATGAATGTTTCACATGTAGGAGGAAGCAAGACGGCTAAATTAAATTTTGAATTAGGGTCATGAGTGTTATGAATATTCATTGTTAAACCCTACTTAAATGTCTGAGCGGTTCACTGTAATGATTGTGAAGTTTTTTTCTTTCTTGTAAATGTCATTTTGCTCAATAAGTCAAAACACACTGTTAATAATAATCCACTTGTGTTTGTACAAATATCTTGCATTGGGATGCAAGTCTTGCTTTCAGCATTCAGTGGTGCTTTACTTCCTTCGAACACATTTAATTACATTGGCTGAGGGAACTTTTGAGTCCTTAGACTGCATTTAATGAAGACCTCTTGAAGCATAACCTCCATTTGGATGGCTCTGTAGTAAAATGATGTCTATTATTTTGTCTCATACCATGTCTGTGTCCTACAGTTCTGGGCTCAGTCTTTCAGAGAGCCACTTCACAATGACTGACAGGATTGTGGATTATGATACAATGAGTCAGATCCAGAGTCACTTGGATGGTTTCCATCTGATTCCGAGTGTTGGGTTATTTTTATATTGAAAAAAGGGAAAATTCTGTTCTCTTTTTAATTTACAAAAATTATATTACAATGTCTCATTTCTCGAGTCTGTTTGGCAATGTTTTTGCATTAACATTATTAACTTTAAATACACAAAAACACAGAAGCATTCTCAAAATACCAGTCAAGTTCACAGTAGGATAAATCAGTAACAGTAAAATAAAGTTATCAAGCAATCGAGCAGACTTCATTTTACACAAAACATTGACAGTTTTGTTTTTGCTTAGCCAGTTAAAATAAGAGCTAACAAAGCACTCTGAAAAATTGTTCTTGAACAGTTAAATCAGTCAATCATTCATTTTGAATGAATAGAGTGAGAGATTCAGTGACTCAGAGAATTTGGAGTCGAACACAGTTCTTACTATTCATTCATTCATTCATTCATTCATTCATTCATTCATTCATTCATTCATTCGTTCGTTCATTCATTTTCCTTCGGCTTAGTCCTTTTATTTTTATTAGGGGTCACCAACTTATCCAGCCCATGTTCTATGCAGCGGATGCACTTCCAGCCACAACCACCCATACTCATAAATATACATACACGCTCACATTCATATGCATACGCTACGGCCAATTTAGCTTATTCAATTTACCTATACCGCATGTGTTTGGACTGTGGGGGAAACCAGAGCACCCCAAGGAATCCCACGCAAACACATGGAGAACATGGAAACTCAACACGGAAACACCAACTGACCCAGCCGGGGCTCGAACCAGCGACCTTGTTGTTGTGAGGTGACAGTGCTAACCACTGAGCCACCACACCACCCCCTTACTATTTATGTCATATGAAAAAAGTATGGGGGCGACACGGTGGCGCAGTAGGTAGTGCTGTCGCCTCACAGCAAGAAGGTCGCTGGTTCGAGCCTCGGCTTGGTCAGTTGGCATTTCTTTGTGGCGTTTGCATGTTCTCTCCGTGTTCGCGTGGGTTCCCTCCGGGTGCTCCGGTTTCCCCCACAGTCTAAAGACACGTGGTAGGTGAATTGGGTAGGGTAGGCTAAATTGTCCGTAGTGTATGTGTGTGAATGAGTGTGTATGGATGTTTCCCATAAATGGGTTGCAGTTGGAAGGGCATCTGGTGCGTAAAACAAAAATGCTGGATAAGTTGGTGGTTCAGTCCGCTGTGGCGACCCCGGCCAAATGAAAATAAATGAATGAATGAATGAAAAAAGTATGTATTAGAAATACCTCAGGCTGTTCGGTTGTATAGCATCACTCTTCACTCACAGCTGAAGTCTTACATTTTTATTTAATCCACATTTATCTATATTGATTTATTTGATTATTTATTGTAATGATTATGTTTTATTCTAAGTTGTGAAAGGTGAATATTTTATAAGGATTCTGTATGTTGTGAACATGTTGCATCATCTTTCATACATCAAACACTCTGTTTCTCTCTTTCTCAGCCAACAAAGAAGACGGCCTCGTTTCCCAGCTTTGTGGATGGTAAGCGAGAGCCTCCTGTCTTTTTTTTTTTTTCTGCATTTGAAAATCTGCCCTCAGAAGTTTTATTTTATCCAAATGAAATCAAAAACAAATCAAAATCTCAGGGCAGGAGATTAGAGAGTTGTGCTGAAGAAAGCATTATGTCTCAGTGGATTTACATGGTGAAATGCGTGCTGAATTTGTAAGTCTGTTTTAATGGGTTGCAGTGGTGAGATGATAATTAGTGGAGTCTTGTTTGCTAATATAAGGGCACATTAGTGAGGAAAAACTCACAGACTGCAGCAGGAAGCAGAAGAGAGTTATGGAAAAGCAGGACAATCGATAGACCACCAGCTTATTTTTGGTTTATGGTAGCCTGAGATGTATTGTTGCTGCCATGCCATTTTGGGAGCAAATTCAGGTTTAAGCAAAAAGGATAGATTTCTGTCACACTTAAACCAGAATGATGGCATAATGGATCCCTTGGAGGGTTTCATGACGTCCACATTTTCATTTTGCACAAGCAGAGTAATCCTAAGCAACACACCCTGCTTTTCTCATGCTCCCATTTTATAGTGTCCGCAGTATAATTTTATCAGCATTGGGCTGTGAACACACATTTATACACTCAACATCTCCATGCAACTTTTCTGTCTGATAAGCTCACGCTCATATACCTTATCTGTCACTGTGAGGTGGTCCACAGAGGAGGTGGCAACACAACAAATAGCTTTAATAATGAATTCTTGATGCTTTCCCTCTAACAGTGCCGGGCCCCTGTGAGCCCGAGGACCTCATTGATGGGATTATCTTTGCCGCCAACTACCTCGGCTCCACTCAGCTCCTGTCGGAGAGAAATCCATCCAAAAACATCCGGATGATGCAGGCCCAGGAGGCAGTGAGCCGGGTCAAGGTACGAAACCCCAGGACCTCAATATTTCCATTTGATTTCAGTGTGACGTTCAAGCGACAACGTTTGGATGAAGCGGATGCAGATTTCTCTGTGGAAAATTAGATGAGAGGAGATTTGTTTGTTTACACCCCAGGACTTGTTGACTAATCAGTAGTTATAGGATTATTTTCCCCGGTGTAGGAGTGTAATCCCTCTTCCTCCCAATTGGTTAATGTAGAAAGCACTCCTGTTGCCATGTTACATGGAAAATTTAAAGGGAATTATTGTGTTTTAAGAGAGCATGTGGTGCAATCAAAGTCCTTTTTTTCCCCAAAGCGCTTTGGATGCTGACCTTCTCCAGCAGCAGTTTTTTGGTAGACAAAAACAAAATCAGCTCTGTAAATACTAATATGTAATGCTAATATGTTTATTGCCTTTTCTTTTTCGCATTAGCTGTAGGGGTGTGTAATGCGCATTATCTACAGTACAATAATATTGCAAACACTGTTTTAACAATGCACAAATTGAAATCATTGCAAATAAAATCATTTGCTTTGCAACAACAAAAGCAAAAACATTCCACAGTGATAGCTTATTAGACAGGGGTTATGGTTTGTAAATACTTGACAAACGCACTTACAGCCCTGAAACTGTCACGTTCAGGAAACAACAAACTTAGTCAGATGGATCCAAGTGCAAGTGAGTTTAATGAACCAAGTCAATGATACAAGGTGCAAACAAGTTCAACGGATCCAGCGTCGGGGTTAAGAATAGTCGCTGAATAAGGAAACTGAAGAATTCAAAAAGCACCAGTCAACGAAGGTTCTGACAAGGCACAGAGAGATCACGAACAAGTGATAACAAACTGACAATGAAGCACTGAACTATTGCTTCTTAAACAGATGGAGATGAGTACAAACAGCTGGGACTGCTAGAATAGCTGATCTCAGTTCACGTGATAAAAACACATACACACAGCGGAAGCACGTGGAGGAATGCAAAACAAACCCACGTGACAGCAACAACAACAACATAATAGATAGAGCGCATGAACCTACAACTGTGACAGAAACTATGTTACTGAACTTTAATACATAAAGTAATAACATCCTTTCCGTTAACTGTTTCACCCTCAACAAGAAAATTTTGACAAATTTTGAAAAAATATTTTCCATTTAACACATTTAAATTGATTTTCAATAGGTTATCGTAAAATAAAAAACAAAAACATTGGAAATAACAAACCACAAATCATTTTACGCTATTCAGGAGCCATGCGCCACCCACCGACAGGTAAAAGCTGATGCTGCCTCTCTTGGCTGTAGCATTGGTGCTGAGAGATTGAAATGCACTGGCTAGTATTTGCATATGAACATGACCAATCAATAGTGGCGTGCAACAATGCGTGACCTAGAAAGAAATGTGAAATTAATGCATTAATGCGTTATTAAAAGCATTAATGATGACTGTAGAAAGCAAAAGCTGAATCCCGTTTTTAGGAGATTTAGAAATCCTGGCCCAATGCATTTTTAGTCCCACTCCTAAAAAGTGGGACTAAAAAGATATCTGGGAAAAAGATGTATCATCACCCTATTTTAAAATGCAATTAGAATGGCAAGTTCCAAGCAAGCAGTTGCAAGTTTTGCATATCTCTAAACAAATTGAGCATTTTCTATTACTGACTTAATCTTTTGCTTTTTATTTACTCATTTGAGTGCAAAAAACAGCATTTATGCAAGACAAATGCCATATAAGACAGTAATGAGCATAAGGCTACAAAATGAAACTGTAAATACTTCAAATATATTAAATACACTACAGAATAAAAGTTTGGAAGCCTAATTAAAAGAACTAATGAGAACTGAAAATTATACAAATAGGCTACATATATAGTGCTTATTTGCATACTTGAATAGACATTACAAACAATATAAAATTGTACATAAAACAAGGCAGTGCATTGATGAAATTGATGAATATTGGGTGCGAAGAGTGTGTGTGGTGTGTTGGGTTACTCTAAATTGCAGTTTTAATTATAGAATAGGATTCAAATTCCTCTGATGAATCTATATGTCACCCACACCTATTCATTTTTCTGTTAATAATTGCCCATGATTGTCACTCTCTTGCACTGGTGCAGGAGTTAAAAGATGTGCTGTCAGTCCTTGATTAGATGTTTCATGCCATTCAGCATCACTAAAGCAATGGGAATCCACACATGCATCGTGAGAAGCTGCTCTCCTAACCAAAATATGCTGTGCACGACGTGTCTCAATCAGTTTCAGACTGCCTGGCTCCACTCATGCTTGATAAACTTCAATTTAGCCTTTTTCGGCACAGAAGCAATTCTAGAATGCATCAGAATATAAGAAATGGAAACATGCTTTAGAGCCGTTCATTTTGAATGCATCAGGAACATGCAGGTTTTTCTTGAGTATGATTCTTTATTTACAGCATCTCTGAAGTATGAAATTACTGCTGTCTGGTCATGTGGATGATGGATGGTGTTTTGATCATATAGTAATACTTAGTTCAAAATGATTCTCACATTCATGTCGCATGGTACTTTTATGGCACTTACTACTATAGAGAACTCCATTACCATGCACATGTTTACCAAAGTAGTGCCATGATACTGTACATTTTTTTACATTGGTGATAAGCAGTTTTGTATTTCTACCTGCACAAAGCAGTTTCTTTTATACCCAGCTTGCATTGCTCCCTATTCTAGGAATAGGCCCTTGCTTCATTGCCGTCCTCCTGGTCAACAGCTGGCAGTTAATTTTACATGAGATGCTCACAGTGGCCCACTAAGCTGCTCCACATTTAGAAACACACGCAGTATACCTGTGGCAAGGACAAACTCACAAATTTATCCATAAGACATTGTGCATCACTTTAGTACTTTGTAAATTTGCTAAAAAGGTGTTGTTTTATACATCTTATTTCCCCTCAGGCCATCATAGTAGGCATTTGTTTGAGAAAAATACACGTTTTCTTATAGTTTATGAAAAATTCATGCGCACTGCAAATGAACCAAAGGCATTTCAATGTATATTAAACTTATCAGTCTTGAAGCCATTGTCAGGGATGACAATTAATACAGTTGTTTAAATACAAAATATAATTTGATCCCAAAAAATTCATTAATTCATTCATTTTCCTTCAGCTTAGTCTGTATTTCAGAGGTCGCCACAGCGGAATTTTTTTGTTTTTTAATTTATTTTTTATTTTTCAGGATCCCCATTAGCCATTACCAAGGTAGTGGCTATTCTTCCTGGGGTCCATCAAACAAAAAACAAAATTACGTTAATCCATAACTACATAGACCAATACAAAACATAAAAACCCAAAATTCATACATAACATCCAGATCAACAATCCACCTAATATTCATTCATTCATTCATTTTCTTTTCGGCTTAGTCCTTTTATTAATCTGGGGTTGCCACAGCGGAATGAACCGCCAACTTATCCAGCATTTGTTTTACGCAGCGGATGCCCTTCCAGCCGCAACCCATCTCTAGGAAACCACTAAATATTGTGCCATTAAATATAAACCAACTATTTCAGCACATTTTACGCAGTGGATGCCCTTCCAGCTGCAACCCAGTTTTAGGAAACACCCATGCACACTCATTCTCACACACACACACGCACACACACACATACACACACACACACACACACACACACACACACGCATCAAACACACACACACAGTGGGGGAAACAGGAGCACCAGGAGAAAACCCACACCAACACAGGGAGAACATGCAAACTCCACACAGAAATGCCAACTGGCCCAGCCAGGACTCGAACCAGCGACTTTCTTGCTGTGAGGCAACAGTGCTGACCACTGTGTCACCGTGCAGCCATCCCAAAATATATTTAGCACTAATATTCTAATGTATGATTACAATAGAAAATAGCTTCTTTCTGTTTCACATGTTCTTTAAAAAATCATTTTAATATGCTAATGTAAAATTTTATTTGCATCCTTGCAGATTACTTTCTCCTTCTCTCTCTTGCTACTGTATGTGGTAATCAATAAAATTATAATAAAGAAAACATTATAATATTGTGCATGTAATGTATGAGGATTCAATCTCTGAACTTAACAGATCATCATTATTATAATTAGTTATTACAGGCGTTGTATGTATATCTACATATTCCACATAGACACTATTTTTAAGAATTTACTGAATTTTTAGTATTGTAGAACACTTTGTAGGGGTCTTGTGAGTCAGATTGCAGCTTCAGCATCCAATTCCGTGTTCCCAGACCACCTTCTGTTCCCTCTACAGAAAGCCAGTCTGTCATTTCTCTCGCCTGCCACCATTAAAAGTCATTCTGTATGAAACCACGGAAGCCCTCTCTCTCCCTCTCTCTCTGTCTCCCTCTCCTCTCTATCCCTGCTGTTATTATGTGTCCAGATTCTTAAAAGTTGAGATGAGCTGCACAATCCTCCCTCCTCTCTCTGTTTCCCTCTTTTTCCTTCTTCTTCTTCCTTTCCGTATCTCGCTCTCGCACACATAACTCCGGCATTCATGCGCTCACACATCTGCTCTTCCTCTCTGCAGATGATAATGTGTCTGTCCACAGCTGAGTGAGCAGTATGTCAGCGCAGAGCCTGAGGACACTGTTTACTCGCTGCTCTTCTAAAGCTCTGATTTTCAACCAGGTGTACACAAACCCAGAAGGGAAGAGATGGAAAATTGAATAGAAAAAGTTTTGGTGCTCAATATGGTGTCTATAGGATCCACTCCCATTAATGTGCACTCATTAACTGGACCGCTATAAAATACCTAAGGGTAATATGCATTTTGCTAGCACAGAAAAAGCTTCCTGATGCTAATTAGTCAGTAGTCTAGTAGTTTGAGATAAAGAATTTTTACCGAACACAAAACATTACATAAAAACTTCAATAATTCATAGATTGTTAAGATTAATATACTCATTTTAACATGGAAATATATACTTTTTTTACATTTTTATATTAATGTGGACATCTTAAGGGCGACACAGTGGCGCAGTGGGTAGCACGATCACCTCACAGCAAGAAGATCGCTGGTTCGAGCCTCGGCTGGGTCAGTTGGCATTTCTGTGTGGAGTTTGCATGTTCTCCCTGTGTTTGCATGGGTTTCTTCCGGATGCTCCGGTGTCCCCCACAGTCCAAAGACATGCAATACAGGTGAATTGAATAAACTAAAGTGTCCATAGTGTATGTGTGTGAATACAAGAGTGTATGGGTGTTTCCCAGTGTTGGGTTGCAGCTGGAAGGACATCTGCTGCATTAAACATGTGCCAGATAAGTTGGCGGTTCATTCCACTGTGGCGACCCCAGATTAATAAAGGGACTAAGCCGAAAAGAAAATGAATGGATATCTTAAATTATTTTGCTTAATGAAATAATTCTTTAAAAAAGGAATCAAGAGTCATATAATCATTTGATTTATTTTAATAGCTGATTCATTTAGATATTTGTTATGAGTGGCCCATTGAATCATTGGTTCACTAGATTAGTTTAAAAGGCACTATTGCATTCAGTAAATAAAAATCGCCGAGACTCAAAGCAGTTCTGATGTGGCTGTACTGACCAATGCGGAAGTGTGCTTGTTTTTGCGATTGTTTTGGACCTGCTGACTACAGAAATGACTTGAAATGACTACAAATAATAAACGTCAGAAAACATTCTAACTACTTGCTTTATAAACAAGTGTGTTCGTGACTATCCATAAAAAGTAGAATAATATAATAGGAAAATATCATTTTGCAACATCAAGCAGCATAAAGAGCCGTTTTTGATGTCTAAAAATCAATGGAAGTGAATGAGACTGAAAGTCTCCAGCCAGAAAGATTCCAATGGCTGAGCAAGCTCATACATGAGGAATAAGGTCAATATAGTAGGTACTTTTTGCATTGTCAAAACTGAGCAAAAACATAATATCCTGTCTAAACTATAACAGAATATTAGCTTTGTATTTACTGTACCAAGCTGTTTTATAGAATCAATGCTACATTTGTACTTGAACCATTCATGACAGAAACAACCCTTCTTGTGTGCACTATATTGCTTAACTATTATCACCTAAACCGTACTGAAAATTTTTGCACAGGCATCCTGAATATTAAGGAAATATAAAGTATATAACTTCATTCTGTAGGTCTCAACACACAGTGATGATCTGCATCATGTTAGTCACCAATCAACTCTATGGGCCCTATTTTAACGATTAAAGGCATGTTTGAATCCACTTTTGCTATTTTAAGGATGGAAAAATATGCTTTGCGTTCTGCAAATTGTCTAACAGGGTTGAACTTATTCTCTCACTGATTTATGGGTGGTTTTTGACCATAATGTGCATTAAACCAGTCAGAGTCTCATCTCCCATTCCCTTTAAGAGTCAGTTGTGTTGTGCCATGGCGCATTTGCTATGTACATGGCAGACTTTGTATGTGGAAAAACTGAACGCTTCACTAGCGAGTAAACAGTAAACATACCACCTGCATTGTAAGGATAAAAAAACAAGCCTCCTCCATTCGGCCTCTTTGCTTTCTCTTTAGTTTACTTTTATTCTTTACTCCTTTTCTTTCGTAGATAAGGAAATGGTGGAAACTCACTCTGCTGAAGACATCCATTAGCCTACATATTGAATTTTGTTTGTTAAGCTCAAAGTTTTGTTTCAAAATTATTTCTAAATTCAGTTTTAATTTCCAGCAAACTGATAAATGAACAATAATAACAAAGTGTGGTCAAAAAAGTATGATTACAATAAAAATAACTTCTTTCTGTTTTCTTCTATGTTCTTTCAAAAAATGTAAAATTTTATGTCCAAATACACTTCCTATTCATATGCCACATATGGTGATGCATACGTCTCTAAAACCCAACAGGTGGACAAATCTAAATTTGTTTTTATTAAAACAAATATAATTATGTCTATAATAAGTAATACTGCTAATAATAATAATAATAATAATAATAACATTATATAAATGCAAATTGTCTTGACTAAACAGATCTCAAAGTGAAAAGAATATCATTTAAAAGCTTATTTTTCACTTTATGTTCTTTGAGGCAAACTCACACTGTGATGTAAAACGAACCTGCTTTAATCCAAAATGAACACAAAATGAAAGTTTTAACAAGGTGAGAGCTAAGCATATGTATGTCAGCAGAAGCAGATGTTGTATTACTCACCTTCTTGGCACACAGGTAAATAATTAGACACTAAGGTCAGATTTACTAACAGCTTGTCCCAGTGAAAACTATCTTTTGGCAATAAAAAAAAAGTAGTTTCAGGATTTACTAAAAGATAAAAAGCAAAAAACTTGAAAAGGTGGGGAAGTCTAGCTATTTTTGCAGCTGACCTTTTTGCATATGCATGTTTAGCAGTTTCCCTGTCAGGTGCACAATTTATGGGAGGGCAGTATTTAAATGAATCACGCAATGTCGTTTATAATGTGGTAGTCAACTTGCTGGTATTTGCAACATTATTTAACAACGTCTTAACTCATTTTGCATGCGGCTGCTGTAGTTGCTTGAGAGCAGTTATGCGTAGATTTTTCAACATTCTTTTTTTATTAATTTGGGATGCAAGGAAAGCATGTTAACACAACAAACTGCATCTATCACCAAGACACATTATTTTAAATTTTCACTGCTCCATGTAGATTGTATTGGTCATTATGGAAAGGAGTGGCTTCGACTTTAATTCACACTTTATCAGTAAATCATCAGCTCTTTTATGGGATTGTGCTGTTATGCTAGTTTTCCCTGTGGACCAAAATACTGACACCCATTTTACAACTACTCTAAAGTTAAACCGTTGAGTTTTACTATTTTTAATCCAATCAATCGATCTCTGGTTCTGGTGGGAGCACTTTTACCTTAGCTTAGCATAGATCATTGAATCAGATTAGACCATTAGCATCTCACCCAAAAATTGTCAAAGAATTTTCATAATTTTGTTATTTAAAGCTTGTGTATTAAGACTGATAAAACTGAAAAGCTAGAATATTCTACACGGGTATGGCTAGGAACTATTCCAGTGTAGCAATCATCAGACTTTACTGTGGTACCATGACTGCAACAGGCTCAATGATGTTTCACAGCTTCTGAAATCTTCTTTCGTCAGCAACTGAATGCATGTTATACACAACTGACATAAACAACATACTGTATGATGCATGGCAGATTCATAGTGGAAGCTCTGGGAATAAATTTCTCACGTAACCCTCTGACCACATTGTTTATTTACCACAGAATGTATTGACTAACAATAAAAGTAGTTGATTAGCATTACTATATAAAGTTATATTATCTATTACTCTTACAATTCTGTGTACATGTCTACTCCTCTTACATCATACAGCATTCAGTCAGTGATTGGGTGAACTATTCCTTTAATTACATATTTATTTTCAAACATAATCATTTCACCAGTTTATCTGCCCTACGACATGCCCAAAATATCACCTGAAAAAAATGGGCTATTTGTTAACACTTTATAAATAGGGCTCTATTTGTTAACACTTTATGATTAAACTAAACTGATGATTATACTTGTTTGTGACCAACTTAAATTATTTTGTTAATGTTTAATAATAACTGTATTATTATATTTAGTTATAACTTTAATTTTTATTGAGCTAATTATTAAAAGACTTTTATAGTTGTTTTTTTTAACTAAAATTTCTCACATTTGTTATCAGAGGCAGAGCATTAACCAATGTAATACTAGTGATACTCTCAACTTTTATGTAAACAGTAGAGTTTATTTATTTTATTATAGCAGTTAAATTAACGTTTTTTTACGCAGTTTACACTCAACGGCCATTTTATTAGGTACACCTTGCTAGTATGAGGTTGCCTTAATCTTTGTGGCATAGATTAAACAAGGTACTGTAAATATTCCTTTGAAATTTTGGTCCATATTGACATGATAGCATCACGCAGTTGCTGCAGATTTGTCGGCTGCACATCCATGATGAGAATCTCCCGTTCCACCACATCCCAAAGGTGCTCTATTGGATTGAGATCTGGTGACTGTGGAGGCCATTTGAGTAGATTGAACTCATTGTCATGTTTAAGAAACCAGTCTGAGATGATTTGTGCTTTATGATGTGGCACGTTATCCAGTTGGAAGTAGCCTCACAATACTCAGGTAGACTGTGACGTTGACACGATGCTCAATTGGTACTAATGGGCCCAAAGTGTGCTAAGAAAATATCCCCACACCATTACACCACCAGCAGCAGCCTGAACCATTGATACAAGGCAGGATGGATCCAAGCTTTCATATTGTTGATGCCAAATTCTGACCCTACTATCCGAATGTCGCAGCAGATATCGAGACTCATCAGACCAGGCACCGTTTTTGCAATCTTTTATTGTCCAATTTTGATGAGCCTGTGCAAATTGTAGCCTCTGTTTCCTGTTCTTAGCTGACAGGAGTGGCACCCGGTGTTGTCTTTTGCTGCTGTAGCCCATCCGTCTCAAGTTTCGAAGTGTTGTGTGTTCAGAGATGCTCTTCTGCATACCTAGATTGCAATAAGTGGCTATTTGAGTTTCTGTTGCTTTTCTTTCAGCACGAACCAGTCTGGCCATTAGAAATTTGTGTTAACGAGTAGTTGGACAGGTGTACCTAATAAAGTGGCCGGTGTGCATGTCAATATTGTGATAAAACCTTATATCACGACTTAAGCTTTAGCAGGGAAATTTGATACATCATATGCCTAGAACGAATTCTGAAACATGTTTCTGATTTGATGATGATGAAGGGCTACTTGAGCCTCACAGATGTCGATATGGAAGAACATAAAATAAAGCGGTTGAGAGACGCCAGCCGTATCTCCATCTGTCTCCAACATCTCACATCTTTTCTGAATATCAACAGCAGTAAGCCAACATCATTTCAGCACACTCTTCCTCGCCTGCTCGCCAAGAAAACACGACGAAGCCATTTCTTTTGTTTTAGGCACGACACATCGAGAAAAAGCCTGATGTTTTATTGAAGTGTATCCCTGTAGCCTCCAGATTGATGCAGTATTTATGCAACATTCATCGCCCACACGTTCGTCGTCTCATTTCCCCTTTACTTTCAAGCTCTTTTCCTCTTGTGCTGTTGATTTATCTCCTCCTTTCTCTTTCTCCTCTGCCAGTGGAGGATGAGGCATGTTGGCAGCAGAACGAAATGACGGTAAAGCAGCAGTTGTGCACATGATACTAAGCCAGAAAGAGATGAGAGCAGTTCAGAGGATCATGGCCTCAGTCAGGTGGAAGAAGTCAGAGAAGCAGAGAGAAATGAATAGGATCTGAATGTAGAATGCTTGTACCGATGTGCCGCTTAACTATGAGACTCATAATGAATGTGCTCTTATGAATGCTTATAGATTTTATATAGTTTTTTTTTACACCTTTCTGGTCTTATTTCTTTCCTTTGTGTTTATTTATTCATTCTATACGTTGTACTCATCAAAATGTGTATGTATTATTTGTAGAATGTTTTGTAGACACCCTTTGTTGATGCTGCTTTAGACATTGTTTTGATAATTCAGTGCAAATATCTGATGTAATGTCAAAAATAAATTAAGCAATGTCGTATTCTTTCACTTTAGTCAGTTCTATTCTGGTTAAGATGTTATTAATTAAAACTAAGTAAAGCTGCAATAGGAAGTAAAAGCTGAAAATGCAGTTAAGTTATAGTAATATAATTCTGTTAAATTAAAGCTTAAACTATGTGATTTTAACAAATTACTATTATGATATCATTTAAACGATATTAGTAAAATATCATTCAAATATTAATAAAACTCTAATAGTATATTGAACGATGTGGTAGCACAGTAGGTAGTGCTGTCGCCTCACAGCAAGAAGGTCGTTGGTTCAAGCCTCTGCTGGGTCAGTTGGCGTTTCGTGTGGGTTTTCATCCGGGTGCTCCAGTTTCCCCCACAGTCCAAAGACATGTGGTGTAGGTGAGTTGGGTAGGCTAAATTGTCTGTAGCGTATGAATGTGAATGAGTGTGTATGGATGTTTCCCAGAGATGGGTTGCAGCTGGAAGGGCATCTGCCGCGTAAAACGTGCGGGATAAGTTGGCGGTTCATTCCACTGTGGCGACCCCAGATTAATAAAGGGCCGAAAAGAAAATGAATGAATGAATGAATAATAGTATACTGTAGGAAAGTCGCTGGCCATGGGGATGAAGGGGGTGGAGAAGCAACAACCCTTTAAAAGATTTTAATGAAAAAAATAAAATACAAACAGACGGCAACTCATCACTGAGGCTACCGCCAAACTGAAACTGCCCTGCTTTGTTCCCATTGCTCTCAGCCCCACCCCCCTCGCTACAAAATATATAAATAGTAGTAAAATGATGTAATGTAATATCAGGAAACAAGAAAACATAAAAAACAAATGCAAAATGACTAGATAAAATAAATCAGGAAAAAATAAATAATAAAAAATATCAATAAACATATTAATAATAATTCATAATATTAATAATAATGTGGTTTAATTTCATGAGGGTGGAAATCATGACTAAAGATAGCATAATTTTTAATTACTCAAATTTATTTAGCGCTTTACTAATCTACGTGTGTGTTTAATTGGCTTGCCTGGAAAAATAAGGATTTAATAATTTTGTGCTATCATA
The DNA here is from genome assembly GCA_903798035.1 of Danio albolineatus. Lineage (NCBI taxonomy): Eukaryota > Metazoa > Chordata > Actinopteri > Cypriniformes > Danionidae > Danio > Danio albolineatus. Next base: position 812,741 of record CAIGQQ010031706.1, read on the forward strand.
AATGAAATCATTTTTCCTCTGTAATTTTATTGACAAGATTAATAACAGTTGTATGGTAGAAAGCTCAGTGCAGTATTGAGTCAGGTCCTCTATGGCAGCTGTTGTTCTCCCTGTAGTCATGATATGGCAGGTTGATAAACGGAGGTTTTAGCCTGTTTTTGTTGTGAGATTCTGATAAAGAATCCAGAGTCAGTGATGGATCATACAACTGTAACAAAACGACATTTATTGAAAGTAATGACTGCTCGTGTTATGAGGTCTAACATACCTATTTGGGTACAAAAACAGATTTTTTTGTCCTATCTAATTCCAGTGTATTTTTGGGCTTTCAATTTAAAACTTACTAAAGAGATAGTTCACCCAGAAATGTAAATTCTGGCATCATTTACTCATCCTTCATTTATTTACTATCTATTTTACCTGTTGAACACAAAAGAAGATATTTTGAAAATGCTGGTTGCTGGCATTCATTGATTTCCATAGTAGTTTTTTCCTACTCTGGAAATACAACCAACGAGCAGACTTCAAAATATCTTTTTTTATGTTTAGCAGAAGAAAGAAACTTTAAAACCACACAAGAGAGTAAATGATGAGGTCGTTTAAAATTTTAGGTGAACTATCGCTTTAAAGACCATATCTGCATGTCCTATGATTTGCTATCTGTATCTGTGCGCAGAGGAAAAGGTTTGCAGTGTTCTGGATTTGTTTCTGTTTGTGTACAAAGAGCGCACATGCCATACATGGCATGCAGACTTTGTGTTTGTTGTTTATATGTTTTTGCCTGTTTTAATGTTTTTTATTTTTATTTTTACCTTCATGCCTTTTTGCCGCTCCCGTGTGTGACGACCACTGTACTGTCCTCAACGTCTCCCAGAGGGTACAGAAGGCAGCCAAAATCAAGAAAAAGGCGGTGTGTAAAAAAAAAAAGAGAAAGCGCTAGAAGAACATTATGCCTTTTTTAATCATCCACTCTACATGTCTGTGCTCATCATTCATGTAGTTTTCATAAATATGGTTTCACATCATGTGAAGTTGAGCTTTAGATCCGGCTGTCTGGGATCTGTGAGGGCCGCAGTCTGACTAACTTCTGGCCTGCAAAACTGACGCATGTGAACCTTTGAAGAATTTCAAAGCTTTGCTTTGAAGACAGACTGCACTTTTAAAGGGATAGTTCACCCAAAAATTAACATTTACTCATTATGTATTAAACCTGAAGTGGTTCCAAACCAATGTATGGATGTGTTTCCCAGAGATGGGTTGTGGCTGGAAGGGCATCCGCTGCGTAAAACAAATGCCGGATAAGTTGGCGGTTCATTCCACTGTGGCGACCCCGGATTAATAAAGGGACTAAGCCGAAAAGAAAATGAATGAATGAATGGTTCCAAACCTCTATGAGTTTCTATTCAACACAAAAGAAGAAATTTTTAAAAATCTTACAAACCAGTAACCATTGACACTATGTAAGTCAGTGGTTAGGTTTCCAATATTTTCAAAAATAGCTTCTTTTGTGGCTTTTGTGGCAGGTTTGCGACAAGTGAAGGGTGAGTAAATGATGACAGAATTTTCATTTTTGAGTGAACTATGCCTTTAACTCTGTGCTATATGTAGCTGTATTCAAACCGTTTCTTACTGCAGCATCACAAAACAAAAGCACAAATCTGAGTAGAAATGCGCTGACAGGTAAATGATTGGCACTCTGAGAAAGCCTGACAGCTGGTTAAGTGTTGCCATTGTGTCATTTTACTTACCCGTCTGTCATTGCATCACCCTGCGATCCACTCACTGCTCTCTCTCTCTCTCTCTCTCTCTCTCTCGCTCGCTCTCTTCACTCTCTAGTGTCAATCATCTCATTACTTCAAACCTCTGCATGGCTTCTACTTATCACAGGCGGGTTGTATACCCCGTGATTATTTGTCTCTTGGCCTGATTGCCTCACTGTGTTTCTCAGTTATAGGCTTTGAACAGTTTTTTTTTTCTGAAAAATGCTTTGATTGTGCGTTGCTCTTTGTCACCATTCCCCAGCAGTAATCAATTATTAATTGGACAGGTTATCGATAAGCAATGCAGTTCCACATTTTCAATCCATATGTTCCATTTGCACTATTAATGCTGCAATTTACTGAGGTTAAGCACAGCCCTGGGCCCCGTCCCATACCATGATTTATGAATAAGCATTTAAAATGCTATTATCAGGGGTTTGAGCGGTTGTGGCTTTTCCTTAGGTCTTCTCATGAGCCAGTATGAGTTACGGCATGGTTGTATTGATGACCTCTTTGAGGCTGGGGGCAGTTTTTCATATTTTTGTTCTTGTTTTGGTTTGGTTTGTTTTTTGTTCAGCAGAGCCCGGAGGGAGACGCTCAGACTTTGACGGAGGTGGATCTTTTCATCTCAACTCAAAGGATCAAAGTGCTGAATGCAGACACCCAGGTGAGTTTGTGCGGATGCATGGTGCAACAGGTATCAAAAAAACATCTGAAAAAATAGAGTCCAAGAGAAATGAAAACACATTAGTGGAAGTCATTACCTGACTGGTGGACTAACAGTCACAGTAGGTAATCACATAAGATATAAATTGTAAATGAAGTGGCCGCAAAGAACAAAAAAATGGCTTATGCTGGATAAAATGTTCATCTTATTTGTTGTCTAAAATAATATCCATATTTCCCCCTCTACTTTAAATATACCATACTTATGACATGAATTATTATTGCATTCTGTTTTTACATATTGGAGGCATTAACACAGGCATAGCTAGCATTTTAAATCAGCTGTGTAATGCTGAATATATTAGTTATGCGTAAGCCCACATGTAATCTGCGCGCGCAGAATTCTACAGATTTCCGCAGATTTTTAGCCCATCATTGATTCTGTTAATTTACTGCTGTAAATGTGTGTAAATTTATATTTATTAAGTTTTCAAATAAATTTTAGTAATATTGACTAATATGAAAATGTTGATATGATTTATTTACAAAACAGTGTGTAGAGTATTTTCTGTCTTTTAGTGGAGATTTTATATGAGAGACTTGCTTTGTTTACCAAATAAAGTGGATCTAATTGGATTCGCATTGTAAACATTAAATAAAAGTTAAAAAGGTATTACTTTATAGTTCATATATTAAGGTTTTAGTTATGATACTCCTAAAATCATTCCGCATATATCCACAGAATTTTAACAAAATTCATTCATTCATTCATTTTCCTTTCGGCTTAGTCCCTTTATGAATCCGGGGTCGCCACAGCGGAATGAACCGCCAACTTATCCAGCATTTGTTTTACGCAGCGGATGCCCTTCCAGCCACAACCCATCTCTGGGAAACACATCCATACATTTTCATTCACACACACACTACGGACAATTTAGCTTACCCAATTCACCTGTACCGCATGTCTTTGGACTGTGGGGGAAACCGGAGCACCCGGAGGAAACCCACGCAACCACGGGGAGAACATGCAAACTACACACAGAAATGCCAACTGGCCCAGCCGGGGATAGAACCAGCGACCTTCTTGCTGTGAGGCGAACGTGCTAACCACTAGGCCACTGTGGCGCCCATTTTAACAAAATACTCTGCAGAAATAGCAAAAAATGTCTGCAGATTCCGTCTGGCCCTAGTTATGCGGTATATTTCCAAATATAATTTGAAATGCACTAACATAAATAAAAAGTATTTCATATCTTGTAGTTTCCAAGCTCCTTTTTTGTTTCTCTATTAAAATATTGTTATTCTGCATTAATGGTGGGCGCCACGGTGGCCGAGTGGTTAGCACGTTCGCCTCACAGCAAGAAGGTCGCTGGTTCGATCCCCGGCTAGGCCAGTTGGCATTTCTGTGTGGAGTTTGCATGTTCTCCCCGTGGTTGCGTGGGTTTCCTCCGGGTGCTCCGGTTTCCCCCACAGTCCAAAGACATGCGGTACAGGTGAATTGGGTAAGCTAAATTGTCCGTAGTGTATGTGTGTGAATGAGAATGTATGGATGTGTTTCCCAGAGATGGGTTGTGGCTGGAAGGGCATCCGCTGTGTAAAACAAATGCTGGATAAGTTGGCGGTTCATTCCGCTGTGGCGACCCCGGATTAATAAAGGGACTAAGCCGAAAAGAAAATGAATGAATGAATGAATGAATGAATGCATTAATGGTTTGTAGAAACACACTTGTGCACAGTTCATAAGTAAACATAAACCTTGGGAATACGTGTGTGTGCATATATGTTATGTCCCCATGAGGAAAGAGGGCTCATAAATCACACAGAATGAAGTGTTTTGAAAATGTAAAACTGCAGAATGTTTTCTGCAAGGGTTGGGTTTAGGGATAGTGTTGGAGTAAAAAGACAGAATACAGTCTGTACAGTACAAAAAAATCATTGCGTCTATGGGAATAGTGTGTGTATAGCGTATAACTAAAGGAATTCTTAAAACAGAGAGTATAAATTATAAATTGTATTTGGGGAAAAGCGGAGAAATTAAATTTGGGATGTTGAAATATTCATGTAAAGAGAGCGCTTTTCTTTTTCATTTCATATATTGCATAACCTTTTGTTACGTAACTGAGATAAAACAAATAGTGTGCATCAGTTGAGCGATGGGATGGGGATTGGGTCAGGCTCGTTGACAGTTGTTGGTGATGGAGAGTTTAATGATGGCCATAAGCTGTGTTCTAAATCTCCAGCTGTACGTTTTACACATGCAGTAAATGATCACCAGCTCCTCCTTCTTTGCACTAATGTTACTGTAAGCATAAGGTAGGAAGAGCAACATGCTGTGCCGTATTTAATGATACGTTTAGTACCCTGTTTCAGTGTGTGTGCACGTACTTGTTATGATGATTTACAAGGAAACAATTGTATAATGACATGGGTATGGCATATGTGTTTCAATGTTCAGGTAGTTTATGAGGATGCCTTGTGTTATTCTAATTTAAAAGGCTTAAAATATCTTTTTCCATCCAATTTCCTTTGATGGTTGGGTTTAGGGTTAAGGGTAAGATTAGACTTAGTATGTTTTATAGTATTAATATATACAATATGCCAATGAGAGTCCTCATAAACCACCAAAACAAGTATCTGTGTGTTGCTGTGATTATGTGTATGAGTTCTAACTGAACAGCAGCGAGTGGGCAGACTGGCACGGACACTTCGTTATGTGCTGCAATGCAGTGTCAGTCTTCACCCTGCCTGTCACATCTCACAGTGAGCCTTTATTGGCTGCTACAGATTCATTTCAGTGCCTGCAAGGTTGTATTGATATCCCATAAACATTAAAAGTACCCTATAAATCTGAAACTTTTAGAATTAACTCAGCCCAATCTGATTAGCATACAGGCCACACTATTTCGGCATTAAAGTTGAACTGATAGTGTGTGCACTGATAGCATTGATAGCATGTTTAACACTGCAAATATTACAATGTTTTTTGCAGAATTAATTGCAATTGTTTTCCTGCATAATCAATTGAAAATGGAATTATATATTGATCTGTACTTTGGATGTCTCTTATAATAGGTTTAAATTTGTTTCATAATAATCATTGCAGTAGTACTGCACTATATATATATATATATATATATATAAACAATGGTCCCAACGAATTTCCTGTTTTATGTTTTTAATTTCTATAGCTTCCAAGAATCCAAAAAGAGCCACATATTAATTAATAATATTATGATAGCTTTTTTAACATTAAGTTATGATTAAATTGCCTCTTGTTACAGTTATGATACATTTTGATAACAAGCAGGAAATGTTCATGTGCCAATGACATAACCACCCTAAAATGGTCTGTAGTCAAATAGCGTATATATAAATATCAAATGGCATATATCAAATCCCTATATATATATATATATATATATATATATATATATATATATATATAT
>CAIGQQ010031706.1:825159-857434 GCA_903798035.1 Danio albolineatus
ATATAATGAATTTGTTTGAATAAGTGACGTGAAGAATTGAATGTTGTTATGTTATTTATGAACTCTGCCGCTGTTATTGATATAAAGTGAATAAAAATGTAACCGAGCCAAATAATCACGCTATTGCCATTGAAAGAACTGCTTTTATGCTAAAATTGACTTGTTTCACAATTGAATTGAACTGGCAGATTGGAGTTTTTGATGAACTTCACAGCATTGACGCTGTTATTGTTGAGCTGAATAATGACAATATTGTCTTCTGTAGAGCTGCTTTATGGCTTGAATCGAATTTGTTTCATAAGTGATTTGAATAGAAGAAACAAGGTTTATTACTGATGAGTTTTGCAGCAGTGGTTCTGTTACATATGTGTACAAGGACAACTGGAATGAAATCATTCAGAGTGACATTTCAAAACATACTGTTAACTTAAATCCAATAACATAGAAATGTATTTATCTCAGAATCAAATGTAAAAGAGATCTGTTCAAATATGCTGATTGATCTAGTAATGAAAGAAAACAAGTCTTCACGAATGAGTCATTGTATCATTCATTAAATCTAAGCTTTAAATATATATTTTAAAAACTACATTTAAACTGTATGTAACATGCACATACAATACTAACCAGTATTGATTTCTAACTGATAAGTAATTTGAATTGCTTTTGTTTTAAACGCTATGTGCATATGTAATTTGTATTTCTAACAAGCAAGATACTGTGTACATGATTGGATGTATTTTTGCAGTTGTTTCACCTGGTTTTCCTCTCCACCGTTTCAAGGCCCAGCTCATAGCACAGTCCATTGGTCAGGCATTCAGCGTGGCCTACCAGGAATTCCTGCGAGCCAATGGGATCAACCCAGAGGACCTGAGCCAGAAAGAGTACAGCGACATCATCAACACACAGGAGATGTACAATGATGACCTCATCCACTTCTCAAACTCTGACAACTGCAAAGAGGTCAGTCGTGCAAGACATTTCCTTCCCTATCGAATGTGTTTTTTTGCTCTCTGCTGGATGACAGCTGACCCTTTATGCTGATGCTTTTCTGCTGACACAAAGCGGTTTTAGTTGCTACATAGGCTCATTCTGAAAACGTAGCCCTATATACATTTTGGTGATCGTGAATTATGTAGCCAGAGAAACGTATGGCTGCATTTCGACTTTAAATTGAACACTACAGGACGGTATGATGCCGTTCCTTTTTGCGCTAGCAGTTGACCGCTTGCCTCCGTCTGGACAGGTGAAGATCGGTTCCATGAAGCAGGTAAGACAAAAAGCAAAGCCAAAAAATGAGTGTGGTAAATGGTGAAAATGTGGTAAAAATCAGGCTGCCACGAGGGCTTTGCTTTTTCTGGATTGCTTTTCATAACATGGTCAGTTGGGATTAGGGAAATGGGTGGGCACTGGTCAATTGGTGCTTTTTAGAGAATGGGGTGGGTAAGGTAATCGGTTGGTCGGTCAGTCGGTCAGTCAGTCAGTCAGTCAATCGACAACGGCTTCTGGTGCATTTACGTGAGAACAGCAGGTGCAAATGGCATTCGCGAGACAAATTTAGGGTCTCAAAAAGCATACACAGTGGCCTCTGGTGGATTCGCGAAGACGAAAAATAAAAGAAAAAACCCCCCCACACAAACATATTTGGTGCTTTCCAGAAATGTATATAGGTGTACGTCATCAGAATGAGCCTGGGTTGATTATTAGGGTGCTTTCACACTTGGTTCAATTGCTTGGACCGTACCCAAGTTCGATTGTCCCCCCTTGCCACCTTCTTGGTTGGTTTGTGTTCACTCTGTCTTTTTTCCTTCTGAACCCCGGTACGCTTGCGTCATCAAGCCGATGACGGACACGAAAGCAAAGCACCAAAATGGAAAGACGTCCGCACATCGCGGTTGTTTCGCTTTAACTGAACCTTTTGGTTTAGAACATACAGAAAGCGACTCGCGTCTATCTGCCGCGAACATATTATACACGTTCAGAACATCACGCGATGTCCAAGCTGTTTTTGGAGGAGATAAGCAGACATTATCACTGTGTTTGCCCAGGCTCAGTCCTGCTGGTCAGCAAGGTACAGTACGTGATATTCAGACACACACACACATGCGAATGAACGTTATAAAAACTATAGTTTGCTGTACTGATGACGGTTCACTTCTGGCTTTTGGTACGATTGCATTCATACTACAAGTGTACCGTACCAGAGTTCACATGAACCGTACCCCAGACCACCTCTTTCAGGCGTTCAGAAGACGTGTTCACACTAGCTAAATGTACCATATTAAGACGTCAATCGAACCCGGGTGCGGACCAAAAATGCTAGTGTGAAAGCACCCTTAGAAGAAGAATGATGAACAGAAAAATGTTTGCTCGTGTTAATTATGTTGTCTGGATTGTTGATCATGAAAGTTGCTTCTCAAACTTTTACTGAATGGTGAAATTAAAAATAAAATAAATAAATGAACCACTTGTGAATGGCGTTAAGCAACTATTATAAATGCTAAATAAAATGATCCCTAGATGATTTAAGATAGCTATAAAATGCTGTGAGTCATATAAATCAACTAGATAAGTATGCTTTGATTAAACTTTGATTAAACTTTGAACAAACTTTGATGTTGTCTTGTCACAGTCAGGTTTAAAAGATTAAAATAACTTAATCTTTAAGGTTAAGGTAAATTTAGAAGGTTTTGCTCAGAGCGGGCAGAAAAAATCATAAACATTTCATTAAATTGTTTACTAACGCTGTGCTTGCATGGATTAGCATGTTATTATCATTTTTCTTGTATGGCTAGCAGCACATTGCTTTTAGCATGTTTCAATGAGGATTTAGCTCATGACCTAAGTTATATTATGTTGCTGAACATCCAGCAAGCATGTTTAACATTTTATAAGCATAAAATTGAAATGTTTCTTTGATGTTTACATTTAGTTTTTACATTTATCCTGAAGCATTTTTCCTGCTTGTTTTAAAATCATCCTAGCCTTAATTGACATGTCGCCAGCTTAAACTAGCAAGTTTTCTGTGCATGTTAAGGAGCTAGCATGGATTGATGTGTTGTTGAGATGTTTAAAGTGGTGTTAACATAGAGTGTTGTTTCTAGAATGTTTAACACTTTACAATAATTAATTAGGGCACCACGGTGACGTAGTGGGTAGCACGTCGCCACACAGCAAGAAAGTTGCTGGTTCAAGCCTTGGCTGGGTCAGTTGGCATTTCTGTGTGGAGTTTGCATGTTCTCCCCTTGGTCGCGTGGGTTTCTTCCAGGTGCTCCGGTTTCCCCAAGTCCAAAGACGTGTATAGATGCACTATATACTAAATATAGTATATAGTGGTATACTAAATTGTTCGTAGTGTATGAGTGTGTATGGATGTTTCCCAGAGATGGGTTGCAGCTAGAAGGGCATCCTCTGCATAAAACGTGCAGTTGGCGGTTCATTCCACTGTGGCGACCCCAGATTAATAAAGGGACTAAGCCGAAAAGAAAATAAATGAAGAATAAATTAGCATGTTGCAAACATGGTTTAGAATGCTTAACACAAGTCAACTTTATTGACATTATCTATCAAAGTTACTCTAATATTAGAGCTCATCAGAACTCACACTTTCAGATAGGATAGAATTACAGTGATTGAAGTCCCAATGTCCCATAAATGAGCAGATGGTTTTCCAATGTAAATAATGCTCATAAACCCCAAGTAAAACTGGTTATGAGTGCCATGATAAAACCAGAACATTTAGCTGCATAACAAGCATCATCATTATTCTCTAATATATTACAATGTTTTAAATGTTTCTTTATTTATTTAAGAATGAGTAGGCCTGTAATTTGGACAGAAATAAATGTCATTGCCAAAATGTAGCAAATGTTAGAAAAAAACAAACTTGTTTATGACCAAATAACCAAAATGTTACGTTTATAAAAACAAAACTAATTTCTAACTTCCCTGGAACACATACAGGACACACGAGGCCAAGTGGATGCTATTTTGAACCCTCGAGCTGTCAGTCTCATGTTATCAACTCAGTAGAATTCTTCTCTTAATTGCTTTTTTCTTTTATGGCCTTTTATTGGCAATCTGCTGTAATCCCTCATGCCTCTCTCTCTCCTCCCACAGCTGCAGCTGGAGAAGCAGAAGGGGGAGATTCTGGGCATAGTGATTGTTGAGTCTGGCTGGGGCTCCATCCTGCCCACAGTCATCCTGGCCAACATGATGAATGGAGGCCCTGCCGCCCGTTCTGGGAAGCTCAGCATCGGTGACCAGATCATGTCAATCAACAACACCAGCCTGGTGGGGCTTCCTCTCGCCACCTGTCAGGGAATCATCAAGGTGTGCTAGTAGGGTTTGGGCTGTCTGTCTGAACACCGGCCAGGAATCCATCTGTGCTACTCTGAGTAGCTGCTTAATAAGCCTTAAACCACTGTTTTTTGGAGATGTTAACAGCTATGTAATTTGAAACAGTGCATTTTATTATCAAGTGGATTTTTTGGTGTTTTTCTCTGAGCAAATTAATTTTTCTCTTTTGAAAAGTTAAAATATGACGTATAGATGCTAATTTGGAATAGTGATGGCCAGGACTGGAGAGTACATTTATAAGTCGTCTGAGTTTGACCATTTCCCTGCATTTATTAATGAGAAAGAGCTTTTTTTGATCAAGTCCCTGCATAGTATTATAAATAAGATATTGTTTCATTACTATGCACTAAAAAAGTATATCTTCTGTCTCTTTTATCACAGTTTTCAGAACACTTCAAATCAGAAGTGTGAATAAACAGCAGGGTTCAAGACACTTTTAAAAACCCTGATATACTTTGTGATATTATAGAATGAACTGAAATTATGTCATTTTGAACAAAATTCTCTCAAAACTAATGTTGAGTTTGCTTCAACATTTCGAAAGAACTCACCAAAATCATGTTTTTGCGTTTGAGTTTGTTTTGGCTCCTAAACATTTTTTAAGCTACCACTGTTTTGTGGGGATTGTGCAATTGATAGGCATGTTTTGCCCACTTTAAGGTCCTGTTTACACTAATACTGTACGTGTTAGTTTTAATACGCCTAAGTTTTGCTACTGTTACGCCATCCGTCCACACTACGCTGGAGTTTTCGCGCCCCGAAAACGGAGCTTTTTGAAAATGCAGAAGAAGCCATTTTTATTTTAAAACGCTGCTGCTCTGTGTCAGTGTGGATGGGGAAAACGGAGACATCTGAAAATGCAGGCATGGCTGCAGACATCTGATTGGGGCATTTTCCTCAATAATAAGTAGCCTAACAAAGTTCAGTCTTGCATCCTCTCCTTGTAAGTTCAGACTTCGCAAGTTTTATATGGAAAACAAACTTTACACGTTGGGTAAATCTTTAAAGGGAACAGTGTACTTTATAACCTCATTCGCATCACATCTTAACAATAAAATGAAAACATGATATAAGGAATTGCCTATTTTCATTTTGATATTAGCAACTAACAGAAACCAAAAGTGTCAAGGCATCCTGTAGCTGCATATTTAAATGACCATCATCTTCACTGTACATATTTATAACAAAACGGAGCCTATAACATTACTGACTACTTTCATTTTCATTGAAAATATGAAGCATACCCCCTCTTGCTGAATATCAGTTTTAATAATCAATAATGGCCATTATAAAAGAATAATGCACAATTAATTAATTAAATTAGGAAACAAATGCAAGCAATCAGTCAAATGTGCAGAATCAGTGTACGCGGTTGCATAAATTATTATACTAACTTATCTTTGCGCTCAACATGTTACCTGAGAACAAGTAATAGATTCAAAGACCTAAGTCAGATATAGACAACAAGATGAATTGAATATCATGTTTAACAAATATAGTGAGATTAGATCAAGCGGTAGATCCTTGCTGAACAGTTCGACATGCACAGCTCTCATTGCTGCGATGCATGCCAGAGTGTGTGTGGTCACGTGATGTGCGTTTTAAGCAGGATAGTGTGGACGGAGAGTTGTTCAGAAACGCTGGGTGAAACGCTAGTGTGGACATGGGTCGTTTTCCTTCTAAAACGTCGTTTAAAACTAAAACGTATTAGTGTAAACGGGGCCTAAGTTGAATTATTGATTCATATGTCATATTTCACATTCAAATCTGCCACTGCTTTGCACAATGTCTTTTAAATGTCCAAACATTGTTTTCTATCAGTGTATGCACACTGGTGGCGCCATTCCGTGTCTGTCCACAGCAAATGTAAAGATAATGTAAGAATGTGCCACAGTGGTACATTTTGTCTGGTGTGGGACAGGCTGGAGAAGGCTACAAAACTGTTCTTCTCTCACAGCCGCCATTGCAGTGTGACACATTTACAACCCCACCTACTGCAGCATGGGGTTGTTGAAGTGTTCAAAAACAATATACTGTACGTCACTCAGCCTTTTCCAACTTCTTTTTGCCCTCATACGAAGAATGAATAAGTATGACAGGACACTGGACAATTAATAAAGGGGCTGCAAAGGCAACGCAGTCTTCAATATCTGTTGTTATGATCTCAGTATAATAATGCGGTGCAGTTGTGATTGTACTGAGCTATGTTTGGTTTATTTCCATCAGGGCCTGAAAAATCAGGTGCAGGTGAAGCTGAACATTGTGAGCTGCCCTCCTGTGACCACAGTTCTCATAAAGAGGCCAGACCTCAAGTACCAGCTGGGCTTCAGTGTGCAGAATGGCATTGTGAGTATGGTAGAAGTCTCAAATTCTGAGATTAGCTGATGAATTTTATCGTTCTGAGTGTACATTTTGTCCGGTCTTCCTCAGATCTGCAGTTTGATGCGAGGAGGGATCGCAGAGAGAGGAGGTGTACGGGTTGGTCATCGTATTATTGAGATAAATGGCCAAAGTGTTGTGGCCACGGCACATGAGAAGATTGTCCAAGCTCTGTCCAATTCTGTCGGCGAGGTGAGCACTACCGTTTATTAATTTGGGATCTTTAAGATTATAAAGGTTTTCTAAAAAAAAGGCTGCAATTATTTGATAAAGAAACTTCTAAAAAATGTAGATGCTTTCTATTGAAAAATATTTTAAAATGTAATATATTCCTATGATGGCAACAAAATAAGTTCCACAGAAATCAAACTGAATACAGTAAACTAGAAGATGAGCTACAGGATTCATCCTCTGAAATTTTTAAATGCTTATGAATTATGTCAAAAATGAATCAGTCTCAATGTCAGCTGAGCAGTAAGTTTATGGAAACTGTCATTCTAAGTTAATTTATGAATATGGTCTTTTTTGTACAATTAGAAGTGTCACGTTTGATCAATATATAACATATTTGCTGATTAAAAGTATAAAAAAAAATAGCTGACCTCAAACGTTCGTACACTAGTGTATTTTAATATTAGTAGATTAGTGATATGAGTACTGTAGGTTTAATGGTAGATTAAGAGGTCAACAAGTTGGGTCAACAGGTTAGTTACCGATGCAAATACAGAAAATGAATTACTTATGTAATTACACACTCTAAAATAGTCACACTCTTAAAAAATGTCATTCAAACGTTCCTTGGAGAATGTCGCAAGAATCTTTACATTCAATGAGTGGTTCTTCATAGTAGGAAAGGGCTCTTCAGATTCCTTACATTTTCATCACACTAAGAAGAAATGGTAAGAATCCCTTTCAGTCGTTTACTCCGAGTTATGTCTGAGACAACATTAGGGGTGTTCTAAGTGAATTCTCTAATGTCATCACTGACATAACTTCACTGTGGTGTGAGGCTTACATTCAATTTTATTTGTAGAACTGTTCACCAAAAGGTATTTTGGGCAACCAATAGGGATGTGGGCACACTTTTTTCCACCACCAATATATTTATTTTTTAAAATATGGCAGATTCTGCATTATTTCTCAAAAGTTTATTAATTCTCATCAGTAAATCTTATTGCACGCATTAAAAAAAGTTAAATCGAGAAGTGAGTTCTGTTTTTCAGTGCACTCATGTGTGGCTGAATTAAAAAGTGATAAACATGCATGTCTGTTGCTTTAGATTTCTATTAATTTAAATTGTGAACTGTTTAATTTTAAAAATATCATAAACCCTTGTATTAAATTTACATGCACTGATTCTAAAGTGGGACACATGTATCGAAACCCAGTTCTATATGAACCCCACCCAGAAAAGTCATTCTTTTGTGTGATCTCTACAAAAAGCCTCAGTGTTGTCTCTGAAAACACGTGCAATAAAGTCGGTCTAAATAATGTGTGGTAACACTTTATTTCGATGGTCCATTTGAGTATTAGTAGACTGTCTACCTAATATCTAGTGACTCTGACATTCAACAGACATTTAACTGACTATAAAAAACTTTGCAAGAACATGTCAACTTACACTAACCCTACCCCTAACCCCAACCTAACAGTCTACTTATAATCTAATGAGAAATAGTTGCAATGTAACTTAAATTCAACAAACGGACCATCAAAATAAAGAGTGACCTAATGTGTAGCATAAAGCTGTTTTCCTGTAGTAAAAAGAGTTCTTTCTTTATCCTGCAACAGATCCACATGAAGACCATGCCAGCCGCCATGTTTAGACTCTTAACTGGTCAGGAGACTCCTATGTATATATGATGTGAGGTGGACTTGAGTTGGGCACTGGGACATGTCTGAACGCAGCAGTCACCATTCTCCTCGTTACCGTCACCAAAAATAACTCCCATCACTCCTGCTGTCTGCTAACGTTAATTAAGAGGTATGGTGTGTCATTTCTGCGTAGTGTGGATTCCTTTGATTTGTTATGAGCTGGTCAGATGAAGATGGAGTTGAAGGAGTCGACGCATTTCAAATCCTTTCTTCATAACGTTAGGGGTGGGCGGGGCTTTGTACATTCGATTTTGATGCTACTCTTGTTTAATTTATTTACAATTATGTACGTGTGGACATTGTTGGAGAAACGCGAGTTTGTATATATGTAATCGTTCTATCAAAAATCAGAAAGGAATGGAAAAGCCAGACAGAAGAGAAGTCCAGACTGTAGAAGCCCAAAACGTGACCATTGCAGAATGTCTTATAACATATGATACTGGACATTATGCTTGATCCACTTCAGTTTACAATTTTAAATGAATTCTAATGCACACTGTACCAGTAACCATCCGCTACATAAAAATAACTGAACTTACCGCAGCAAATAATTGTGGCATGACATGTTTTTGTTAACATATTCTCAATAGATATAATCCAGACTCACTGCAAGACTGACTGGTATCAGCAGGGACTTTATCAATCGTTCCACACCGCCAGCCTTCATCAGTGAGTAAATGTCATTCAGTGGGCATTAAAGACAGCAGATTTTGAGAGTAGTTTTTTTTACATTCAAGCGAGCGACTCTTTTGTAAATTTCCACATGTAAACTATTTCTGGACTTCTCCCATGCTGTAATAATCCAACATTCTCTTGCCATGCTGTAAATGAATTTGGTTTCGAACAAACACACACACACACACATACACAAAAACATTGTATGAAATGTAAGAGTTTATTTTTTACGTGTGCTTTTTTTGTGTAT
Organism: Danio albolineatus; assembly: GCA_903798035.1. Lineage (NCBI taxonomy): Eukaryota > Metazoa > Chordata > Actinopteri > Cypriniformes > Danionidae > Danio > Danio albolineatus. The sequence continues at coordinate 834,698 of CAIGQQ010031706.1, forward strand.
GCCCAGCTGCAACTCATTGGAGTCAGTGGTGAATGTAATAGTGTTGTTAATAGTGCGTCCACTTCCTTAAAGCAGTATTAGAATGTCTGTACATAAGCGTTGAACCTTGTTTAGTACTGTGTCCATGTAGGAATCACTGTTAGTCCCATTTTATCTCTGTCAGGCTTTGGCCTTTGGGAAAACAAAAAGACACTGTGACCAAAAGCCTTACCGCCGCGTAAGAGAGCTTTTGAAAATGAATACAAATAATTTAAAAAAAAGACATGAAACAACTAATAATACATGAACATGAATACCTGTCTGCATGCATCTTAAATGACACTATGGCAAAATAACAATAAAGTGTAACATAAGCCCTTCATGTTGGTTCACTTTTGATTCTTATTTGCAAAAAACAGAATTGCTTAAAGGGGTGGTCCACTATGATATCATATTTCAAACTTTAGTTGATGTATAATATACAGTAGCTGTGTAAACATGAACAACATCTCTGAATGTAAGACGCATAAAGTTCAATGCAAAGGAAAACATTGACTGTAATGTTATAGCAGGCGCTTCCTGGTGACATGGAGCCAATCTGCGAATCTCAGCAGATTATGTTAACTGACCAATCAGAGCCTCTTGAGGGTGGGCTTTTGGAGGAACTAGGAAATATGGGAGTCGTTTTCATGAGTATCTGTATATAATCAAAGTAAGATGTATAAAAAAATAATCAGATTTTTTACAAATGAAGCATGAGCACACATTGCTTTGCACCCCATAAACACAACCAAGCCTTAAAAATACATCCTGGATCACCCTTTAATGGAACATTCCACTATTTTTTTAATAGGCACATTTTACAAGTACTCAAGAGTTAAACAAAAGAATTTCACCATTTCTGAACCTTTTCAACTGATCTCCCAGTCTGGCAGGAGCACTTTTAGATTATTTTAGCATAGATTATTGAATCAGATTAGACCATTAGCATCTCTCTAAAAAAAGACCAAAGCTTGACCCTTCTGTAGTAATACTGTGTTCTAAGAGTGACAGAAAATGAAAAGTCCATAGCTGCGTCCCAAATCGCATACTAATGCACTATTCTACGCCATTTTGTAGTATAAATAGTGTAAGTAGTGCGTTCACACTAAAAACTCTACAAATAATAAGTGCACTTTAATTACCCGGATGATGCACTCATTCCACCGGCAAAATAAAGTGTGTTATGATGGACACTTCACGCACTCAACGGCCGCAGCTTTGCGCACGTAACGGAAGGGGCGGAGCTAGCGCGCTCACATGTTGGATAATTTTATTTATTTTGGATTGTGAAAGCAAAATTCTCCTACGAGAGTGATTATAGCGCCTACCGATGGTGAATGCGGTTGTACTCATGCCAGGTATTATTTGGTATTTTGGTCATTTATTTCATTAATTTGGCAACCGTCAAACATCATTAGGGAAACGGTTTGAACTTCCGCTTAGTAAAAAAGCCATTAGTGTTCCATCTGGGACAACACTACATTCATATACTATACTGTTAAGTGTGCAAGTACATAAGAACATAGTGCATAAGTGCATAGTGTAAAGTGTGTCATTTGGGACGCAGCTTATATGTCTTGGAGTTATACCCTCATCCTGGTGTAACAATTAAGGAACGTTGGTGCAGCAGGAGCAATGTTATTATGGAGCACCTGAAAATAGTCCCAGCTAGGTAATGTCATGGTATGAGAGAGGTCTGGATGCAGACCTGGTGCAGATGCAATCTGAGCTGCATGCAATGCTTTTTAATGGGCTCACCTAAACCCATCCCTGACCCTACCCCTCACAGTGACATCACTCGCTCCATTGGGTGTATTGTGTCTGACATTGCATCGCTGAGAGATGTGATCTCAACTTGCATAAGCTGCAAAGTTCTTTGAAGTTACTAAGCTAAATGAGCTTCCATCGGACACAGAGATTGGCTGAATGGATTCAAAAATGATAAAACTCAATGTTTTAACTCTAGGAGAGTTATAAAGGAGCCTTATAAAAAAAAGTTATCAAAAAAAAAGTGGAGTGTTACTTTAAAGCCTGAGTGGGTCGTGCAACCTGGAAGCTGGAGTCAAAATCCATGCCATCCACTTCCAACAGTGGCCAGCTTCCAAAACTTTAAAATAGCTCTCTCGTCTCGTATTATGAACCTAATGAGCACAGATTTGAGTCTCACCGTTGGAAATCAGTTCAGCCAGCTCAGATTTCTCAGGCTTTGATAGTGTTGAGGAAAGAAAAAAAACCATCCAATAATGAAACTCCTTTTGTGATCTGATTTTAAGGCAGATTAGGAGGACATTGCCAAGCTTTATACTGTAGCAAGACTGCGAGACAGGCTATTTATTAATGAATGTGTGTGGGTTTTTATAAACCTCTTCTATTTTAGCAGATCACTGCTCCCTCTAGAGGTTATAAAATTACACTACAGCAGTTTCATTAACATTGGAGAAGCAAATAAGTAAACAAAAAACAAATCATACGGTTGTAACATGTAGAGTGAATATAGTACACATAAAAAATGACCATATTATTACAGAGGTTTTAATAAAAATGAAAAAGAAAAAACATTTTGTTAGCTATGTTAGCTACTTTGGAGCATATGATTTTTAGCATCACTGCCAATGACAGAATGCACTTCTGCAGCACATTCACATAATTGTGATCTTTACTTATCTTGTCTCTGGAAACTATTATAGAAATGTTCAAAATATAGTGTATATCCTCGAGTGCACTTAATAATCTAACCATCATAACAGTGTAATGTTGAATACCTCACCTGTCACTTTCAGCATTTTGGAAAGCATTTCTGTTTTAGCATTTCCAACAACTTTTTACTTCTAAGCAACACAAAAATTACTACTCGTACGATATTGTGTAAATGAGTCCAAGCAGGGGCGCCGCTAGCCATTTTGGGCCCCATGAAAAAATATGAGGATGGGCCCCCTACTACCAAGCTAGCTATCCAAACTCTGTCTGCAATGTAGTTATACTGACCTATGCATTTTATTATTGATGTTGTCCACTACTTATCAGTATTTAGTAAGAGAACGGCCATGACTGTAGCTAGCAGATGATTTATTGTTCAAATGTAAATGTAGTACAAAAAAAGCAACAGTAATCAAATATTCACTGAAAATTCTATATTTCTAAACACACAAAACACCAGTGTGTAACTATTTAAATAACTACTGCAATGGTGTCTCATAGAATGTGCAATACACTGGAACAGTGATAATAATCAATAAGACACAAAATTATATTACAATGAGACCCATAAATAAGCCGAGACCCATAAATGATGCTGAGTGCATCATCCGGGTAATCAAAGTGCACTTATTATTTTAAGAGTTTTCAGTGTGAACGCACTACTGACACTATTTATATTACAAAACGGCGTAGAATAGTGCATAAGTATGCGATTTGGGACGCAGCTGATGTTAATCTTGAGGACATCGCTGCTTAGACAGTTTACCTGACAATCGCACTCAATTTGTACTTGTAATTTAGAGATACATTCATCATTTATATTACATTATAGAACTGTTATTAATTATAAAGCAGACCTCTGTGGGCCCCTAGAGTGCATGGGCCCTTGGAATCGTCCTAACTTTCCCCCCCTTAGCGGCGCCCCTGAGTCCAAGCACAAGCAAATTTCTGTTTGACGTTCTCTTATTGCTTTTGGGTTTAGTCCCTTTATTATTCTGGGGTTTCCACAGCAGAATGAACCTCCAACTTATCCAGCATATGTTTTACGCAGCAGATGCCCTTCCAGCTGCAATCCAACACTGGGAAGCATCCATACACACTCATTCACACACATACACTACGGACTATTAAGCTTACCCAATTCACCTATAGCGCATGTCTTTGGACATTTGAAACCGAAGCATCTGGAGGAAACCCACGTGAACAAGGGGAGGACATGCTAATTTCACACAGAAATGACAACTGTCCCAGCCAAGACTCGAACCAGTGACCTTCTTGCTATGATTGTGCTACCCACTGCGCCACCATGACACCTGCTCATCAATGTTCCAAATAATAATCAGAATTTTTATCTATGTTCTCCTTAAAGGGATAGTTCATGCAAAAATGTAAACTTCCTCTATCTTTGCTCACACTCAATTAGTTCTAAAAAAGCAGCCACTGACATCTATAGTGCAAAAGAAAAATACGCTTGAATTCAATAACTGTTTTTTCCCATCATTCTTCTTGGGGGGACTATATTAAAGGAACTATCCCTTTAATATTGTTCATGATTCTGTAATGACGAAAGGATATATTAGGAACAGCACTTCATGCATGTTTAATGCTACACATTATGCTGTACAACATAAAGGTGATATTAAACTACACAGAAAAGAACTGCTTTCACTGTGACCAGAATTATTGTATTCATGTTATCTCATGGCTTCTGGTCTTTTCACATCTTAACATGACTTTAACCCCAATCCCTTGTTCCAGTGAGAAGTGGTGGGTGACCAGGGGCGTGATGTTCACCTTCTTAGATGCCAAAATGGCCACCAGCCAGCTGCAATAACATGGAAGGATCATGGGTAAATGAGTAAACAGCATCTCGCATACATTTAATCACACATATATATATTTTGATCAACTCAAACCAGTCGCATGTAACTGATGTAAACTATGTATTACAGTAGCAGAATTTACCTCATGTCAACCTGATGTATAATACACCCACAAAATACACCTGATGTCAACTTCTCTGACTGCAGCGTTGAGAAGTGGTACGAAGTGGTAGAATCAGCACAAACAAAAAAGGACAGTTCACACAGAACCAACAATGGTCAGATTATAGTTGCACACTTCTCACACATTCCACAACACGATAAACGGTGACAGAACATGTTCAGTCATCCAAAACAAGTGCCAACCAACACCAACACTCCAGCAGGGCTAACTGGGTAACACTGATCTGACACTACACAATCAACTGTCTGTTATTATTATTAGTGTCTGTCAGTGCGGTGTGAATGTAAAAGCAGATTCAAACAGCATTCATTCATTTTCTTTTCGGCTTAGTCCCTTTATTATTCTGGGGTCGCAAATGTAATTAATGTAATAAATATAACATATCCAGCACATGTTTTACGCAGACCTTCCAGCTGCAACCCATCATTGGGAAACATCCATAAACACCCATTCACACACATACACTACAGATAATTTAGCTTACACCAATTCACCTACAGCACATGTCTTTGGGCTTGTGGGGGGAACCGGAGCACCCGGAGGAAACCCACGCAACCACGGGCAGAACATGCAAACTCCACACAGAAATGCCAACTGACCCAGCTGAGGCTCAAGCAAGCAACTTTCTTGCTGTGAGGTGATTGTGCTACCCGCTGCGCCACTGTGACACCCGATTCAAACATAATATAGAAATAAACAATCCTGTTTTTCTATGAAATTCAGTTTTTCTAAGTGCAATTCACTGTAATTAAACCTACATACACTGTAAAAATGCTGGGTTCCACACAATTCCTTCATGTTGTCCCAACACAAATCTATATGTAGATGGCTGTCTGAATACTACACTTTCTTTTTTTTTTTTGGCAAGTCCTGTGGTGAATCCCCTTTCTTTACAGGAAGCAGGAAGTCTGCTCCAATCTCTTTTGCCTTGGCAAGCTGATCAGAGGACTCTCAAAGTCTAAAAGTGTTCTGAAAGGCGGGTCTCCTGGAGAGTTTAGGTCCCACCTTAATCAAACACACCTGAACCAGCTCATCAAGGTCTTACTAGATATGCTAGAAACTTCCTGACAGGTGTGTTGAAGCAAGTTGAAGCTAAACTATGCAGAACATCCTTGCATTAACACATTAACACTTGCTACTTGACTTGCTGGTTACTGTTACTTATGAAGCACTTATGGTTTTGCAGCCAACAAAGACATCAGTCTGATTGGTCCCATGTTGATGACAACAAACATGTGAAGACCTATATATATAGCACTTTTCTGGACACTCAAAGTGCTTTACATATTTTTGGGTGGAATCTCCTCATCTGCAGCATCCGCAGATGGCAGCTGAATTGCATCAGACCGCACACCACACACCAGCTGATTGGTGGAGAGGAGACAGACTGATAAAGCCAATTATGATATGGTAATGGTTAGGGGGCCATGATGGACAGAGGCCTGTGGGGAAATTTGGCCAGCACGCTGAGGTTAAATCCCTACTCTTTTTTCGAAGGACATCCTGGGATTTTTAATGACCACCGAAAGTTTAACGTCTGATCCGAAAGACAGTGCTCACTGAGCAGTATAGACTCCCCATCAATATACTAGGCTTGGGCATTAGGACCCACACAGACTGCAGGTTGAACGCCCCCTGCAGGTCTCCCTAGCATGACTTCCTGCGGTTCTTTCCCACCTTTCCCATGCGTTCTCCCTTCCAGGTACTAACCAGTTCTCCATCAGCCCTGCTTAATGGGCGACCATGTGAGAGTTGCAGAGAGCTAGCTGTCGGCATAAGGACTTCTGATGCAAAAACTTTAGTTTGAGACTTACGTTGAGTGATTTCACTTTAATGGCATAAATATGACATTTCATTTCAGTAACTCACTCATAACTTTATCAAACGGCGTTAAAGTGAAATTACTCATCATAAACATTGGAGTCTTCAAAAGAAGAAAATGGGTGGACTAGAATGATTTGAATATTCATTTTTCATGTAGAACCTCTAGTGTTTTCCTTTGCTGTAATCAGTCGCATCTCTAAGAAGCTATGTTCCAAAGTCAAATGATTGACAAAAAAGTTTCAGCGATATTAGAATAATAAACGACAATTAGAGGTCTCAACCAGGGCTTTTTACATGTGCTTCTCCTGTTCCCTCAATAGGTCATTCAAGTACGCTACAGCAAAAAGGAGCAATTTTTTTATTTTTTAGTTGTTGCTAAAAACATGAGGAAAATGTTCTTTAAATTTATATATTTTTTCTCTTTGAGAGGTGTATTTACAAGTGATATATTTTAAGAATTTGTCTTAATGAACTCTTGTGTACAGATGTTTCCACGTTCTGGTTACAGATATCAAATATACAGATATAATACACAATGGAAATTTTTACAAATACAAAGTGGCTACTGTAATTAATTAAATTCGAGTATTCTTGTTTGATATATCTTTGGTTACAATGTATTTTTGTAAACATTAAGACAAGGAAATAATTTTTAAAAAATTAAATAAAAATATATAATATAATCATACAGCATTATTACACCACTGTTTGAAATACTTGCCTCTCTTTGGTCAGTTGTGACATTCCAAGGTATGTTATATACAGATAACAACCACTGCAACTAATAACACAGACTCATCCAGCTACTTCTGATCATCTTTCAAACATCAATACATGCTTGTTTGTCACTCTGCTGTTTTTGACTGTTTGGCACGTTTCACTGCAGAAAAGCCTGTCAGGCTTTATTCTTCAATGGCTTTCTTCAATAATTATACCTGGCCAACAATTAATCACTGTGTTTAAGTCAACTGTGACTACCTTATTTAGATTATGGTAAACATTTGTAATTGCATTGTTTTGACAACCTCACACATTTTTAATGTTTATTTCCATCATTCATTTTGGCAGAGATTTTGTACTGATAATGAGAGCAGCCCAACAAGCCCTACTCCAGCACTTCTCAAAGACTTCTAGTTGGATTCAGGCCAAGCTGTGTTCAATACATGTGTCAAAAGGAAGCATTCTGTTGCAGCTTAAGCCTGATGAATCTTTTATTAAGAAACTGCACTCTGACAATGTTACATAAATTACATAATTATTATTACAGTACATTCATTGTAAAGAGAGTCAGTGACTGTTGTACCTGACACAACACAGTGAGGTTGCCTTCAAAATTAGTTGGAATTATCCAATTTTTTCAAGTGACTTTAGCTAGCAATAATCAGGAGTGGGACTTAGCAGTTGACCTCATGGGTTCTGGTCGTTCTTGTCACATTTTAACATGACTTTAACCCCAAGCCCCTGGCGAGTGGTCTCGAAAGCCTGCACCGCCTGTTCCAATGGGAAACGGTGGGTGACTAGGGGCTTGACATTCACCTTCTTAGATGCCAACATAGAAATGGCCACCGGCCACCTGCAGTATCAATGAGGCATCATAAGTAAAAGAATTCAAGAAAGTAAAATCTTATTTTGAAATATACATTTAGTATTGAATAGATTTTGCAGGTGTAGATAGTGATTCTACTTACGTATTACAGTAGCGAAATACTCCTCTGATGTCAACTTCTCTGACAGCAGCGTTGAGAAGCGGTACAGTGGTCATCTCAGCACCAAGACCAACTGACACCACCACTCCTCCAGAACGAGTAGCCTACACAAAAACCCCATCAGCAGCATATAGAAATATTCAAACAAACAAGTATTAAACATAAACAGTGAAGCTAAAATGATTTCATATTGTAAATAAACTAACATATATGGCTGTCTGAATGCTGCTCTGCACTCCAGTGCACTCTATGCAGATTTGAGGCATGCATCCCAGCATTCCCTCCACTCTTTTAGCCAAGTCCTGTGGTGAATCCTCTTTCTTCACAGGAAGCAGGAAGTCTGCTCCAATCTCTTTTGCCTTGGCAAGCCGATCAGAGGACAAGTCTACAAATAGAAACATATAATACACATCATGTTTTGTATAGATGTGCAGTATATCCATGTGTAACTCCCTTTTATATGCACTGAATATAAACATTACCGCTTATGATTACTTGTGAAGCACCCATGGCTTTGGCCGCCAGCAGAGACACTAGTCCAATGGGTCCTGTGTTGATGAAAACAAACACCTTTTTTTTCTTTCCTCAAACTGCTTAAACATTTTATGTTGTCCAAAGACAATACTTGATAATAACAACACATGCTTTCAGTGATACTAGATTAGTATCAAGCATAGGCCAGTGGACAAGAAGACAGAGGTCATTACACTGATCAACAAGTTAATGTGTAACAGTTGCATAAATATGTGCAATGATTAGAGCTGGCTGACCTGCACCACAGACAAACACTGAGCTTCCCAGAGTGACTCCCGCCCTCCTGCAGGCATGAATGCCCACTGACAGGGGCTCAATCAGGGCTCCTTCTTCATAAGTAACATTATCAGGAAGCCTGCATGCACACAGTTTCAGAACTATTACACATACAATTCAAACCAAGACGTATTATTTATCCGGCAATAGTGATCTGACTTGTAGCAGAAGCTGGCGCTGTGTTTGTAGTATCTGCACAGGTTTCCGTCATCTGGAGGAGTGGCACAGAAGAATATGCTGGGGGAAAGATTGTAGTGTCCAGATTTCACAAATTCATCTACTTCATGAGGAACTCCAGGCTCAACAGCAACTCTGTCCCCTGGGTGCAAAATAAAAAAATCACTTAATACTAGTTCCCCACATGAACAATACTATAGTCATTTATACTAAGTACTATAATGTTTTTGAACCATACTATAGTAAAGTGCTTGAATTAATCTGGTGTGGTAAATATATAGCTGAAATGGCAATACAACATTTATAGTGATGTAAATAACCCCATAGTTGTACAATCCAATATTTTCTTGTACAACCATATATTTTACACGAATACACCACACTTTACTGTAGTAAAAACTAAAGTATACTACAGTATTTATTCACTATACTGTAGTTAAAACTACAGTACACTGTAAAAAAATACTGGGTTCCACACAATTCCTTCATGTTTTCCCAACACAAACTGATGAAGTTAACTTAAATGTTTTTACAAATTTAAGTGAGTTGAACATGAAACAATTAAGTTCATTCATTCATTTTCTTTTCGGCTTAGTCCCTTTAGTAATTAAGTTGTCCACCTAAAAACTTGAGTATTGTGTTGTTTCAGCTCATTAGTTTGTACAAGCAGCAAAACTCTCTTTTTGAGTGTATGCTGTAGCATTCATTATAAAAATGTTGTAAAATAAATGTTAAAACTTATACAGTACAACATACTTTAATATGGTTCAAACACACTAGTATTTACTATACATTACTACAGGTGTAGTATTTTTCTCATGTGGGTTGACTGACTGTTATAATGCTGCAAACTAAGCCAAAAACTAACCTGGTTTAAGGTGTGTGACAGCAGAGCCCACCTTCACCACTCGACCTGAGGCTTCATGTCCCAGAATCATGGGCTGTTTGAGCACAAAGTCTCCAATGCGGCCGTTCTGCCAATAGTGCACGTCTGATCCACAAATGCCCACAGAGTGCATCTGAAGCAACACGTCTGAAATAACAATGAATATACTGAACTGTTGCTTTTTATTGCAGTGCATTCAGTAATATTTCTTTCTGACAAACCATTTGGCCCTGGCTCCGGAATCGGACGCTGTTCCTATAAAAAATACAGAATATCTGCAATTATGAACTAAACGTGCATTCTGAGATGCAAAAATCTGCTAGATGCTTTAGGTGTCATACCAATCTCAGATCTCCTTTTGCGTGTAAGACCACGGAAAGGTTATCTTTGTCCATTGTAGTCTCTTGTATACGTACAGAACTCCTGCAAACGTCTATTGAATGAGTTCTTGTAGTACTTATTTGGCCCTTGCATGAATCATGCGCGCCTTCACAGTACACACACACACACACACACACACACTAGACTTTGACCATCCCACTTCTTCCTGTTTATCAGTGACTCATTCAAGAACATCAAAGCTGCGCGCTGTGCAGTCAGGGAATAACAATGAGGAGAAAGTGCTTTCTGCATACTTAAAAAAAAATATGGACTGGTCATTCTTTTTAAGCATTACATATTCCAACGATTTATTTTATTTACTTAACTTTCGTTTATTTCCATGGTCCCACCAGAGTCCCACTCGGAGAACGAAGTACACTGCCGGAAGTTGCCTGTTACTATGGTGATAATGACGCGTTTCACTTTTCTATTCAGCCTACCTGTTTTTTCGGAAATATTACGTAAATATTTTTGTATTTTTGTGGAGTGAAAAAAATGGACGGAAATGATATGGTACTGGAGTGTCTTAACAAACAACAGGAGAGTCTGAACATGAGTCACCGGGGTCTCGTTGTTTTGCCACCTGGCGTTTCTAGACTCGTTACCTTGAAAAAACTGTTCCTGAACAATAACCAGCTCATTTTGCCACCAGACGAGGTACTTGACGGATTTACGTGTTTTACAAAGTAACGTTAACGGAGCTATTTACAATGTGAAGTCGTAGCACACGTCACTTTTCAGTGTTGGGTTGCAGTGGATTATTAAGCAGATAAAAAAATCATATTTTTAGTTAATTACAATACGTTTTAAAATGTTCACTATTACACTTACTTTGCATAGCAAACTATTTACACTTTACCCTTTCAACCATTTTAATTATCCTTAATCCTTAACTGGCCTCATTTACTTTTATAGAAAATGGACGAGATATCGTTTAGCTTTGAATTTTTCACATTATACAATAGTCATGAAAGTTAATTAATTTACAATCCATGCTTCTGAATTTGGGCACAAACCACCTCTCAATCTAATACTGCATACCATAATGATAACTAAACACAGCCGATGTATGTATAAATAGAGTTAATATTTAAATTGATCAATTCTTCAATTAATTAATGTTCAATTAATTAATGTAGAAATGACACTAACATCTAGGAAAACAAATAGCATTTATTAATGGGTGTTCAAGTATTTTTTTAAATAATGTTTTGATGTTAAATGTGACATGTATGTGGTTTATGATAACTCCTTGTCTATTTATTCAGTTTGGGAACCAGGCAGTGTAATGTCTGATGCATTTCATGATGTTATGATAATCCCATGTTAATCAATGTTATATTAGATCAAAAGTACTCTAAAAGAAGTTGTAACACATCACATAAAATTATTTATAAAATGTTTCATCATGTCATTTGTAGTAATGGACTTCTTTTCGTAAGTCAACCTAGCACTGCATGTTATTCTATCCAAAGTTATATTATCATGTAAGCAGAATTCATGTGTAAAACACTGTTTGCTGTCCCTGCAAGATTCTGCACCTGGAAAAGCTTGAAGAACTGATACTGGACAGAAACCAGCTGACCATGCTTCCCAGCAACATAGGCTCACTGAAGCACCTGACTTATCTTGGTATAAACCACAACCCACTGTCTGTTCTCCCAGAAGCGCTGGGTGATCTGACAAAGCTGAGAGAGCTCTGGGCTGTAGGCTGTGGTCTCATCTCCTTACCATCATCCATTGGTAAACTCAGTAGGTTACAAAAACTTGGAGTCCATAATAATGTAATTACAAACCTGCCATCGCACTTTGGGTCCCTCAGCAGTTTGCAGTGGGTAAATTTGGCTGATAACAAACTTCAAGACCTCCCAGAAGATATTAATCACCTTCAGTCTCTGGTCTTCATAAACCTGGACAAGAACTGTTTTACACACATCCCTACTGTATTAACAGGTTAGAAGCTTTCTCTGTACTGAAATGACCATGTAGAGTGGGGGTCACCAAACTTGTTCCTGGGGGGCCGGTGTCCTGCAGATTTTACCTCCAACCCTAATCAAACATGCCTAAACAAGCTAATTAAGTTCTTACTAGGTATACTTAAAACATGCATGCAGGTGTGTTGAAGCAAGTTGTAGCTAAACCCTGCAGGGACACCGGCCCTCTAGGACAGAGATTGGTGACTCCTAATTTAGAGCATTTGTTTAATCGTTGTTACATTGTGAAAAGAGTTTGATGTCAATGTGCAATATGCAAATTTAAAATAAGATACCTTTGATCTTTAACTTCGCTCTTATCAGGCCTGTATTGTCAATGTTTAAAAGACTAATAGTTACTTTTTTACTTTACGTAATCATTGCTTGGTGGCAACAGAACATTATTATTATTAATAGAGGATTATTGTTAAATACAAACCTATTTGCTGCAGTTTTAGTGTTCTATTAGGCCCGTAGCCGGGAGGGTGGGGGGTGGGCGGTTCAGAAGACCCACCCCCACTGATAAAAGGTTCAGAATTTGTCCCATACATGAGTTCATTTGTCTTATTTTGACTGCTATGCCATCATAAATTGTGAAGGCATCAAAGAAGACTTCCAATAAATGCAAACAGCTATACTCCAGTTGTACAAAAAAATAAAAATAAAACACAGAATCTGACGTAAGTGAAGTCATCTTTCACTAAAGTAATTTTGAATCTTGGACCTTATTCTCAAAAGAAAACAAAATAATTATATAAAGGTTTAAAGCACCAAAAGCGGCCCATATTAAAGTTAATTTTAATACTAATTAGGCTGTTTTTGTTATGCATGAACTTTCAAAATGTACTTTTTTATTAATTTTTTTACAAAAGAGATTAGAAAAATCATGAAACTCTACATTATTAATATTCATGTGTTTGATTTTTATTATTATTCAAATGGCCAAATTATGAATGAGGAAAATTGAATGTGCTGGCCAGTTTGTTATTTGCCCAATAAATGACAATAGGCTACAGTTTTTCTTTGATTATTTAAGACTTCAACAGGCTCCTTTTTTCTAATATGATGCGAAAAATTTGTATTTAATTATTTTTCTTCATATTTCTTTATTTTAAATATTTAGCAAATGTATTCGCCACAAAGTGTGGTTATGTTGACTATCCGACAAGCTAATCCAGCTAAAAAGATTGCTTAAAATGTCACTAAAATGCAGTGTTTAAACCTCATAATTAAATAGAAAACAAGTGAATAACTGCAAAAAGGTCCACTTTTTGAGATAAAAAAGAACCATCCCTCTCAACAGGCTGGCTACGGGCCTGTCTCTTAATTTTATTTTGGATATTTTTTTCAGACATGGCAAACCTACAGATCCTGTCTCTTAAATATAACAGCATCCGATCACTAGAGGATTACTTAATCCCTGGTTTCAGCAGACTCATAAAACTTGACATCAGAGAAAATCCTTTAACGGACAGACCACCTCACTGGAAGGTAACTAACCATCAGCAACAACCAAATAATTATAAAAGAAAAACATTTTGTTTCAAGTGTGTAATTTTAATTATATTACATTTACTATTCTCTGTAACCTGTCAAATCAACTCTCTTCAAATACAGGGATTGGATTTCATATTACTGGGAAAAGTGTGACAACCTGAACAAGCAGATTTACTACATATGAGATGAGCAGAAACTGAAATCCAGCATCCAAAGGACTTATTTGAAGCATGTTCTATTACGCTGCTTAGTGATGAAAAGGAGGAGTCGGATCATTAGATCTTGAAACATCATGGCCATGGAGGGAGGGAAGAAAATCCTTAAGTTCTCCTGAATACTTCTTCATTTGATCGATATGAACATATCCTGCATAAGAGATAGAACAATACATAATTAAAAGAGAGAACATGTGAATTACGGGTGGCATTATTTGATAATTAAGTACCTGAGATCATGTTGTTTACAGGATATTGCCGCATCTCACAACATGAACATACTTTGTTCTGTGATGCAACAGTCTGGTAATCATCCTGGCTAATAGATAACATGAAAATGACAGATAACATAAAGTTAAACCATGTTTTTTTAGTGCTGTTGCAGTGGAAGTAATAGTAAGACTATCTAGTAAGAATAGCTACTGTCTATACAGTATGTGGGACAATATTAATGGTGCACTGATTCAACAAGTCAAGTTGTTCTCTGATATCGACATATTGGTATGTGGTATTGGTAAGAATTGGTAAAAATTCTCCAGAAATGGTTTTATCTGCTCATTTGTAAACACATATATGACCTCGAGGAGGAAAAGCTCCAGTTTGAAAATATTTGAATATTAATGTGCTCACAGCTCAGTGCCTGCTCTTTCTCTATCACACGCACACAGACAGACGGATTGACAGTGTGATGTACTCTGGAATAAACATGCAGAATAATCATACTTCATTTGTCAAATGATATTTATGTCTTTATGCCACCAGAGTAGGGCTGGGCGATATGGCAAAAAATGCAATCTCGATAATTATTTTCCATATTGAACGATAACAATATATATTTCAATATAAGTTGTTAATGCTGTTAATCTCAACAATGACTGAAGCTACAAAAATTAGAGGAACCATTAAATGGCATAACATTTTCAGACGATGGATTTTTGATGGCCAAAAATTCGATACATCTCTAATATCAGCACATTTTTAGATTCCCATTGTTGCAGATTTCTGCTGTGCGATTGGCACCTAGATCAATATAGAGTAAAAATGTCCAGAGCTTATCATTGTTATTGACATCATTTTTATCACAATTGATATAATATCGTTTATTGGGCCAGCTCTATCCCAGAGTAACCTAATTTACTCCTGAATTGTGTTGTGGATGAATCTAGTGTGTAATGTAACAGTCTGTTTTTGTTCCGATTGTCCTGTTTTTGACCGGGATTTAACACTCACAGGATTTAGATGAGAATGAGGAAACAATGGTGTTTCAGACTCAATGTATGTCGTTTCCTTGTACTAAACTCTAATTATTTAGCGATGCCTTGGTGTTTTCAGATTTTTATTATATGACACCTTTCAAATGCTATTTACAAATGAAACTAGTTACAATAGGGCGCCACGGTGGCGTAGTGAGTAGCACGTTCGCCTCACAGCAAGAACGTCGCTGGTTCGATCCCCGGCTAGGCCAGTTGGCATTTCTGTGTGGAGTTTGCATGTTCTCCCCGTGGTTGCGTGGGTTTCCTCCGGGTGCTCCGGTTTCCCCCACAGTCCAAAGACATGCGGTACAGGTGAATTGGGTAAGCTAAATTGTCCATAGTGTATGTGTGTGAATGAGAATGTATGAATGTGTTTCCCAGAGATGGGTTGCGGCTGGAAGGGCATCCGCTGCGTAAAACAAATGCTGGATAAGTTGGCGGTTCAATCCGCTGTGGCGACCCCGGATTAATAAAGGGACTAAGCCGAAAAGAAAATGAATGAATGAATGAACTAGTTACAATA
Organism: Danio albolineatus; assembly: GCA_903798035.1. Classification (NCBI taxonomy): domain Eukaryota; kingdom Metazoa; phylum Chordata; class Actinopteri; order Cypriniformes; family Danionidae; genus Danio; species Danio albolineatus. Next base: position 850,668 of record CAIGQQ010031706.1, read on the forward strand.
AATGTATGCATTCCACTCAAAATCTAGAAATAAAGCATTTGCTGTATAATACTGAGTTAACGCATACCTGCTCCTCTCTCTCACAGCATGATCTTCAGTCTCACCAGGCAGTACGTCTTGAGACACTTCAGCATTCATTTTTTCTTCGCACATCACCTGACAACATAACAAAATAGAAGCTAAAAATGATGATGAGGAGTAACGACACAGGTTTAATCAACAATGTTCTCCTACCTGCTCATCCTTTTCCCAAATGAACCTTCCAATTATCGCTCTCATTTCTAAAAATGCACAGTAATCAGGCACAACGTGTTAATAAATGTCACAGCTACCCAAGTCGTACTAATAACTAATAAATAGGACAGCTCACCATTCTGGACAGAGTCTGGGGGCAAAACATAGTGGCCAATGGGTACAGATGTTACACTCTGGCGAGGTTTACATGCTGACAGAAAACTGCTGTGGAAAACTGTTGCCCTGTTCTTAACATAGTCCTCACTGTCATGTATTCTAAAAAGGTACATTACAGTATTTTTGTTGCTGCTGATGTAATCAACAACCATTTTAGCATTACATTTTTAAAAAATTTAATTTTGGTAATTTTGTTCATTTTTTTTTATCCAAAACGACTAAAGAGACGAGACTAAATACACCTTTTAGTGTCTTCAGAGGAGGCATCATTACTGAAGAGGTAACCAGCTGTTTTCCAGGATAAAATGACGCCCCCTTCTGAAACTAAAAGAAAGTTGACATATGTTAAAACATTTGATCAGACCGGCTGTCCTTTCCAAAAAAATAATTTATAAGTTCGTTCATTACTTTTATTGACATATTTAAGTAGAGGTAGCATATTTTAGAAGCATAAGTAAACACCCATTCTCTCACCCCAAAAGTTGATCACTCCCTTTTCAACACTGTCGGAGAACCATGCGGTTTTGCTTTTAAACATGCTTATGTCGAGAGGTTTAAGACGCATTCACAGACGCAGTTTGAAGACTTTAATGTCGCAATGATCGTTCTTCGGACTTTCACTGTGTTCGCTGTAATTTATCTGTCCGTCAGTTATATTCGCATGCTAGTTTTCTCTGACAACATAAATACATCGATTTAAAAAATTACGTATTTCTGAACAAACCACGTTTATAGTACTGTAGATAATTTATGAGAAATGAATGAACTCGAAAAAATGTAACGTTCAGATATTTAACACACCTCCTCCTCACCTCGACGTGTAACGTACGGTTCGTGAACGAACCGTTCTTTTGAGTCGGATCTTTTTACTGAATCTTTTAGACCCGTTCACAAAACAGCTAAATGACTCTCAAAATTCAGTCAACCACTGGAGAACCGAGCACTTCATTCGACAAATCGACTCAATATGATGCTGCATGAGCATTTGAAATGAAAGCAGAGAAATAAATCAAAAACTTTTATTTCAAAGCCAAAGGATAGGGACGTGATTAACTCTTGAATCTTTTCCCCACATTTAAAACAAATAAGGAAATCAATATTAAATGCCCTGTAGTGATTCAGTATTCAGATAATCTTAACTGTCCGAAGAAATCAATTAATAAAATCAATAAATATATCAATTATTTTCTCAGTATGTTGTGACAGATGATTTACTGTAAAACGCTATTACAAAGATGATCATAACTATTTTGTTGTAACTTCTGTTTTATTATATTATATTATATTATATTATATTATATTATATTATATTATATTATATTATATTATATTATATTATATTATATTATATTATATTATATTTTGTTCTTTTTCTTGTAACAATAAATAAAAAATAAGGGATTAAGGTGTATGAATGTAGTTCACTGTCTTGTCCACTAGATGGTGGTGCGGCGTAAGAGATTTCCCGGTTGCTCTGCCTGGTGAAAAGGAATATGGCAAGACTATTTTTTTCAGTTTTCATCAGCTGGAACTGATTCAACCTGATGGTTAAAACAGACCAAATGTCAGCCTGGCGGTGCAATCTGCATATAATTCCACACCGACTGTGACTTAGGTAAGCGGAGGTCCTTTGATTATGTTGTTTGCTTCCCACGTGTAAAACTGAGTGGCAGATAAAATGTGGGCACACGTGATTTTACGCATGAATTTATTTCTGCAACGACTAAACACATTTATTCTGCTCACTCAGGGGGTTGCTTAATAAGATCTGTCATATCTTGACAGCCTGTTATTATTTCATGTTGTGAGTGCAAGACATGGCCAAAATAGAGAGCCAGAGCGGCCTCTATAATATAGCTCTCGTATACAAAGCACCGTATGACATACAGTATCTGTCACTGTGTAAGGTTAAATCAAAAGCAATAAAAAAAAACTTAACCTCACCATTGCTTTAAAAACAACTTATGCTTTAAAATATAATGCACTGTACTTTAAATCAGGACGGTCATTATACAGAAACGTGCATTGTTCTGATCCTAGAATTAACAGCAATGTAACATTTGGGGGAAAAAAAGTTGACAATTTTTCAATATTTGAGTCATCAGTGTGGCAATAATTGTTTTTTTAATAACTCCTGTAATATTTCAAACACCACAGAACTGCTCATCCCCACAGCTATGTACAGATGATAAGTTCAAAAACAGATTTTTCTACCATTCAAAACACAAACAATTATTAATAACATTCAAATATATGATGCAGATGACATAAAATGTTTTATTTAATTCCAAATAAATAGTATACAATATATAATGTAAGTTGATGTCTCCTGGATTCGTCACTGGTGTGTTACAGTTTCACAAAAATCTTAATATTTAGGAATAAAAATCACTCTGGTGACATTACTTGACTTATGTCTTACTATTTCCTGAAGATATGAAGAAAGGCCAACTGTAACTCCACTGTCATTTTTCAGTTATCAGAAATTTGTTATAATTATCTCATGATTTTATGCGAAGCTTTTAGTTGGCATTTATTGTTCAGGAATTGTAAAGTACATGGATTTATCTGCTTAATTTAGTGAGTGTATCAACCTCAGTGTGAATATGTGGTTAGCTACACCTTTCAGCAGACATTTAGTAAAATTCCTTTTCTTAATGAAAATTTGCCCTTTTCTTCTGCGTAACACCAATGAAGATTATTGGTTTTCTCACTGGTTATACATTTGTGTCACTGGTGTTACAGTGTTTTTTTACCTTTGTCACATTAAAACATGACTTGATATGTGTAATAATTTAAAAGATAATCTTTTCACATCCATTGAATTCTTCTACACTCAAGTATTTCAATTTAAAGGATTGCCTCATTGCTTGTTTATAGATGTGTTTAGTATGTTTTCATTTTTATAGCAAATGTATGGTTGCAGAAATGAACTAACTTCGTAAAATAGCACTTTTAACAAACCTGATTAAAACAAAGAAGACACAATCTCCAAAATTTGTTGCGTTATTATTATTATTATTTTTTATAACTTTGACTACACCTGCTAAAAAAAGTCAAGAAATAAGATTTCATAAGAATATCCAATGTTCCCAAAAAAGTATGTAACACTAGTGACAAAAAAATGGTACACATGATCTTTAAATAAATGTAAAAAACCAAAAAATGAAGATGTCATTTTTGCATCTTCATAAAGTCACAAGGTAATTGATTAATGTGGTCCAACTTTAAGTATTTAGAAAAGAAAATTGATTTTTATTTATTTTATATTTTTTTACATTTTGTCAAACAAAAAGTGCACGTTTCTGTAGAATGTCCCCGGAACAATAATGAGTTTGTGTAAATGTAAACATGTTTTGTGGAAAGCAACGCAAGGATTAGTGACATATTCATGCTTTTGTTGATATTGTGGAAGTGTCTGTCGTTTATATTCTTTATATCAACATGAGGTTTGCCCACAGGTCAGTAATTTATGAGCAGTTGGCTGCTGTTGGCACCTACTAGAGCTAAATTGCTTCCTGTTTTCAGTGGACAGTTTTGTCATCCAGTCTTGTGTTTTATGTCTCCAGGAGGCCATTAAAAAGACAACTGCACACTAGAAGGATAGTGCCCTTTTTTTTGCTGGGTAACTTAGAAGGGATGCCTCTGTCACAAAGGTTACTATAGGTTTACCACATCACATCAGGCTTTAACAGTGTTTTTCTCAGCCTTCTGTCTATTTATATATATATTGTAAGTGTATATTCAGAACATCAAAAGTCTGAGGTTAAGACACAATGCATTCAGAATATACAGTTCTAATATCTTTATTTTGTCAAAAAATATTAAAGGTTCAGTGCCACGGTGGCTCACAGCAAGAAGGTCGCTAGTTGGTGTTTCTGTGTGGAGTTTGCATGTTCTCCCTGTGATGTTACATGTTCTCCCTGTGGGTTTCTCCCACAGTCCAAAAACATGTCCTATGAGTATGCATGTGTGAGTGAGTGTGTATGGGTGTTTCCCAATGGTGAGTTGCATCTGGAAGGGCATCCAAAGCTTGTAGTTTTTCACTTAAAATCGATCAATGATTTTTTTCCCGTCGCCTTATGCTTCAGTTTCTCACAAATCTTGACCAATCAAATGCTCACTAGTACCTGACATGTCCCGCCCCCTCAATACACTTTTCATTTTCTTTTCATTTTGATGCGCTTGATCTCCACCACTTTCACTGGATAAAAACTAAATTCTATTGACTGTTTTTTAAAAAGGGGAGGAGCTACTATCTGTCTCTCTCAGTTTTCAGTTGAAATTACGACAAACATCTAATAAAAACACACATTTCAAAGCACTTTACGTGACCTTTAAAGTTTTAGAATAACTATTTAATTTGTTTATGTCATGGAAAAGCAGAAGTCTGTCTCATTGTCAGTGTCACATGTTAAATTAAAAATCATTCAAATATGTTGAAGGGAAACTGAAAATTCATCATCATTTACTCACCATTCACTTGTCACAGAACTGTTTGAGTTTTTTTTCTGTTGAAGGCAATGAAAGATGTTTTGAAATATATATATATATAATTTTTTTTTCTTACTGTGGAAGTCAATGGTTAACGGTTTCTAACATTTTTCTAAATAACTTATCTTGTGTTCAGCAGAAAAAGGAAACTCATTAAGGTTTGAAACCACTTGAGGGCAAGTAATTAGTGAGTAAATGTTCAGTTTTGGGTGAACTTTCTCTTTAAATTGGTCTCCGAGGAAACTAGTCCACAGGGAATTTTGTTCTGCCTAATAGATGCACCAAAATGGGATTTTTAGCTGATACCAATAACCAGTAAGTATTTATATTTGGATATTAGTTAGTAATTAGTTGCAAAGTATTTAGTTTGTGTAATTAAATTGCTTATTTATGTGCTTGCCTTAAATATTGTACTGTGAAAAATTGAACAGTTCTGCTTAATTCAGAGAAGCAGAGTAATAATTTTTTTAAACAAATAAATTTTGCAAAAAATATTTATATATTTATATTTATAATAATCTTTTTTTAAACTTATTAGATTTTTTAACATTAAAAAAAACATTTATTAAGATGATTGATCATGCTTCAGAAGCATTGAATTGACTAACAAAATTGTTCAGTGACAAAATATGATATATTCCTTTAAACATTTTGTTTTTTTAGTGAATCTACTTGTTAACTGAAGAATATTATGTTTATTTGTATAATTTACTCAAAATTATGGAATTAAAAGATTTACATTTTTAATGAACTATGCACTGAGATTACAGAGGCCTTACGTAGTATTGAGATAATTCATTAAATTCTTTGAGAAATTGAATATTTTTCAGATATAGTAATTAGATACATTAAGTTCTCCAAATGCAACAAAGTAATTTCTAACTTTTAGGTTTTTTGATGTAACTTGCCCAACACTGCCCATAACTACTGTGTAGTCTTAAACACGCACATTTTGTCAGTATTTTTCTGAAATGAAATTTTCAATATTATCTTTGCAGTTATGCAAAAAAGGAAAGAAAACTATTATTCATTACTCATGAAAATATAATAAATACATTTCAAAAGACAAAAGAGCAATATATGTTTTTAGAATATATATACATTTACGTATTGATATAAATATTTGAATATTTGATTCATATTTAGCTTGTAGAATATATATATATATATATATGTATATATATATATATAATTTTATCTTAGTATCACATCAAATTTGGCAGAGGATCAATGATATCACCATTTTATGGTCCAATCTTTACATTTTGTGATAGCATAATCAAGATGATAATTTTCTTAGAGCAGGCAGTATATGTTTTTTTTCATAGTTTGCATGTACTGTACCCAGAGATGTTTTTGGACAATTTTTTGGACGTTATTGTTTAGCATTTCAAACTTTAATAAGACATAATCTAGAAAGCCATTATAAAGCTCTGCAAGCAGTCTATTTTTGGCTGAGAAGGGCAAACTGAAGTAACAACGACATACTTAAAAGCAGAACTGCCTTCTTTTTTTTTTATTCGCTGTCTGTACCATGATATCAAAATCTAAATTTAGAGAGAGGAAGATAAAAAAAGATCTAAACCATAACTTCATTGCATTTATGCACTTTGATTTTTGTCCTTGTTGGAGCTTGTAAGTTTTAAATGGCCAACAAACTTTAGCAAGAGAAGATTTTGCAGAGACTATGCATAAAGCATTGCAGGCATATACAAATGGACAGACAGACAGATTTACAGATGTGCTGAATTTAAACAGAATTTAGCTCACAGGATATGTTTCCCCTCATGCTGTTTACATGGAGAGATGAACAGTCGAAAGTCTCAGGATAACAAATGTTGTTATTTACAGAGAGGGAGCTT
>CAIGQQ010031706.1:892434-918567 GCA_903798035.1 Danio albolineatus
TTTCCCTTCACTCAACAAGTTTTTGGCTAGATGTAAATAAATCATGTGGTGTACATTATTAAATCCAGTACACCTATTGTTTTATATTGTAACAAATCAATGATAACATAACTTAAAGGGAATGTAACAAACCATTCTTTGTTCCTTATCTCATATTACTCTTGAGTGCCTATAGTAGTACTGCATCCATATTTTCTCTGAAAAGTATTACGTTTTTTGAATACTTTTAAGAAAGTACATTTTTGGCAAAATAAATTGGAAGCAAAATATTTTCGAATAATTTTTGGAAACGTGACTAATGCTTGAGCACGGGAGTCTAACTCTTCAACAGTGTATCTGTGTGCATGAAACAGCATTGGACCACCCCTTTACATTTTTGGGGTGAACTATTCCTAAAATATTGTTAACAAATTATGTTTAAGTGTCTGTCTTGGCAAATATTCTAGTAATCACAGTTGTTTATGTCTCAAGTGAACATAAAAGAAAGAATATGAAAAAGAAAACAATGAAACAATAAATTGGACCCGTGCATCTTTATTAAAGTGACAGTAGCATAATATACCCAATGCAGGTGTTTTTCATTTAAATTTAAAAAGAGAAACAAAAAAATTATGCTTCTGTACCGAACTTCTTCCAATTGTTGTCAAATTTGCTAAATTTTCAAATGATAGTTTACTCATCTTAATGCATTCTCTTGCTGATATTTAGTATTTTAATCAAATACATGTGATAAGTTTGTACGAAATACTTTTGGATGTATTTGTGCTCATCTCAGGAAGGGTGAACAGTTACAGAGAGTGTAATCCCGCACAAAGCACTGAAACAGAATCTTTAAAAGGGCACTGTCTCTGTAATCACTGACCTGCATTTGAACGACCAAAAATGGCTTAATTAAGAAATCAAAGGCACTTACAATTGATTCTTTTGTACGTTCTAGTTAGATAGCAGATGACTAATAACATTCTCTTGTCTAGTGGCAAAGTGCCCTTTCTAATTAAGCCAGTCCTTTAACTCGGTTAAGGCAGCCAATGGTCAGACTAACAACAGCTGTCCTTTAGACCTCTGCGGGATCAGATGAGGGTTACTTAAGCAGATTGAGAACCAAAAGAAGGTCAGCAGGTAGTCATTGTAATGGCTCTTGTTTGGGATCGTAATGATGCTTTTTCTAGATTAAAATAGCACCGCTGCGTTTGCTTGAAGAACACTTCGTCTGCGCGGCACTTTCATTTACTGTGTTCGGGATTAAAAAATTCATTGTGCCTCCTTCTTCTTAACATCTCCCTCTCTCTTCTATTCCTGTCCCCCATCCCCCTCTTCTATTAGGTAAACACCGGTCACACGGCTCAAATCACAGTCAATTTTGATCTCATTTGCATCGAGATGCTTTTGTGAGCTGGACGAAGCGAGCTGTTTTGCAAATCACTTCACATTGTGTTTTGATTCTCTGAAATCTATTTCCGTGCCGTCTGAGAGAGCTCCATGCTCGCTGTCTGTCTCTCTCGCTCTTTGCTTCTCACCCCCACTCTTGCTCTTCCCGAGCATGTGCGCGTCTCTCTCTCTCTCTTCTCTTTCCCTCCCTCTTTTTTCCGCGTATATACATGCACACTTTTCCTCTCCCCTACCTCACACACAAACGCTCAGCCGCTGTCACTTGCCACTGGCTTCTGTCAGAGTTTCTCTCTGATTGTTTTCAGAGCAGAAAGTGCTTCGCGAAGAGCGCGCAGAAACAATGTGCCGCTCCTGACCAACACTGAATGGATTAGCCTGCTATTCAGAGCACTAATGAGATTACAGAGTCACAACAGACATGGGTCCTAGCGGCATGGTACCTTTTGTCGCGCTTCTTGAGGAGTGTTTTCCTTGTCAGTCCCTCAGCACTGGAAATGGAGCTCTGAAAGTGACCGAGGTGGACCCGGCGCAGGCGGATGCCAGGGATTAGACGCACACAAGCTCACCTATGTTGGTTGCGTGGTGGTTGAAGTGGTGGACAATATGAAGTACCAGAAATACATAACAGTGATGCAGATGGCCATGGGAGTGACAGCCTCCAATAAAGACAACTGCATCCCTCCGAAGAGACAGCTGTGGTGAGTCCAAACGGAACACTTTGGGAAGTGAGCGAGCGAGTGTGGAATGGGAGGAGAGTGGAGTGTGACGCGCACCGAGCTTTTGTCAGACTTGTGAACACAAAAAGAAGGGGAAAACAAGAAATGTAGAGAAAAGAAACTGTTGCTTTTTCAGGTTGGGTGTTCACTTTTGTTGGTCAAACTCAGTTTTTGCTTTCTCTTTCTCATGTCAAACTATTTTCCCCTCATTTTCTTTTTTGTTCTTGTTTGCTTTTGACTTTTATTTTTTTTCTCTTTGACATGATGCGCTGTTTTGGTACCTTTTGGTACTCATTTTCTGTTTCTTATACTTTTTTCTCACTCACTTGTGATCGATTTGATAGAATTGGTTTTACAGATGCTTTTATGTTGAATTAAAAGTCTCAAATATTTGAGATTGAGGCACATTCTGAAAAATAATGTCATTTTTATCCCTTTGCATTGGGCTTGGTTATTTTTTTAATTTGCATTCTCCAGTGCCTTCACACTGAATGCACTCAGACAGCTTATTAATCACATGGGTGCAGCCACTCAAATCCATTTAACAATTACCTCTCAGTGCATTTGCAACATTCTTCCAAATGAAAGAACAATGTTATAGACATCTACTGATTTTACAGTGGCGTGTGTTCATTATATTAATGGCATTATTGTGCGATGTCTGAGTAATGGTTGAAGCTGGTTAGTGTTCATAGAAAATCTTGAACTTTCTATTATTTTTTTCCGTTTACATTATTTGTGACAACATTTCAGTCGTTGCTAATTTTTGTTTTCAAAACTCAGTCACATCAGAACACCTGCTGGCATCAGAACCAGTAGATTTTTACCACAGAGTAATTCAGACTTGTTCATCTTATGCACACCAGCATTATTTTTATGTCGCATTGTATTGGTGCTAAAATTATATATTTCATTATGGAATTTAGTGAGTGAATGAACTCTATAATATAATGAATGTGCGATGAAGTGAAGATTTTCCATTTAGAAAACATATAGAGGCGGTTTGTGTGTATTTGAGGTGTGTCTTGCATTTGAGGTACAATGTTTTAAGCATGAAAACCTTTTATCTTGTCACTTGTGGTCTCCTCAAAAGAGTCTGGGTGTGCCTTACTGTATGTTGGCACCCCCACCTCTCCCCATCAGCACAGCAGTCACGTGCCTTGGTAAAGGGGGTGGGTTTTTCATCAGAATTACATTACATTATTATCGTGATGGAGGAATCCATTCAACCAGCTAGGTTGTGGTTATTGGCTTTCTGCTGCTTCCTGCTTCTACTGTGCGCACAGTAAAACTGAGCGTGTTGACAGTGGGAGGCAACCGTTGTTTTGCATCCTCCCAGATGTCTCTCTGTTGCCTCCTGCAAGCCATTGTTTTCCCAATTGCTTAATGATGCATGAACTCACTCAGAGCCATCACGCCCCAAACTGAGGGGGCTTTTGATTTGTCAGTTTCGAGTGCAGTGGATTTTAAATGCAACCTTCTGAAAATATAATTTTGTTTTTCAGTATTACAAGATTATAATAGACACCAAAAACCGTTTGCATGAAACATCAAGCGACACAAAACTTAAAAGCATGACTTTTTCCCTCCAAGGATTAAAATGTTAAGGACCAGATCATAATAAACAGTAAATGTAGTTCCATCATTACATTTTACAAAGAAGTACAACAGAACTTGTTACGTTTTTGACACTCAGTCAAACGGTACAATAAAGCAAGTTCTCGTTTCACATTTTTTATGAGCAAGTGCACAACATTCAAAGCAGCTTAACATAGAAGTTCTAGTAAATTGAAACCGTGTCAGTCCAGTTTTCAGAATTGGAGTTTAGTTTAGTTCAGTTCAGTGTGGTTTAATTTTCACTGCTGAAGTCCAAACACTGCAGCAAATCCATCGATGCGCAGCTCCACAAGTCCCAAACCAGTGGTGACGGGCGAGGAACAAACTTCACCAATTGACGAAAGTGAAGGAAATAAACACCTCGAGAGACATTCAATTCAAGCTCTTGTCCCAATATGGTACACTTTATTTTGATGGAGCTCTTTAGATATTTTGTTGACTACTGTAAAAGTAACGTTGTCAACCAACTCTCATTTGAGCATTAAGTTAGTTAGCAGTTGGTTGAATAACTTGACATCTTGCAGTGTTATTTATAGTTAGTTGAATATCTAAAATAAAGTACTAGCAGATATAATCTACAGTACTGATACTCCAAAAACTGATGATGTACATGTAATTATGGAGTTACCTATAATCAACATATAGTCAGTAGCTGCTATTTACGTGTTATAGTCAGTATATAAACTTGGTACTAACCAGACACTATCCATTTTCCTTTCCCTGAGCCTAACCTTAACCCATGTAATTCCCTTTATATAATCCAGTACTTTCTTAGGGTTAGTACACTTTAAGTACACACACTGTTTTGTGTGCAACAAGAAAATCTAAGGAGTACTGTCAAAATTAAGTGTTACATAACATTACACTCTTTGAAATGAAGGTTCAAAAGTTGTCAGTTGTGCAGTTTCTTTATATAAGGTTCGTGTTTGTACTTAAAAAGTCTTGGTGCTTTGTAATGGTGCATATTTGTACTTAAAATGTACATATTTATTAGTTAATTGTAACTTTAGGAAAGACACTGCCACAGTAATAGCTTTTCTACTTTTATTTCTGAGACCATATATTGGTGTGACATCACAAACCCAGACTGATACAATTTCTGTCAGACCGCAGTGTTCACATGCCATTTTATTGTAGTCAAACTGCAGTACAACTTTTGAATAGCATATAAACACACTGAGAGATTCAGAATGACAGTACTTATCCTTGGTTTCTGCCACAGACGCTGCACTGATTGACACTGATTGCTCTCTACCTCTTCTGTGTTGTCATTGTCTCAGGGACGTGTGGTCAGGGTAAAATAGCTGTTTCTCTCTGTTTGTTTTTGACACGCACATGTTTCTACTCTGCTGTGAGATTGTAATCTCCTTTCAGACGCTTTACGGCACTGTGGGGGACAGATTATACTGGGTTTACTGACTCATGACTGCCTCATCCCTGCCTTCTGGCTCTTACTCTGCTGCCCGGAGGCCTCCTCATGTGGAGCATCATTTAAGGAGGTTTAAGCCCAAAGTGTACTTCGGTTTTTATGTTATGCCAAGATATGTGTATGGTACTGTACTGTGCACAGCCATACAGTATGTGTAAATCCTGAGGGGGTCAGGTGAGGCAAGTGCTGTGTGGGTTATCTTCACTCTGCTGATCTCAAGAGTTGAATGAGGAAGTTCCAGAATAATGCTGGAATTTTTGGTTCAAGCCCTGCTTGGCTTTAGTACAGCTTTCACTTTTGTGTTATTTGTGTCCCCTTCAAAAATTGCTCTTTGCAGTTCTAGGTGGCGTATGGCCTTTGAATTATTTTAGTGCTACTCAGTTTGTCCTCAAGGTAGCAACCCTCTACTGGACCATTGTTGCACAGTAGAAAAAGAAATGGTGAAGGAACAAGAACAACAAACTACTGAAGACAGCAAAATAGATAACAGACATCCATAGGGATAACAGGGAATGAAAAGAAACTCTTAATGTAGTATAAAAATCTATGAAACATTTCTATCAGCCACCATTATTAGAGGCTATGTGCTCTCCAACACTTTATTTACAAGCTTGTTTTTTTGTTATTTTAAATGGGACCACCACATTTTTTGAAAACGTCAGGAGCATGACAATGTGCTGGCCTCTATTTCATGCTTGCCTTTTTTTTAGCTTGAAAAATGCCAAGAGTTAAAGAAATTCAATGTTGGGTAAAGTAAATATTTTTGTAAACAGCTGGCCAATCAAACTGAAGGAGAGGCAAGTCACACAAACTACATGGTTGTTACAACTACAATGGCAAGCAAAGCAATGGAAAATAGAGAATAGTAAATGGAGAAATTAGTCTTAAAGACTAGAATGTAGTTTTTACCCCTAGAGAGTGCATATTCAGAAAAAACAAAGGCATACACTGTAGTTTGATGATGCTGTCATGGAAATTGTCATCTTCACATCCTACTGGACTCCTGCAGAAATCATGTTCATGGAAGAGCTAAACTATTTAACACTTATAATAATGGTAGTAAGAAGCAGATTAAGGCTGAAAGTTGTTGAGGCTGAGTGATGGATCTTTATTATGACGCAGTCAACTGCTTTTGGTTGTTTCGGGCATGATCACAGGGGTGATCTCGATGCTTGACAAGGTCTATATCACTAGTTAAAATGGCTTATTTCTCAGTATTCTTCTAAACATCATTTGAAAAATATGGATATTGTTAGTACATAAGTCAGCAAAATATATAGCTGTATAAGTGTTTCTTTATTTGAATGAAAATATCGTTCTTATTGTGCCCTTAATTTTTATTGTGCTGAAATTCACAGACAATTTATCAGTGAAATCAGTAAACAGTACTGCAGATATTCTGTCATTGCATAAACACATCTCAATTCAGGAAAACAGTAGTTCATACCCAAGCAGTTTTGGTGAAAAACACTGTTTTAGACATAATGCTGTAGTGTCCAGTTGTTCTCTCTCTGTTCTCATTAAGCCATTTGGTTATACTAAGGATTTCACTCTGTTTAGTCCTGCAGCACAACACTGTCCTCTAAATGCGTCCCACTTTATGACTTTCAGACCTACCTTAACTTCTTACTCATGACTCCTTTCAAAAACCTGCCCGCAGGAAGCGATGAGAACATACGGCTTTGGAGTTTTTGCACCTTGTGGGCTGGCCTGGACAAGTATGACCCTCTGATCTTTGAGTCAGATCTGCTTTCAGCCAGGCTGACTCATAGTCCTCCCCATATTGACCTGCAGGATAGAAACAACATGCAGTTGGTCACCAAGCTGAAGAAGCATCCTGAGGGAGTGTGATATAATGTTTAGTCATAGCAGCAGAAAGTGCCTCTTTTTAATAACAATGTTCTGAAGGGCTCGATCAGTATACTTATCTTTCTAAGATTTTATTTCCGGATAAAGCAATAATGTAGATGGATGGATTATATTTCAACTAGAAGCCAATTCAATATTTCTCATTTAGTTTAAAGGCATAGCTCACCCAAAAATGAAAATGTATTCAACTTTTACTTACCCTCAGGTGGTTCCAGACCTTTGTGAGTTTCTTTTTTCTTTGCTGTAAACTAAAAAAGATAATTTGAAGAAAGCTGGAAACCAGTAACCACTCACTTCCATAGTAGCAAAAACAAGTACAATGTACAAAAGTCAATGGTTACAGGTTTGTTCAAAATATCTTCTTTTGTGGTTAATATGAAGAACTCAGACATGTTTGTGGCAAGTGAAGGACAGGTCAATTAAGACAGACTTTTCGGTTTTGGGTGAAGTATCCCTTTACCTTGTAAACAAACCAATAAATAAATAAAACCTGACAAAAAAGCGAATATTGCTAAAACGTACACAATTATATGTAAAACATATCTTGTCGTTGTTCGTTTCCAAACTGTTCATTTGCAAATCCGCTCTTTCAGTCAGAATGGGTAGAGGGTGGCTGACACACTGAGCGTGGGTCTCTGACCGTTGCACTGTCATGTTTGATACACGTCTGTATCTCTAATCTCCCTCACCATCTGTCGAAGCTGTCTGGACCACCTAATCAGACCGTCCTGCTCCTGGTCATTTCATGTCAAAAGTCCACCGCTAAGATTATTTACACTTACAGTATCTCATCAATCTGACCATCCACACAAACACACAGATTTACACATGCTGGAAGTTTTATACTCGCTCTAATGTTGTTTTGTAATGCTGTGACTCTTTGCTGGCATTAATACAGTTCTCAGGATTATTTTCATATAAATGGTCATCTTAGGCTTGCAGAGAGCCTGTGCAGAGTTAATGGTATTGATGGTGTGACATTTATATACAGTTTATTTAAACGGTTTCAATACAGCGTGTTTTATTGCATACAAGGAGATTATTATAATGTGAAATATTAATAGGTGACACTGTTGCTCAGTGGTAAGCACTGTTGCCTCACAGCAAGAAGGTCGCTGATTCAAGTCCCAGCTGGTTCAGTTGACATTTCTGTGAGGAGTTTGCATGTTCTCCCCGTGTTCACATATGTTTCCTATGGGTGCTCCAGTTTCCCCCACAGTCCAAAGACATAGGTAGGTGAATTGGATGAACTAAATTGGCCGTAGTGTATGTGTGTGAATGTGCCTGAAGGAATGTGTACTGTGTTGCAGCGGGAAGGGTATCCGCTGTGTAAAACAAATGGTGGATAAGTTGGCGGTTCATTCCGCTGTGGTGACCCCTGATGAATATTAATACATTTTGATTCAATTTAAGATTTTGAAATATACAAATGATTTATTTAAAATTTCAGTAGGTGTACTTTTTTCTGTCACATGATTTATCATAATATGCTGATTTGGAAACATTTCTTATTACTAGCATTGTGCTGCTTAATGTTTTTGGGAATCTGTGATGTTTTTTTCTGGATTAAAAGAGCAGCATTTTATCTCAAATAAATCGTTTGCTTTCAACTATTAGAAGTGTTTGATCAATCTCTAAGTTGTAAAGCTGGAATATGCTTATGAGAATAGTCAGAAATTGACAAAAAATAGACAACACACACACACACACACACATGCACAGAAGCAAAAACTTATACTGAGAAAAATCATCTTTAAAGATATTTAAATAAAGGTGTCTATATCAAGTTTTTGATATATTTATAGTAAGGCATTTACACGATATCATCATGCAACATGATCTTTACTTAATATTCTAATGATTTTTGGCATAATAGAAAAATCTATTATTTTGACCCATAGAATATTGAGAATAAATAAACCCGTGCAACATAACTGGTTTTATGGTCTAGTGTCACATATTATATACATTTAAACTCATTTCAAGTAAATTTAAATATTTCTAATTTTTCTTTAACTTAAAACAAACAAAAAACTCTTTTTTAGTATTAATATTTTCCTACAGTGTTTTTATGATTGCATGATCATCCCAGGCCAGCAGAAGGAAGAAAGGTGAAATACATCATGTCCTGTTTGTCAAGGTCACAGGAGCCTGTGCAGTGTTAATGGTGTTCAGGGATCAGTGTTGTAGATTAACCTCTGAATGAGGAGTGAAGAGGAGGAATCATAATTGTGTGCAGTGTCTTCTTTTATGTATATATCATGAATCCACTTGAGTTTTTCTCCTAAAGTCATTTAAAGAAGTTGGTCAAAGACTGAGGTGTCGAGTTTTAAGAATCTGGATGCATTTGCAGATTTTCTTTGACCCTTGATGTCTTTGGTAAGTTGGACTTGATTGCGCTGCAGAAAGCAGAAAGCTCTTCGTGCCAGGAATGGCTATAGAGCACAATGTCATACGAGACTGTTTGAAAACACCATGTTACTGTTACTTGTTACTGTAACTCATGCAGGACATTACTTGAAGTCAAAATCATTGTAAAAAAAAACTAACCAATAAAAAGTTTTGAGGGGATTTAAATCTGGACCTTCTGCAATAAACAGTGAAAATAATTAGCTCTCCTGTGAAACTTTAACACTTATTGCAACACAATAAGACAGAAACATTTAAATACCAGCCACTGACTTCCAATGAAGTGGTATAGGATTTTAATCTAATAATACATATTAAGTAATAAATCTTTTTAACATTATTAATAGGCTACTGAGTGACTGATGTTGTTGGTTTGCATTAAATCATATTCTGACTTTCATTTTCAAACCGTCTGCTTGTTTTTATATTTCTTAAGATATGAGGTAAAACTGCTGCTGCTTTCAGTTGTAGGGCAATAAATGTTACATAAAGTTGTGTTTAAACTCACATTGGGAGCATTTAACACTGAATAAAGCCCGAAATCGGTACCTGAAGTCATCTTTGTTGTAGTAGTATTTGCTGTTTCTTTTTAAAAAAGAAATTTCACGCGTCACCTTCACAGATAATGTAGTTAGAAGAAAAACATGGAAAAGATACATTTGATCACGTTGTGGTGCCATGTCGCATGTTGGGACAGGGCATTTCTTTTAAAATTATTTCATTATTATTTAAGATATTTTCAGCAATTTTTTAAACATTATTTTTTTAATAACTCATTTCTAACAACTCATTTATTTTGTCTTTGTCATGATGATAGTGCATAATATTTTCCTACCTATTTTGCAAGACACTAGTATTCAGCTTAAAGTGCAATTCAATGACTTAACAAAGTTTTTGTTAATTAGGCAATTACTGAATATGGGACTAATTTTATTGAGCTTAAAATTTTAGTTCAAAAAATGTAAAAGCTTCTTTTATTTTATGTCAACTAAAAAAAAATAAAATAAATAAAAATAAAAAAATAAAAATAAATAAGGCGCCACGGTGGCCGAGTGGTTAGCACGTTCGCCTCACAGCAAGAAGGTCGCTGGTTCGATCCCCGGCTGGGCCAGTTGGCATTTCTGTGTGGAGTTTGCATGTTCTCCCCGTGGTTGCGTGGGTTTCCTCCGGGTGCTCCGGTTTCCCCCACAGTCCAAAGACATGCGGTACAGGTGAATTGGGTAAGCTAAATTGTCCATAGTGTATGTGTGTGAATGAGAATGTATGGATGTGTTTCCCAGAGATGGGTTGTGGCTGGAAGGGCATCCGCTGCGTAAAACAAATGCTGGATAAGTTGGCGGTTCATTCCGCTGTGGCGACCCCGGATTAATAAAGGGACTAAGCCGAAAAGAAAATGAATGAATGAACTAAAAAAATAAGACTTTCCCCCAAAGAAACAACATTATAGGAAAATTTCCTCACTCTGTTAAACATCACCTGGGATATATTTGAAGAATTAAAAATGTCATGTTTATTTATTTACTAATTTATGTAAATATTTATTTATTTATTTATGTATTTAAATATTTATTTATTTACTAATGTACTTAAATATTTATTTACTAATTTACTTTAAATATATATTTTATAAACACAAAACATAGCTAGTGAACATAGCTAGTTTTTGTCATTTATGTGAAATATATTCTAATTTATTTTGTAATTTTTAAAATAAATATATGAATATTATAATATATTGCAATATTTATTTTGAATTTGTGCGTAAAGTGGAATATATCAGTTTTTATATAGAGATATAAAGATTTTACACAAAGAATAAATGGGTCTGTATACTTGAAATGTATTTATTTTAATGTAAATGGCGAGAATATCAAACAAATAAATATGTAAAAGGAGTTTGGATGTGAAACGGGTCTCAATAAAAACAAGAGCGAGTCTCTCTTGTCTGCTTTCATCTAAGAGATATTGGTTGACTGTGAGTTTGTGTCCTCAGGACACTCTCTCTTCTCTTAGTCATGCTGTTTAGCCTTAAAAGCACACATCCAAGCGGCGTCGTGCATTGACTCATATCAGGTGCCGTGTACATCATGTGCTGCTCTGATACGAATACATCAAAGCTCCTTGCCCTCACCTTGGCATCTTATTGAATGAATATATCCTAACAAGGTAGTGTCACAATCACTGAACTGAGTAATGGATCTGCAGCGGTGCAAGGTCTCTGCTCTCCCGACCATGCAGTGTCATGTGGAGTGGCCTTGCTGAGAGATCTGTTTACATTGAACCCTCACTAAAGCACATCGGCCCACATGACATGACTTATACATCCTCATCCATGGGGCTATTTTAACAAACACACATGATTCTGTATCTATATATTTATATTGATGATGAGCTGGTCAGATTTAGTTTCACTACATAACATGGAAATATACTGTGATGATTTATATTGGAAAGTGGTTGAACTGATTTCCTTCTTTACTTTTAAAGATGTACAGTATGTAAATCCAACTACCTATTTTTTCATCCAAAAAATGGGGCTGTCAAAATGAATTGTTTCTTTCTGCAAATGATACTGTATCGGTTCAGTAATAGATCATAACCGATTATAACATAGTGATTTCATCAATTTGCAAATAGACTATATCACTGTATGGCGAAGGAGGTACAAGTAATTAAAAAGCTCAAACTTCCTAAAAAGCTGACAACTGTGGACAATTCACTGCTTCTATATAAGGGATCTCCTGACAGATATGCTGATAGGTGCAAATTTCAAACGCTTCAGTGTCCATGCATCTGTGTCAATGTTCGGTAAACAATGCTGATCATTAGAGCCAATCACACTTACTTTTGTTAAGCACAGGAACACAATGGCCAATAATAGTATTTTAAGAACTTACTCAGTAGTGCTCAAAAAGCAAGCGGGAAAATGCTGGGATGTCACAGTTTTTATATTTTAGTGCTTTTATTATACAATTTTATGATTTACTTTGGTGTATTTGTTCTAAATGCTACTGTTTTCCTCTATTATATTGAAAGTCAAAATTGTATTCTCTCAAAGTAAATTTGAAAATTGTGAGTGGAGTGCATCACCAATGAACATTTATTTGACTTATCATTCAAAAATGATATAAATCCCCCATCCATCAATATATCCATTCATTTATCCATTCTGTCACACCCTCGGCTCATTCCTGCTCACCCAATCACTGCTCTTCTCATAAACCACTTCTCTCCAATCTCGCGAGCCATCACCAGCTTTCTTATCACCTGCACCTGTTCCCCGTCATCAAGGACACTATAAAGACCCACCTCATTCTTCCAGTCGTGGTCCAGTATTGAAGTCGTATGGTTGTCCTCACTTTCGCTCCTTCATCTTCTCCTCTTTTTCCATGCATTTTCCTTATGTGTCTTCGGATCCTTCAAACTGATCAAGGGAAGTTATTACTCTCATATGGTGTTTACTAGAAGATCTGCTACAGTATTTACCTGATGAACTGTGTGTCTGTATACTCACCTGCTGATGTTCCTAAGAACGAACTATAAGTGAGCTCGCTGACATCAGATGTTTACATTAAAAGGTGTTGAAGAAGATCGCTAACAGCATTGACACCACACTCCTGCTTCCTCACTTTGATTCAGTGACTTGTTTTGAATAAAATTTACGGAAGATAACCATCCTCGTCTACCAGTGTGACACATTCATCCAACATATATTTCCATACAATCATCTCTACATCATTTATATCCGTCCATACATCCAATAAATATATACATATATCCATCCATTCAATAAATTATACATCCATCCATCAATCCAATAAATATAAACATCCATCAATCCTACCAATATTTATCTAAATATATCCAATAAATATATCCAAGGTCCTTTCCATAAATACTTACTTTCATCCATCTATAAATACAACATATCCATCCATAAATATATCTACTCAAGAAATGTGTCTGTCCATCCAATAAATATATCATGTTCATTCATCCACTAAATAAAGTGTGTGTGGGGGGTATACAGTAATCAGTGCTTGCTGGATCCCAGTACCAGTGACCTCTTAAAACACTCACACTGAGCTGGAAGAATTGCTATTTCTAGGCAAGAGTTCATGTAACATTCATGAAGCTCACCTCTTAGAGGAGTCGTGAGGGGTGTTTTTTCTTTTGAAGGAAATGCTCTGTTTGTTGTGAAGTTGAGATGGGGTGGATAAACAGGGCAGACTGCTTAATATTTTAGTGTTTTACTTTTATGGGCCAAGGAAAGGACACTTTACCGTGTACTGTTCTCCTGGCCTGAAATTAGCACCAGCTTAGACATTTTTCACCTTGCACTGTAAATGCTAAAGCCCCAAAGAGTGTGATAAATGCTCAGCGTTTTGCCATGTATTTTTATCCAACTCTGCTCCTGTGTGGAGACTTGCCCTCTGGCCTTGTTTTACTTTACACCTTGTCCTGACCAGACATGATAAAGCAACAAGCGATAAAAGGTTTCTCAGCTGAGCTTACGACTAACCAGGACTTTTCAGACTGTTTGATGTCAGCAGCCACTCAAGTTTGAACCCCTCATTCTGAAACACACAAAGGCCCAATTTTATAGTGATGCCATAGAAGAACCTTTTTTGGTTCCCAAAGAATATTTCAGTTATTTGTACTTGAAATGATGTTATTTTTTAATTGTGTAAAGCATGTTTGAAAATTCTAAACAATTAACCTTTTCCACCCTTAAAGGTGATGTATGTACGCTTTTGAGTCTTCTAAGACATAAAAATACTATAATATGTTTGCATTGCATTATACTGTATTTAAAAATATGGTAAGTAAACAGTTATCTGAAAAACAATGCTGAAGTCAGATATTCTACTTTAAAAATGTGCGTTACGTGCTCAAACGTCTGTCTTTGTTTTGGTCATTTAACCAGCCCAAAGTCCATTTAGCCAATTATATTTCAGCACCCCAGGTTGCCTTGGTGTGATCCATTGAGTCATGAAGGCTCTCAAAGCATGCGTCCGCGACCAAAACTGCAACCACCAGTAGACAGTAGCAGCCTCTGAAATGAGATGCAGATTCAGAGTTCCACAGGAGGTGGTTATTAATTAGCAAATAACATAAACATTGCAAACAAATAAAATAGGTGAGCAGGTTACATTGTAACCCCATGTCCTAACAACACACTACCTGACAGGATTTGCAGTGATAAGCACTTTGGCTCTTTGCACCAGACCAACACGATTTTTAAATGCAGCCATTCAGATGGACAGAATATATGTGCACTTACTGCACTCCAAAAATCAAATCTAATTAATACATATTAAACCTTTAACATATTAAATCTTTAACATTATTATATGTACATGTTGTATGATTGATATGTGTTGGCTTGAGTCACAGTTTTGAAGTGCAATTTCAAATGGTTTATTTTATTTTCAAGAGATGAGGTGAACTATCTGCTGCAGCTTTCAGTATATGGCAATAAATGTCTAGTAAAATGGCATTCAAACTCACATTGTTTAGCATGTGACACTGGATAAAGCACATGGGGTGTACCCGAGATGATCATTGTCAGTTTTCTGTCATTGAGATGCAAGAAATAAAAACTGTTTCTAAAATATCAATTTCAGATGTTGGTTAGGACAAAAACTCCTTTTATTATGGAAAATATCCCTTTTATTGCGTGCCGTTGCTTTTATTAGAACACAATGTAAATCAACCTTTGTTGGTGTTGTCAATCTGGCAACCTGCTCTTGCGTGTGTTTTGAACGAGGAGTGCAATACCTAGTTCAGCCACTGGTTGTCGAACTTGCATACTGCACCCTTAAGAATGAATTGTGTATTTTAAAGATTTTGCAGATGTTAAAATGTTGTTCATGGAATCATCAATATCAGTAAAGAACCTTTATTTTAATGAGTGCAATGCCCATTTAAATATTTTTTATTTAAATGGGCATTTAAACACAATCTACATTGTAAAAGCGCTATACAAATAAAGGTGAATTGAATTGAATTGAATATTTTGGAAAAACAATAAGGGTGATATTTTTATGGAACTTATTTCCTATAACTCATCGTAGTAAAGATAAATCAGTTATTGAAATATTTGATGTGTCGTATTATGTATTATATCTATAGCTATTACTTCCATACATCTGTTAAAATCAATAAACATTTCTTAAATCCAATAGATATGTCATCCATCTATGCAAAAATCCTTCGATTAATGCATCATCTATCATTTAGTTTAATGAATATGTGTATATATCTATCAATTCATCAGATAATTATGTATTGTCCTCACTCCAGCTATTCATTCATTTGTTCATTCGATAAATATATTAATCCAAAAAATATATCTGTTCATCTATCCAATAAATATATGTATTTCCATTCATCCAATCAATATATGAGTACATCTAGTAAACATATTCATTTATTCATTCATCCATTCATTCATCCATTCATCAAAAATCTGTTCTCTTTTTTCTATTTTTGTAGCAGTGTGCATGGTTTTCTAAACCTTTATACTCAACAGTTATGTAAATCCATTACAAATTGTCAAATTCTTCTGCTCTTGCACCTCTGGTTTAGACTTCTGGCTGCATAGGGTGTGAATGAGTCCTCAAAATGACAGAGAAAGTGTGTTTGTGTGTGTGAGAGAGAGAGAGAAAGAGAGAGAGAGAGCATGGTAGCAACAGAAGCCGGTCCAGATTGAGTGTGGTGCTCTTGGGTTTAGTGCAAATCCTCTAGGGCTTGTGGGCAGTGTGGAGGTCACAGGAGAGAAGCCCAGCGCTGGTGCTCTGCCTGCCAATCAGAGGGATTCTCAGCAGCAAATGGGATCCAAGGCTCTCAATTTGGCCAAACTGCTCTTCGGTTTGGGGACTGAACTGTTGAGTGTGTTCTGCCAGGGAGCAAGAGAGAGATCACGTGGACCGACCAGACCACCATGTCAAAATTAGAGGAAGCGCTTGGACAGACGGTCCACTGTCACTCAGCCTGTCTGCCCTTTGGGGACAGAAGCTGGCTATGGTGAAGATGGATCCTAAAAATTCTGTATTTCAGTGACCTGGATGTTTGGGTTCAGTTTTTTTTATGTTCAGGCACTGGCCTCTTCATTTGAAGGTAGTTTCTGAGCACACATTTTATTTTAAAATTGAGAAGGTCACTGGTGTGAGTCCCAGCTGGACCAGGAGGCCTTTTTGTGTGACAGTCTAAAGCAGCGGTGGCCAACCCTGTTCCTGGAGATCTACCTTCCTGCAGATTTCAGTTGCAACCCATATCAAACACACCTGCCTGTAATTATCCAGTGCTGTTCAGGTCCTAATAATTGGTTCAGGTGTGTTCGATCAAAGTAGGAGCTAAACTCTGGAAGGTAGGTCTCCAGGAACAGGGTTGGGCACCCCTGGTCTAAAAACATGGTATAGGTGAACTGGCCTATTAATTAAGCTAAATTGCCTTAGTATGTGAAAGGGAGAGTGTGTGGGTGTTTCCCAGCACTGAGGGTTGTGGCTGGAAGGGCATCCCCTGTGTAAAACAGTACCCAGAGTAGTTGGTAGTTCATTCCGCTGTGGGAACCCCTGATAAAGCAGGAAATAAACCAATAAGGAAAATGTGTACTTTTATATGTAATCTATTTAATTTTATTTTATTTAATTTTATTTTAAATGCCAGTGAAATAGAGAATAGCAACTGCAAATCAGATGCTCATGAGCGTATTTCACATTAATTATATTTTATGAATCATATAAATACAGTATATAATGTGAAATTGTAATTCTGTATTATGTCATCTAGGCTGTAATTTGATTGTATGGACCAAGTTTTATGAAAAGTGTGGACTATTTTATTTCTGTTCCTCAAATTCAGAACAATCTCAGATGTATCAGCAAATATTTACCTGTATTTTACTGCAGAGCACTGATAGACTCCTGTAGGGACCCTCAATGCATCATTGTGGAACTTGTTGGGCTTTAAGGCTCTCGTAATGGGATTCTCCTGTTTTCGCTGTGAGTGTGCACTTCAGACTCTCTTGTCTCCTCAGTTTGACAAGACACAGCAGCAGGAAAATCAAACTGGAAGGTGATACTCGTTCCTAAAGGCCACAGGGGTTACATAAATCACCCAGTGACAGCACTAAAACAAACCTTCTGCTTTTCTCTGGAGATCGCCTGCTTACAGTAGCTCTATGGATTTTGGCTCAAACAGGGAAAAAGTGGGAGAGGACTAGTACTCTCACTTCCTATATTACTTTGGTTTCTGGATTTTTTTTTTTTGTTGTTGTTGTTGTTGTAAAATCGTAAAATCACACACACATAAACAAAAAGTAATATTTAGGGTTTAGTGCGGTTTAAATCCTCTAAATGTAAGAATAAGCCATAGTGATTCCTAACAGCGCACATGGACTAATTATGGAGACAATGCCTTTTATGAGAGAATTACAGCTATCAGGGCCAGTATGTCTTGAGGGTTTTTGCTTCTTGTGCTAATTTATGCTAGCAGACGTCTCTTGTGAGAGAAGTGTGATCCATATGGGTGAGAATGGTAACAGAGTGTAAATCAGTACAGTGCAGAGTGTAAATCAGTCTAGCCTAGTGGTGAGAATATAGTTACTCAATGTACTTTTAGGAGAAGCTTTACTTTTAGTTTGGGAGAATTATAGTAATCAGAGACTAGTGATGACACCTAAGCTCAAATGTATACATTTCTTGCTCCATCAAGTAAACTATAAAGGATGTCCTTAATTTCATTAATTCATTTATTTTATTTTTGACTTAGTCCCTTTATTAATCTAGGGTCGCCAGAGCGGAATGAACCACCAACTTATCCAGCATATGTTTTACGCAGCAGATGCCCTTCCAGCTGCAACCCATCTCTGGGAAACATCCATACACACTTATTCACACTCATACCTAATTCACCTATACTACATTTCTTTGGACCTGTGGGGGAAACCGGAGCTCCCGGAGGAAACCCACGCTACCACGGCAAGAACATGCAAACTCCACACAGATATGCCAACAGACCCAGCCAAGACTCGAACCAGTGACCTTCTTGCTGTGAGATGATCATGCTACCCACTATGCCACCGTGGCACCATGCCCTTAATTTACAGTGTGAAATTAAATTAAAACAAAAACTCTTCTGGGAAAGCTTTAAGAGTATGTTTATGGGATCGTCCTTCTAGAAGCACGTGTGAGGTCAAGCACTAATGGAGTTGTGGTTCGGGTTGAGTTCAGGACTCTGTGCAGGCCAGTCAAGCTCCTTCACAACAATGAACTGTCATGTTGAAACAGGAAGGTGTATCCTCTAGCTGTTCCCCCAAAATTTGATAAAAGTTTTATCAGTTGAAATAAAATAAACATTACTCTTTGCTTGTTTTGTTTTTTACTAAAAAAGAAAACTACTAAATATGCTTTATTTTCATAGAAATATTTCGGTGTCATTTTATTTTGATGGTGCATTTGAGTATTAGTAGACTGTCTACTTAATATCTGTTGATAAAGACATTCAACAGACATTTAACTGACTATAAGAAACTTTGCAAGTACATGTCAACTTACACTAACCCCAACCCCAACCTCACAGTCTACTTATAATCTAATGAGAATGAGTTGACATATAACGGACCATCTAACTAAAGTGTAACCAATATTTCTCATTATCATTTGCTATTAATGAGGTTCTTCATTTACTCACCCTTGACTTGCTTCAAACCAGTTTTATTTATTTATTTTTTGTTCTGCTGAGCACAAAATAATATATTTTGAATAACATTGGAAACCTGAAACCATTGACTTTCATTGTATTTGTTTTTCTTACTATGGATGTCAATGGTTACAGGTTTTGTAACATTAACATTATTCAAAATATATTATTTTGTGCTCAGCAGAATTAAAATCCACAATGAAAATCTTAATTGAAACTATATAGAGATATAAAAAGCTTTTTCATGGAAATTGCAATGCATTTTTTAGAAGGATGAACAGAATTGTGAGATCTGATGTGAGATGTCTTGAACAAAAGTGTATACAGTACATGCAGGCAGCCAACAGCTGGTGTGACTGGAGATGCTGTATGATGATGTGCTGATGTCTTTGGTCTTCAGGGTGCCACCTGCCTCAGATGCCCCTGCCGCCTCTGCTGCCACGTCACCTGCTGCTGCTGCGACTGCAAGTCAGGGCAAACCTTCACTGCGCAGGATCAAGGGCCGCATCCACAGAAGCAAGAGCCTGGACAGCATGGATCTACTGGACTGCAATGTGAGTAAATAATGCACACGCAGAGATGATGCCATTCAGTCAGTTGCTTTTCACAAACGCCTACTGAGCATGTGCTGTGAGAGTGTCATCATCATTGCTGAATTACGGTTGCCTGTAGTTTGCTCAATGCGGATGTTGCAAGATTCTGAAAGATTGGGGTGGGTGGTTTTGATTTTTCATTGTGTTTAAGCAATTTAAATCCTGTCAGGTAGATCTTATGCATCTTTTACGATAGCCAAATGTGATTTTGAGTGCTGATGTCACCATTTACCAAAATCTTGAGCTAAGAGATACTGTTTAATTATGTTTTAATTGTGGCAAAGTGGCTTTTAAATTAAAAACAGTTTATAAAAAACACATTAGACTAATTTACACACAAAAGGCAGTTATAAATAGTAACTTCAAAGGTCAAGAATATGAAAAAACATGAAAAGTATGTGGTTCATGATACGTGCACTATGTTTTAAGTACTTGAAGACATTAAAAAATGTTAGCTAACACAGACTAAAATTCTAGTTATTCTGGGATATGCAAAAAAAATTATACTCAGAAAAAATAAAAAAGAAATATCTAGTTAGTAGCATTAAAAATGTTTATATTTTATTGTGTTTATTTGCTGAAATAATAACATTTTACATTTTTACGTTAACGTTGCTTCACAAAAAAGTACCCAAAAGCTCAATATCATCAATCGAGTAAACAGATTATGTCTGAAAAGTTGTACTTAGTAAGATCGACGCAAATTTATTTGTGTACAAAAAAATCTGCTAAATTGTTTTGAGGTCTTTATACATTATTTTTAGGTATTTATACCTTATTGTACATGATATTTGCTTCTTGTTCGAACTTCCTTATTTAAAATAAGCTTAAAGAGGGAGTCCTGAGTGTATTTTAAAGGCTTGTTGTGTTTATAGGGTGCAAAACGTGTGTGCTCATGATTTTTTTTTTTTTTTTTTTTTTACAAATGAAGCAAGTTATTTTTTCATAAATCATACTTTAATTATATACAGCTAATCAGCTAACATGAAAACGACTGTCATATTTCCTGGTTCCTCTGAAGGTCTGCCCTCAAGGGGCTCTGATTGGTCAGCTAATGTGTTGTGATTGGCAGATTACCTTTGTTGTGTAAGTAATGTCAGACACAGAGAGCTATATTTTTTATAATTCTCTGAAACATAATTATAATTAAATTGTAAGCACTTCTCTCTTCGTGTCGTGTCCTTTGGAACCCAAATACAGAAAAAGAGGAAGCTGTGGGAAAAGAGCAGCGTTTGGACGGCATTTTAGCTTTCTCTGTTAATGCTACATCTCCTCTGTGGCCACGCCTCTTTGCTGCATGTTACCAAGTGGATGTAAACCGAACGGTTCATGACATCATTAACCTGAATGTATTTTTTGTAGTCCCCAAACTTCGTTTGTTGTAGGCTTTGCTAAGCTAACTCTGAAAAAGCCAATGTCTCCCTTGTTGAGAGTCGTGCATTCAGAGATGTTGATTATATTAACACAGCTACATTACACACTAACTAAAGTTTAAAATATGAAATCGCAGTGGACCACCCCTTTAAACAACACAATTCTGGAGATTTTTGGGGGGTAAACGTAATTTTTTTTAATGCTCAATCAACCTAAATTTGTAAAGTTAACTTAATTGTAAATGAATGAATGCGTTGTGTGGAACCCTGCATTTGTTTTTACAGTGAAACTTATTGTACAAAAAGCATTATCATCATTTATGTGAAAAGGAACATAAGTTGGTGAGGTTCTGCTGCCTTTAATGTACAATACACATAAAAACCATTGTGATATCATATTTTTCCAAGCAAGCCTGGTATGTGAAACTGCAGTCTGGGGATAGTAAGTGTCCATCAGATGCACATTTTAGATTCTTAACATTTTGTGAATATCCTACGTTTTTGAATAATACTTGACTCACATGTTTTTTTCAGTAAAGAAGTTGGACTATATTGAATTATGCATTTGTATCCTTTTTAATACTTGGCTCTTTGGAATAACATAGTGGGAAAATGACACAGTTACACAGCGGTGAGTAAAGAATGCCAAAAAGTTTATTTTTGTTAAAAATGTTTATTTCGAGTAATCTTAAAATATTCCATCCTAACCTGGTGGAGTGTTTGATCATGACAGCGTTGTCAGTGTACTCACTGTTTCTGTGTCCCAAGGTGGTGTTAAATATAGATGTAGTTGGAAATTCTTTCTTATTCTTCTTCCCTCCTGGGATTTACTTAAAAGAAGAGTCTATTTTTCCCCAGTTATTCAATTTTAGATGCTCACTATAAAAAAAACGAGCTATTTTTACTCAAAGCAGAACATAGCGGTGCATCATTCTATAATTTACCGCTATGTGTCCAAATTAAATGGAGCAGTGGGGAAAATGGCTTCTGGACATAAACGTTCTGACCTCACCACTATTAACAGGCCACAAGCTCACTGACTTTATCTCGCGCCAGTCCATCAGGTCTGTGTGCCATCAAATCTCAGAAATTGTTCACGGTATTTATTCAGACCATTACTGTGTTAACAGCAATCATTAGCAATTAGTCTGTTTTGCTTATTGATCCGAGACAACAACAGACACTTCAGTGGAGTTCATTTGCAGACCTGAGTTGCACTCATACGGTACATAGCATAAATGATATTCAAATGTCTTACTCTGCTAGTTCGAACATTATTATGATGCAGTGGGATTTTCAGACCTTAAGAATAACAGACTTGAGTACCCAGAGTGTCACATTAGTCTGTGTAAATTTGATTAGGCAGCAGAGAAAAATGCATCAGACAGATTTTCTTTTACATGCTCGAGCCCCGAAGCGCAGGCTGACAGACAGCAGCGCAGTAGGTGGCATGTCCCCATTCATATTCCCCACTGCCAGATGATATCAGATTACCTCTTTGATCATGTGATGTGCAAAGCAAAAGTGCGAGTCACGTGAGCGTGCACAGAACACACTGACGTCAGCGATGTGGAGGAGCGATGCTATTAACTAAGCACCAGAGGCATATGCCTGTGTGGATGTGTTGGTGAACATGCTGCGTTTGCATGCATGTGTGAGATCCTGCGCCATTAACAGATGAGTTAAATCGAGCTGCCTGTAAATGTGTCGAACATGTGACCCAGAGCATAAGACAATTGTTTAATGCGAGCTGAGCGTAGAAAACTTTGAAACATTCCATATGTTGGGGCTGAGTGGTTTATTTTAGTGAGAAATTAGAGGAGTAATCTCACAAATTAAAGGGGTAAGCTGCTTGATTCAAGCCCTAAAAACCATGATATCCCTGTGAATCTGCATTTGAGCTGAAAGCTGTTTGCTGGCCCTGGTCATCTCATGTGCACTCACAAGAGAGATGTGCAGGGGGGGAGGGGAGAGGAGGGCAGTGGTTTTGGAAATCCAGCCTCATGTTAATGTGTCACTAATGCACTGTAATATAGTGTTTAAGAGTAAGAGTGCTGGGGCATGAAACATTCTGATCTGAATTTGAACTGAGGTCGCTACGCAAATATGAATGTAATGTCATTGAAATTCTAAGAAATTCAAATAAATATACTTGTAATTAAGCGAACTTGGGCAAGGTTGGACATGTTGGCTTGGCGAAACCATATTTTAATGTTTTGAGAAAAGTCTGAAAAGATACTTAGGAAGTTAGACGGACTGGTGGGTAAGTAATACCCACAGGTGGATAGATTGGTCGGAACCTACAGTACACAGCAAAAACATCAGTGTACATTTAACTCAATTTGAGTGTAACTTAACACTCTTTGGGTGTACATATGACTCCCTCCATTTTGGAGTTAAAATAACTGTTTCTAAAGTGTGAAATTTGTACATTACTCACAGAGTTCATTTTAACGCAGTAAGAGTTCATTCTTACATCAAACCGGAGTGTGTGTTACCATTCAAAGTGTTAATGTATTACCTTTTTTCCTATATTATCAATTGGTCTGTGTGACAGATAGCAGATATCAACTATAGTTTTAATTTATGAAATGTTCATTAATCTTTTCAGAAATAAATTTCAATGCATTCAACTCTTTGCATTTTAAAATGCAACAAGACATGCTTCAAGTTTTGATCACTGTTTGTCCGAAAGAACCGGTTTGAGTAAAAACACTGGACCTCCCATCACTAGTGGGAAATACACTGCATATTGGGTTAAAAGTTTAACACTGAAAAAAAAAAACTGTTAAATATACACTCTTAAACACTCGTGGATTAAAATGTACTCTAGTTTTAACACTGAACTCCAAAGAAAAAAAAGAAAAGAAAAAAAATCACATATATTTAACACTGGAATTAATGCTGTGTAGATGGATAAAAAGTGTAGGCAATACTATACAATACAATAAATTATTTATTTATAAAGCACATTTAAAAACAACCAAGGTTGACCAAAGTGCGGCACATAGGAGTACTAAAGACAGAGAAGAAAGCAGAATATAAAAGAAACAATTAACAAATAAAACAATGATCAAGGAGTATTAAAAGCGAGAGAGAATAGATACTGTAGGCCTTTAAAACAGACTTAAACACAGAAGTGGAGGGGGAAAGTCTAATGTGAATTGGTAAACTGTTCCAGAGTTTAGGACCAGCAACAGCAAACGCTCGATCACCTCGTTTTTTAAGGCACGTTCTGGGGACAGTGAGTAGATTGAGATCATAGGATCTCAAGGTTCGAGAGGGGGTATACGGACAAAGCAAATCGGTAAGGTACTGAGGAGCAAGATTATTGATGGCTTTGTAAACAAATAATAAAATTTTAAAATCAATTCTGTATTTAATGGGTAACCAGTGAAGTGCAGTTAAAATCGGAGTTACCGACTCATGCTTGCGGGTGGCAGAGAGTAGTCTAGCAGCTGCATTTTGTACCAGCTGCCAAATATGTGATTTAATGGGTAGTTTGATGGGTAGTTAAATGGATAGCTGGGTATGTATATATGGTAAATCCAACGCTATCTCACGGCAATTTGTAACTTTTTATTTAGTGGCTAATTCGTATGTATTCGTATGAAGTAATTCGTACAATTCAGCACAATTTGCTCATCAACCAATGATGGTTGTGTTTAGGGGTGGGGTTGGGTGCCACGCCTCCTTTTTTAAATCGTACATTTTCGTACGACTTAAAATACTTACGTTTTCTCGTGAGATCAGGCTGGGTAAATCAGTTGGTCAAAAGATGGATAAATTAAAACTAGATAAATGGGTAGGTAAATAATTGGATTGAAGAGTAGGTACAGTTGATGATTAGTTGGATTGGTACTGTAGATAGATGGGTAGTTGGGTCAGTAGATGGACAATAGATATATCGTATACTGCAGTTAAGTAGCTTGTTAGACAGATAGAGCGGTTGGTGATTGTGAATAGATGGGAAGTTAGATGGATAGTTGGGTAGGTAGATAGATGGGTGGGTGACTTGGCAGGTCCTAGCCAAAGTTACTTTAGAGCCATTAGTTTCACTTGGTGGCCATCTTTTCAAGTGAAGCTCCTATCTCTTTGAATGGGGAAACATGAGATTCTCCAAAACTGTTTGCCAGACTCAAGATTAAGTTACATATTTTAATCACCTGTCAAATTTAACAGCAGCGGTCTCGTTAGTTTTATTCCAAACATTCAAATCATGTGGTAAAACTGTACTTTTTCTGGTTTACCAAACTCGACACGACACCAACCTCCTTTATGGCTATTTCTGGAGGATGCATTCAGACATCATCCTGTCAATCAAACTATATTACTAGCTACAGTAAGAGTCAATAACTTACCTGTCATCCTCTGAATAAAGGTGTGTTCAATTGTTCTGGCATTCAGAGTTAAAATCTTTTAGTTAATGTAACTTGTTCCTGATGGCAAATCTCTTACCAAAATGACAGCAACATCTTTGTTTACAAGGTTGTAGGCATTCATGTGTTCAGACATCACAGCTGTCATCCGATTTAGCATTTTATGGCAGAGGCAGGAACATATTAAGATAATCAGGACAGGTGGGACAGAATGCGTTAATTTCATAGAGATTTTTTAAAAAACAGCTAATTTGTTTTCTGGTGAAATAAGCTGATTTAAAACTAATGATTTCAAGCAATATTTCTCATGTATAGGAGGCAAGTATTTGCTGAGATTCCAGTGTGTTTGCCAACCACAGTGGGTTCAAAGCAGCAGAAACTGTCATAAAGAACATGTGTTTGACTGTCTGGTCTGAGCCCCTCATCTAGAGATTGCCAGTTCATAGCATTTGATGATTGGCACTTTTACTAGAAGACACTGCTAGATTGTCCATATTGACTCTTGCATTTTCTCACATTGTGTGCCACATTGACAGTGTCTTGTATATACTATAGTCATTGATATAGCTTAGTAGGTGGATCAAGATAGACAGATAGACAGATAGACAGATAGATAGATAGATAGATAGATAGATAGATAGATAGATAGATAGA
>CAIGQQ010031706.1:918577-932524 GCA_903798035.1 Danio albolineatus
TAGATAGATAGATAGATAGATAGATAGATAGATAGATAGATAGATAGGAATGGGTTTTGGGGGCACATCTCTTTTTAAAAATCTTATTATTTCATACAATTGAGATCATATAAATTCATATAAATAAGCCACGTTTCTGACAATATGTAAAATAGTTACGTTTTCTTGTGAGATCAGGCTGGTAAATCGGTAGTCCATGCTTAATCTAATGAACGGTAATTTTATTCAAGACTGGTGAAGGCAGGATTTAGAGTGGAATGACCTCAGATGACTTACTGTAGTTGTTGCTTTCAGTACACATGAACAGACATCACACAACCACAGATTTTGAAGGCATTTGGTTCTAAGATGAAAGACGGCTCTTTTAAATAAAGCGTACCAACACCTGTACATGGGATTACTTCATACAGATGGCCACTCTCTCTATTCTCTCAGGGCAGTCTAGGTGCTTGATGTAGTCTTTAGTCATTTGCTTTAGCCATTTGTGGAGTAATTAACCTCTCTTCCCCTGAGCTTCGGCAACTGCCACTGCTTTTGTAAGAGCGATTTTTCCCTGTTGACATGTAATTGCAGCATCGACCAAGCGAGTGAGTGCATGTGCCAGTGTGTGTGTATTTGTGCACGTGTGTGAGAGACTTGATGGAGGGGCAGCCAGTGGCAGCCTGATGGTGGACCGTACGTGAGGAGACTGTATAGTAGCTAAATTTAGAAATGGTCTCATTGCAGTTCACACAAGTTAATTCATTATTGACGTGAATGATGTAGATGGGGCTGATGGCCAGGGAAATTTAAAGCCTGTCTGGCCTCTAATTCAGGACTGGTCAAGTGAATAACTACAGATGACCGATCATAAAGCTAATGATGGAACGGGAAGCATGTCACACGTGCCTGGTTGGGAGTATTTATTTGGCCGATAAGGATCAATACTAAGCCTTTCTCACCAAAAGAGGAAGTTACGCCATAATATGATCATAACATCCCTTAATCATCTTATAGATTATGCACCATATGCTACACATGCTGAGACGTGACACATGCTGGGAATGAATAAGTGTGCAAATAGGATTTTTGCTTTCTGAGCATGAATAAAAATCAGTTAAATGGCTTAGGCGACAGCTTTTTGTTTCTCACACCATTAGCATGATTTGCATCGTTACCCATGTCTGTTTTTATAATATTATTCAAAAGTTTGGGGTTGGTACGTTATTTCTCATACTTTAAAGTTAAAATAAAAGATTTTTTCAGCAAGGGTGCACTAAATTGGTCATTGAGAGTTGTTGTTGCAAATCAATAAACAGCATTTGAGTGGCAGTTCTGTGGGCACAAATGCCTTTTTATGCCAGAGGTCAGAGGAGAATGGCCAGACTGGTTCCAGCTGATAGAAAGGCAACAGTACCTCAAATAAGCACTCGTTACAACCGAAGTATGCAGAAGAGCATCTCTGAATGCACAACATGGCAAACCTTGAGGCGTATGGGCTACAGCAGCAGAAGACCACACCATATGCCAGACCTTTCAGCTAAGAATAGGAATAGGCTACAATTCACACAGGCTCACCAAAATTGGACAATAGAAGATTGGAAAAACGTTGCCTGGTCTGAGTCTTGACATTCAGAGGGTTGGGTCAGAATTTGGCGTCCACAACACGAAAGCATAGATCCATCCTGCCTTATAACAATGGTTCAGGCTGCTGGTGGTGGTGTAATGGTGTGGGGGATATTTTCTTGGCACACTTTGAGCCCATTAGTACTAATTGTGCATCGTGTCAACGCCACAGTTAACCTGACATCTTCTTATGGCTATTTCCAGCAGGAAAACACCTCATGTCATAAAGCACGAATGATCTCTGACTGGTTTCTTTAACATGACAATGAGTTTACTTTAGTCAAATGGCCTCCACAGTCACCAGATCTCAATACAATAGAGCACCTTTGGTATGTGGTGTGGAACGGGAGATTCGCATCATGGATGTGCAGCCGACAAATCTGCAGCAACTGCTTGATACTATCATGTCAGTATGGACCAAAATCTCTTGAAAAATATTTCCAGCACCTTGTTGAATCTATGCCACAAAGGATTAAGGCATTCCTGAATGCAAAAGGGGCCCCAACCAGGTACTAGTAAGGTGTACCTAATAAAGTGGCCCGTTAGTCTGTATAGTATATATTTCTATTAGAACTTATATTTGAAATTGTAACGTTATTTCACAACATTCCTTTTTATCACTGAATAAAAGCAGTTTCTGTGAGCATAAGAGCACCCAAGACCCAGATTTTGGAATGGTAATGAATTTTGCTTGTGGAGCAATTTTATAATGGCAGATCCTCATTGGTTTATGTGGGAACAGCTGATTGTCTTTTGTTGATGGCCAAATCTCTTCCTGTTCCACTTTATCCCCGCTGACGGTTTATTTGTACTATTCCCTCAAGACAAATAGTGTATTTCTAACTAGAAAGAAAAGCACTTTAGTGTCAGAAATGTGTGGGGAATCTTGGCTTACATCCTGAGTGTAATGAAAAATAGGGAAACTCCCTTTGCAGGAATAGGGATGCGTGTGCCAAGCTAACTTGACAGTGATGAAGAATGTGTAATAAAGGTAATAAAACCGCAATTGGTCATCGGAGAGTTGGAGAAGATGAAAAGAAATGTGAGAAGCTAAGGCTGTAGATGTGTGTGGGAAAGGGATAGACTGCCAGTTGGTGTGTGAGAGAGATCGAAAAGAAGAGGGAAGATAAAAATAAGCTGTGTATTTGGATGTATGGGTTGTGGTTTCTGTCTCAGCTAACTCACATACTGTCTAACTGTGGCATCAATCATGTATCACTTCAAAAGACAGCCTCCACATGGGATCAGCACATCAACATCTTCATGTCAAGGGCAGACTGGATGTTTTGACTGCAGAATTTTAAGTAGAAGAAGGCTAAATGTGGAAATAGAGATAAAAATTTTATATATGCAAAAGTTTTTTATTTTTTTAAATAGTCGCCTCCATTATTGGCTCTGTTTACACCTGGTGTTACGGTGCGGTATTGTTATGGTATGGTATTGGTCAATTGGTTTTTATTTTGTCAGTTTTCCAGAATTTTTGTGGAGGGTTCATTGTTGGGTGAAAATATGTTTGTTTTTTTTGTTTTGTTTTTCAGATTTTTCAATCTAATATTGTGAAATAATCTTTTGGGATTTACGATTATAAGCAAAAGGGGACAGCAGCTTTTCCATCCAAAGATGCAAATTGCACAAAATGGAATATTGCATAAAACATTTACAAATAAAGCACTGTTTCCATTCGGTGAGCCAAAGAGAACAAAATCATCACTTCCTGATAGTGCTGGCCGATTAAACGGAATGTCGAATTCAACATTGAGAAACTATGTAGTTAAACCAATGTAATTTTTCCAGGTCAATTTTTTCATTTATTTTCCCTACCATGTGTGGAGTCATGTGACCCCGCTCTGTTTGAGGCTTTATACTTATTATATTATGATTTATATTTATTAAATTATTCTGATACATATCCAAAAAGGCGGCAACACCAAAGCTCCAAAAATACAAAATGTATTAAATTAAAAAGGCTGACACAGAGATTAAATTATGCTGATATCATACTTCTGCCAAGCGCATGCATACAGTCCTGCGCAGCTTTCGCACACCCAATGCGAAATTTCGCATATTCTCATTAGATTATAAGTAGACTGTTAGGTTGGGGTTAGGGGTAGGGTTAGTGCAAGTTGACATGTCCTTGCAAAGTTTCTTATAGTCAGTTAAATGTCTGTTTATGTCAGTATCAACAGATATTAAGTAGACAGTCTACTAATACTCAAATGCACCATCAAAATAAAGTGTTACCGAATTCTGTGATGCGCATGCTGAAAATTATTCAGTAATTTTTGGTTTATGTGCATTTCATTCAGTTGTGTACTTATTTTGTATGTGCCTTTTCAAAATTCTGGCCATTTTTATTAAGCATTTTTTAATGCAATCTTCCATTTGTTTAAAGACTTTTGTGCTTTACATTATTTTTGTTTTTTAAACCAAGCTTACAGTTTCAGATCGCAATGTGCTCAGTCCAAATACATCCCAGGAGCCACAATTCTTGTAGTTTTTTTTTTCCCAAATCAACCAGAGACCACTGTGTATGCTTTTTGAGATCTCAAATTTCTCTTGTGAGTGCCATTTTTGCCTGCTGTTCTCGTGTAAATCCACCAGAGGTAGCTGTTGACTGACTGACTGACTGACCGATCGACTGACCCACCCTCCTCTTTTCCTGAACCCAACCAATAGTGTTTTCAAAAGCAATCTAAAATAAGAAAAGCTCCCACCTAATTTTTACCACGTTTTCAGACTTTACCACGTTCTCACCCTGTTATTTACTTGTTTATTTTATTTTTTGGCCTTTGTTTTTGTTTCATCCACTTTCTGGAATCGTTCCTCGCCGGACTCGAACCCCGGTAACGTGGTCAACTCCTCTTTGTGCATCAAGTCTGCCAACGTACATGGCGAGCTACTGAACAAACTGTTAACAACAGGAAAGCCGTCCATATGGAGGTAAACTGTCAGCTAGTAAGCGTGGAAAGGAACGGCGTCATACCGCCTTGTAGAGTTCATATTAAAGACCAGATGCAGCCATAAGTACTTCTGGCTACATAATACGCGATCTCCAAAAATTTATATAGGGCTACATTTTTAGAAGGAGCCTATGTTGTTTAAATCCTGCTTGACTAGTGAGCTTCGACAACATGTCTCATTACGTTTACAGATTGGGTCAGTAGGGCGGCCTGTTGTGGCTGTTTGAATGGATTTAACCACGGGAGTGTTTACACTACGAACGCAATCCAGTTTAATGTGCTTTTTTATTACCTCTGGAAGGGGTCGAAAGTAGACGAGCTCTCAACGTGTCAGACGCAATTTACACCTGCATTTAGCAACATCCACTTGTGATCGGTTTTACAAAAAAACAAGCATCTCAATTCTAGATTTAAACAGGTCCATTATACACTACTTTTGTCCAATTACAGCAGCTTTATCAGGAAACAAAATTGCTCTCCGAGGAGAGATCCAGATGAGGACTCTCAAGCAGAGGCCATAATTAATTATTCAGAGCAAACCGCCGACTGCTTCATCTGTCTTTAAATGCAAAATAGCTTCTAAATTATGTGGGACAAAAGAACAGCGATCAATAATTTAGAAAAGCCTACTGTTCCTGCATAAGTAAGAGGTCGGGTTAGGATACTCACAGAGAGACGTGAGCCTGTGAATCACTGGCCGGCTCTCCTCTGGCCTTTGTCAAATGTAATCAGCCATTTCTCATCTCAGGTTTCATGCTTTAATAATAACTATTTTGAAGTTTGCATGAAGTACGATGACGATGTACCGAGGCATATTTACATTCCTCGAGTAGCACATGGACTTACACTGTTTGTGTCACTCAGACAGACTGCATTTGTGCAATTCACATCAGCAGACTTTCTTTCTTTCTTTCTTTCTTTCTTTTGCAATTTGGTTTTGTTTTTTTTTATTTTTTTTTCTTTTTGTTATTTTTTAAATTAATTTTGTTTTTCATTCTTTCTGTCTTCCTTTCTTTTTGTTTTTTCTTTTTTTCTTTCTTACACATTTTATCTTCCTTCACCCATTTCTTTCCTTTCTTACACATTTTGTTTTTCTTTCTTTCTTTCTTTCTTTCTTTCTTTCGCAATTTGGTTCTGTTTTCCTTTTTTGTCATTTTTTTTCTTTTTGTCATTCTTTGATTAATTTTTCTTTCTTTCTTTTCTTTCTTACACATTTTATCTTCCTTCACCCATTTCTTTCCTTTGTTACACATTCTTTCTTTCTTTCTTTCTTTCTTTCTTTCTTTCTTTTTTTCTGTCATGATCACCAGCGATCCACTCTTGGCACATTGCTAGAAAACTAGACATCACACTAACGCACTACATTTCCCATCATGCCATTTCACACACATCGGTTGCTGTTCACCACTGATGATTCACACAAAGCTGAATCTCGTTATTACTGATCATCTAGACTACTTATACACCACACATACACAAGTTGTTTGCAGTCATCATGTTTCACCATAGTTTTGTTTGCTGTTTATTTTGGCCTGCCGTGGTCCTGATCTTAGTTTTGTTATTTTGATATACAGTATTCTGACCGCCGCCTAGTTTTTCACTTATGCCTGTTTTCGATTATGTTTTGGATGCCCTGTATGTACCTGCTTTTCCCCTGTTTTGACCATTGCCTGCATACACGAATACTCTTATTAAATTATTGCACTTGGATCCTTGAAATTCTTCTCCGCACGTGACATCTTTCTTTCTTTCTTTCTTTCTTTTCTTTTTTTGTCTCTTTTTTTCTTTCTTACACATTTTATCTTCACACATTTCCTTTATTTTTTCCTTTCTTTCTTTCTGTAATTGTCATGAAACCGTTTTTTATGTCTTTTGTCAAATGATCAAGGTTACAATGCTTGAATTATTATTGGAGGATTGCGATTTAGGTTTAATAAAACAACTTTTATTTCTGTCTGTAAACATTTCAAGGAAAATAAGGAATGATGTATCTTTTTTAATTTTATTGTTGGTCAAGCAAAATTAGCAGTTTGGAAGGCTTGCAGGTTTGCTCTTGAAGGGTGGATTATAAATGTTCTTAATTTGTTTACAGCACTAGATGAACTAGTTAGTTGTATTAATACATGGATGTGTGACACTAATGGTTATTCTTTTGGATCTTGTGAAAATGACTCATTATTCAGTCGGTGATTAATCCTAATTGTTATTTTAATGTTTCTTCACACATTTATTTCCTTTCTCACATTTTGTATTTATTCATCCATCCATTTATCCATTCATCCATCCATCCATCCACCCATCCATCCATCCATCCATCCATCCATCCATCCATCCATCCATCCATCCATCCATCCATCCATCCATCCATCCAACTACCTATCTTGATGTCTGTCTCTCCATCTGTCTATATATCTGTCAGTTTATTAATACATATTTCTGTCTGTCTTTCTCTCTGTCTGTCTGTCAATCCGTCTTTCTGTCTGTCTTTCTATGTATCTGTATTTATGTCTGTCAATATATCTGTCTGTCTTTCTGTCTGTCTGTCTCTCTTACTGTTAGTGTCTTCCATCCATCCATCCATGCATTCATTTTGTCTGTCTGTCTCTATCTCTCTTACTGTTAGTGCTATCCATCCATCCATCCATTCTGTCTGTCTGTCTGTCTGTCTGTCTTGTCTGTCTGTCTTGTCTGTTTCACCACCTGCCAGATCAAATTCCGGCCATAAAATTTTGTTCTGAACATTTTGAAATCTCACAGCTCTCTGTCTTCATCCGATGTGCTTGATTTAGTTTGATGGCTGATTTGCTTATGAAATACTCCCAGCAGTGAATTAGGACCTCACTGGCGCAGCATACAAACCGCTCAATCAGTGTCTGCAGAGAGCATTTATTTAATATCTCAATAACCGTATCCAGTTTCCTCATCAGAACTGAAAATCAATAAAAATAGGAGCCAAACTCTTACACACAAATGACTTGCGTTGTGTTGCATGTAATGCGATAAACCCAACAGGTAAACAAAGAGAGAAAACAAACATCCCAGCACACCAGATCAGCCGCTAATGCACTTTTGCCAGCCATATGCCACCAGTGGACAAACAGCTGGTGTCTGGTGAGATGTTGCTTTCTGGGAAGAGTGCAATCGTTGCGAGCTGCTGTGTTGCCAGATTTCAGCCTCTGCCACCTACTTCTGTCCTTGCTTGCTACCCGAACAAACCCTAAATGCTCCCAAACACAAACATTGCATCAGTGACTCCGCAAATATCTTGGAAATACAGACGCCCAGACATGATGCATATTGCAGGCTAATACCATATTTAAGACCCTTTTAGCCCAAACACTGTTGTTAACACCTGGGAATAACAAAATGCACTATACTCCTGCTCTGAAGAACCTGTTGATTTTATTTTTAAAGA
Organism: Danio albolineatus; assembly: GCA_903798035.1. Lineage (NCBI taxonomy): Eukaryota > Metazoa > Chordata > Actinopteri > Cypriniformes > Danionidae > Danio > Danio albolineatus. Next base: position 926,558 of record CAIGQQ010031706.1, read on the forward strand.
TGTTGCTCACAAAACATTCTGTGTGTAGAAATATATTGACAACTTTCATAACCATCTTTTATTGTCAATCTGTGAATAACCTGTGAAGTAACCTGAAAATGAACAAAACAAGACCTTCAAGGCAGCTCCTATTGTAGGTTAATAGACTGAAGAATGTGAAGAATGTAAAAAATGTTAATGTGAAGCAAAATCAAAAGAATTCGATACTATACAAATAATTCAGACTCCGTTTCCGATTTCTCCTCCGTCCTATAAGATATGATACAAATGATTAAATGAATAATTTTAATGACAAATGATACAAATGATACATTTTTTAAGTTAATGCTGGATTAATTATTATATACTGTAACCTCAAAGCGTCATGCAAAGACAATATTTTTTCAAACTATATTCGTTCATAGGCAGATCTATATACAGTAGCCTTATATATTAGTTATCTAATATATTACCTATAGATTTAAAATAGCCTTATAGGTATAACTATTATATATTATGATATATAAGGTATATTAAATGCCTTATAGATCAATTTAAGATATCATAACAGTGTACTTGTAATGACCTCATTTGATCACATGACTCCAGTGAATTTTATATCAGTATAAACTGATTCTTTCATGGCTGTTTTGTCACCACTGCTACTTTTGTTGTGTGTTTATTGTGTTGTTGTAGTTTGTTGAGAGGAAAGAGCGCAATACATATTTATGAATTCATCTAAACATTGCTCTAAGCAGCTTGGGGGTGTCTGGATGTTCATTATCAGTAAATTCCAACAAAACTATTTTCTAATCAATAATTACTCAAAGAATTAAAAAAAACTTGTACTGAGTAAATCAGGGCATTGGATGAATATCTGACACGCCAAGACTGTAAGGTCATGAAGATTGGTGATCTTATTTGAATGCCTATTATGCCAGAAAAAGAATTATATTCCATATATTCATTGTAAAATTGTAAAATAAATTTAGTCCAAGGGCGACACGGTGGCTCAGTGGGTAGCATGATCGCCTCACAGCAAGAAGGTCGCTGGTACGAGCCTCGGCTGTGTGGAGTTTGGATGTTCTCCCCGTGTTCGCGTGGGTTTCCTCCGGGTGCTCCGGTTTCCCCCACGAGTCCAAAGACATGCGGTATAGGTGAATTGGGCAAGCTAAATTGTCAGTAGTGTATGTGTGTGAATGAGTGTGTATGGATGTTTCCCAGTGATGGGTTGCAGCTGGAAGGGCATCCGCTGCATAAAAAATATGCTGGATAAGTTGGCGGTTCATTCTGCTGTGGCGACCCCGGATTAATAAAGGAACTAAGCCGAAAAGAAAATGAATTAATGAAATTGAGTCCATGTACATGTGTTATATTTGTTTGGGGGAGGGGTCATGTCCGCCTCAATGTCTACAATGCTACACGACGCTGTGTTTCAAGCACAACCAATAATTTGCTGGTCGCTGTTCTCTTTAGTGATGTCACTTATAACTAGGGTTTCTAAATTCTACATCGCTATATTAAAAGCATATGTACGGTTTTAATAAAATAGGGGTATTGCTTTAGGTACGTAGCGCTGGTCTTCATTTATTGAGTGTGTAGATTGAAGTGTTGAAGCATGCCTGTGGAAGTGCCATTATTCCAAGCCATCATACATTTTACATGGACATGCAGAAGGTCAAGGGAGGAGTCAAAGCTCAGAGGCGATTGATAGGATTTTGATTTATGACAAGCTGCATGTGTGCAAGCAGGTCGCCTCTGAGTGGATTAGGCATTTAATGTATACCTATGTCATGTATTGAGCATTTTTACCATACAGTATCTGTACATGTGCGCTGCACTGTTCAAGTCAAGTCTAATAGACATCTGCTCATATTCAATAATTCAGTATAGTGTGATAATGACCATGAACAATATTGATATCGTGGACACTTAAGCTTGAATAATTGTATATTATTTAATCTTTTAGAGCGCTTTATATGTATACTGTATTCAAATTGTTGAATCGGCAGTGGTTGTTTGTCACAGAACCAAATGCCCATAGACTTAAAAGGTGATTTAATTGTTTTGACCAATGTAAAATTTTAAGGTTATTCACACAGGCCAGTGCATGCGAATTAAACAGAAACTCAATATGCTTTGAACTTTCATAGACCTAAAAAAAAATATTAAGGCAAAAGATTTAATTTTCATTGGCTCAAGTGATCAAATTTAGATGTGAAACCAGTATCTTTTAATTGGATGAAAGGATTTTTTGTTTTGATTAAAGCTATATCTTCTTGTTTAGTGAAAAAATATAATTTAAATGAATTGACTTTCTTCAACAAGACAAATATGCTTTGTACCAGGTTATATAAATAGTTTTCATGGAGATAAAAAATATTGTTTAAGGCAAATTATTTATTTTTTATTGGGTCAAGTGTTATTTTACATTTTTTTTATTGTAATGATTACTTTTTCCAGTGCACAATATTGCTAATTCTTACTGTTGATTTGGATGGCTTAACTAATGTTTACTAATTAGACTTTATTGTAAAATCTTCAATTAAATTCAAGGTTATTTTTATAGCACTTTTCACATTAATTGTCATTCTAAAGCAGCTTTATAGATGCACAATATTACATAACAGTCAAAATCAGAAAAAGTTAAGGTGTATATATGTATATAACGTGCAGTTATAGGATATGTAGTGTCTTTTTCAAAAAGGTGATATATATGTGTGTAAGACGCTTTTGTGTTGCGATTAGATCATTACAGTAATTGAGAACAATTTGTGTAATGCTTAAGATTTTACACTGTTAGTGATACGTATTGAATGTTTCAATATTTTTCGATTTAATTGGTTTAAAACATTTATTTACTCAAAACATACAGGAAAAGAAGTACACTAAGTAATTTTTACCTGTTAAAGCAGCGGGAGGGAACCTATAGCTTGCAAGCTACATGTGGCTCTTTGATCAAAAATACGTGGCTTTTTTTGTTTTGTTTTTTGATGAAAATGAATAAATAAATAAACTTAGTTTACAGTAAAAGGATGTTTCAACCAATGCATATGTGTGCTGCTGTGGTGAAACATGAATTGCTAAAATTGAATCATAACACCAATAGGGAGCAAATGCCTGCGTAAGGTTACCATAGAAATACTAGTTGTCAGCCCTTTATTTTTAATAATAGTGAAATATTTATTTTTGCTCTTCAATACTACTATAAAATAACAATAATATATGAAAAGTTCAGATGAAAAAAAACTCTAAATGCCATCTGAAATTTTCTCCTAAAATCAGCATTTTTATGTATTTCACTTTAAAGGCAACGAAAAGAACTTATGCATCACTATAAAAGTAACATTTCTCAACCTACAGTACACACAAGAGTCCGAGAAAAATGCTGATTTTAGAAGAAAATATCAAACGGCGTTTAGAGGCTTTTGCTTTTAAACTCTGCATATGTTCTTAAAAACTAGCCAAAATTATTGCTGCATACATTTGATTGTGAATTATTTGAAGTAACTGTTTACGTAAATGTTTGTTTATTTTAAATTATGTTGCTTTTCAGAATTTTTTTTTTAAATAAATTGTTCCTTCTTCAATCATGGACATGCTCAATTTGTGATGCTTCATATTTGTTTATTTTTGAGCTGTGCATGAACATAAATAAAGGTTTTGTTTAAACCTGTATTATAGTAGTAGTATATATTGTGGTGTATATATACCTCAATGGCTCTTTAAAAAAAATAATTTGCCAAAAATATCAGAAATGGCTCTTTGCTGAAAAAAGGTTCCCGACCCCTGTGTTAAAGTAACCTTTTTTTTTGCAGCTTAGGTCAAAAATGATAACACCAGCTCTACCAAGCCAATGGACCATTATGGAGAAAAAATAAAAAGTCATCGGCTCAGTTGGAGATGCATGTTCTCCTCTGACCAAACCAATGAAGAAGCAGAGCTGCAAAGCATCTATATGGATTTCTGTCATTACAGATTCTCCAAATCCTCCATTTACATTGATGTGCTTATGTGCAGCATGTGTTTTTCAGAGTAAATGCTGCTTAGCCTATTAATGTAGACAAAGCACATCTAACCATTTGGCGGATGCTTTGAGAGACCAATTTGTCATTTCCACCCTGGTGTTGCATTTCTCAAAATGATGTATGATGTCATTATGTTGCATTATGTGCGTAGCGTTTGGTGGGCGCCCATTGGTTTAGCTTGGCTTGCATTTACAGCACAAACGCAACATCAAGCACCAACAGGTTCAGTGGCCCCTGAAATGCGCCTGCCACCACTGATTCTGTGTGAGCCGCAGGATTCAAGTCTTTCAGTCTGTTGCTATGGAAACACAGTTGGCCAATGGCAGAGGGGTGGGGGGGGGGGGGGGAGGAATGAATCTTAGGAAATTTTTATTTAATGGAGAGCGCATATACGAGAATGAGATACAGAAGGGATGGAGGGAGATAAAGTAATTTTAGAAGTGAAAGAGAAGGCTCAGGCGTACAGTATGTACTGTTTATATCAGATCTCTTCCCCTTCATCCGGCTCTGAACTGAAGACGGGGATGTCTTCAGGCGTACATGTGTATCCGTGTAAGCTTTTCTTTACTCCTGAATTAAACTGAGCTGTTTAATTCTGAGAAAGGCTGTTCTCCTGTATGAGGGTGAAAGCCATGTTGAGCTACTTTACAGTGGGATGTTGAATGTCTTATTTATGGGAGACTGACAAATAATAGATATGAGCTTTCTGCACTAATTACCTTCACTAATTCAAGCCTCCTTTGAGCTTATCACACCTCGAATGGTGTGTGCGATATCTGACCCCAGGAGAGGATGACAGGGCTGGTTTGAGATGTAAAAAAAGCAACCGTGCAGGTGAATGAAATGTGAGCTGTTGATGTGGCAAATATTTCAAGGTTTGTTGTCTGCTTATTGTTTTATTTATTTTTTTCTGTGTTGTTAGGGTTTTTCTTTAGCGGTATTTCTCCCTTTGATTGTATAAGGCAAAATCCATCCACCCGTATATCCATCCATTCATCTATCTATGCATACATACAACCATACACACATATATATCTGCAAGTATCTAACTTTAAAAATGTTTTTTTTTTTCAGCTAGTATTTTTTGTTTAGCAGTTTTTAGCAGAAATTATCTTAAAATTAAACCTATGGACCATTAATAATTCTACATTGTGCCATTGTTTTATTTGACAATAAATAAGATTGAAAAATATACTTTATTGTCAAATTAAATAATAGCACAAAGTAAAATTATGAATGGTCCATAGTAAGGCTGCACGACATTGGAATTTTTTTTTTACCATTTTAGATTGGGAATATTTTAATTGGGAATATAATGATTGCTCTAAATTTATTCAGGTATACAATAATTGAATAATTGAATGTAAAATAGTACTACATAGTCTCCGTTTTATAAACAATTCAATAACATTTCTTTACATTTAGTCATTTAGCAGACACTTTTGTCTAAAGCAACTTACAATTGAAGAGGTATTTAGCAATTTATCAAAGAGAGACAATGCATACGAGAAGTGCTATTTATTCAAAGTTACTTATTTTTGCTCAGAGAATTTAGTGCTGAAGTAGGTTTTTTTTGTTTTTTGTTTTTTTAGAGAGAGAGAGAGAGTGAGAGAGAGAGATACAAATCAATCGTTAATTTTTCTAAGTTACAGACGGTACCTTTTCCTATGCCTGAATGCTTTTAAAATCCTCACACAGTCACAGGACAGGCCTCAAAAAAAAAAAAAAAAAAAAAAAAACACTTGCAAAATGATTATCCAGACTCAACATTGTGTATACTCATGACGTGACTATTACGAATGATCACATTGTGATATCAATGCTGGAACAATATATTGTGCAGCCCTAGTTCATAGGTTTAATTTTAAAATAATTAAACTTTTCCCCCCTAGTTTTGTTTTTTATTTTATTTAATTCATTCATTCATTCATTCATTTTCTTTTCGGCTTAGTCCCTTTAT
>CAIGQQ010031706.1:932624-950621 GCA_903798035.1 Danio albolineatus
GAGAGAAATGTAAGTGATGCCTCACATAAACTGAAGTGTATTCCTTCTGCTTTCCAGAGGTCTGAGGTTTCCTGTTTCATGCTCATGAGAGCCGACCACAGGATGAGAGAGAAATAAAAGAGGGTGATGATACTTGAGAAAAGTGACCTGATTTAGGAAGGATTGTTTTAGGCATGCGTTTATGACATTGGTTTTGTAATCAGTACTTCAGTATGACCACTTTTGCATTTGAAAAAATGTCACAGATTTCACAGTAAAACATCAACTAGCCAGGAAACTGTTTGAGAATGTAGGCTACTTGATTGGTGCTAGCATATATTTGCAAAAAGGTATGTTTTTCTCGAACTGTGACATCAGTAAGAATACTTTTGCCCTTAAAAACAAGAACGAAATCATGGAAATATAATCGATGATTTAACATTAAGAAATCTAATAGGAAGGGAATTATTCAAGTAGCCTAATTAGCTAGTTGATTTGGTGTTAGCATTCATTAGCAAACAGTGTTTTCTCTATCTTGAACTGCGACATCAGTAAGAATAATTTTACCATTAAAACAAAAATAAAAACTGGAAATATAATTGTTGATTTACTAATAAAACATCTGCTAGCCAGTAAAGTGTTCGATTATGTACTTGACGTTTAGCATAGATTAACAAGCAGTGTTTTCTCTGTCTTGAACAGTGGCATCATTAAGATAATTTTGCCAAATATAGTTGTGGATTTATTTGTAAAACATCAACTAGCCAGGGAAGTGTTCGATTTTTATATACCATTTTTAAGAATGTAAACAAAAACAGTGGTCTCAACGTATTTCCTATTTTACATTTTTTTAATTTCTAAAGCTTCTAAGAATCCAAAAAGAGCCACGTATTCATATTAATAAATAATGTTATGAAAGCTGTTTTAACCTGCAGTTATGATTGAATTGCCTCTTGTTACTGTTATGAAATAGTTTGATAACAACCAGGACATGTTCATGGACCAACGACATGACCACATTGAAATGGTCTATACTTTGTTTTAGCAGTTATTTACAAACACTGTTTCTCTCTATCTTTGTAACATTGGTCCAGAGAAAAGGCAAAAGGCAGATCCACATGCAGTTAAATTATTAAAATGAAACACAACAAAACAAAGGCATAAACAAAATCAAGAAATATAGTCCAAAGACATCCACTAGGCAACAGATAGCGACCCCATACAACATTCAACAACTAAAAATCACAGACTGAAACACAGGGCTGTATATAGTGTGTGACGATGAGCTGCAGGTGTAGTGTAATCAAAGTTCATGAACATCAGGTGTGAGGTGCAGAGTATTATGGGACGTGTGGTCCGTTTGCAGATGTGTTGTATCTTGAACTCCGACATAAGAATTATTTTGCGCTTAATATAATTGTTGATTTAGTAATAAAACACTGCTCGACTATACTTGATGTGTTATCAGTTATTAGCAAACACTTCTCTGTCTTGACCTATAACATCAATAAGATTCACTGGAAATATCACAAATGATTCTCTAGTAAAACATAACTAGGCAGGGAAGTGTTTGAGCATGCATTTGATTGGTGTTAGCACTCATGAACGAACAGTGTCTGGAGCTTTGTGCTTTGTACCCAGCACAGGCCTTCACCCTCGGGCTTGATTCATCATGGTCCATCCCCTCTGCTGTGCCCCATTAGGATCAGAGCTGCTATTTCTGTCCTCTACCTGTGGCGGGACGCTCCTTGCATTGCCTTCATGCCTTCCCAGCCAAATTCCATTAAATAAGAGAAGGGTTTGTCTGAGGCTCCTTTTTGACAGAAAGCTCCGGAGGAGTTTAAAGGAAGCAATGGGCTTTAATGGAAACCTTTTAAAGAGGCTGAGCTGAGCTGACCAGTGGGCTGCTGTCTGGATGTACTTCAGTCAGTAAATACACTGGCCGCTGTGCTGTGATCTCCTGCCAGACACACACGGAGAGAGAGAGAGGGAGGGAGTGAATCAGACACAGAAAGAGGTGTAGGAGGAGATTTCAACAAAGGAACACCAAATAAAAACAGACCAAGAGTCCAGCAGATATTGACCGTTCCCTTAAGCATGGGCTAAAGCAATTATGTAGAAAAATATGCATCACTTTGAAGGTCGCAGGTCATTCTGTGCTGTAGATTTTCTGCTTCACTTATTCTTGGCCAAATTTACGATCCTCAGGTTTGATTAATCACTTAGTCGATACTCAGATCATTTGAGTTATTAGAGTCTATCAGGATTCATTTGAGGCTGATTTACACTGACTTTAGTTCTTGGGTTTTGGAAGAAAGCGGTTCCATGTTTCTAATTTTTGAGGTTGAAGTGGATACTGCTTTGGTGAACATCACACTCACAGAAGTAATCCTGTCATTATGTTTGGAATTTAATAGTGGGGTATTGGTTAGTTAGCTGCTCAACACTTAGACTGAACCCAAAATTCAACCCAAATATTCGTGCAATTTTGTTAAAAGTCTGTGGATTTATGCAGAATGATTTTGGGAGTATCATAACTAAAACCTTAATACATGAAATAAAAAGTAATACATTTTTACCTTTAATTAATGTTTATAATGCGAATCCAATTAGATCCATTATTTGGTAAACAAAGCAAGTCTCTTACAGTATATAACATATCTACTAAAAGACAGAAAATATTACTTTACAAACTGTATTGTAAATAAATCATATGAATATTTTTATATTAGTCAATATCATTACTGAAATTAATTTAAAAACTGAATAAATATAAATGTACACACATTTACACAAGTAAATAAACACAATCAATGATGGGCTAAAAATCGGCCGAATTCTGTGCACGCATTCCGTGTGGGCCTACTTAAAGATGTGTTAAGAAAGTGTGGGACTGTATGAGGAGTGTATGATGACAAGGTTTTCATTTTTGAGGGATTTATTCTTTTAATCTGACCCTTTTCATATTTTTATGACCTAAAAATAATAGATTGAAAATAACATTGATGCGTTTATATACAGTAGTAACGTTTATGACAGTAAAGGCTTGGTATCACTGTAGCAAATCCAAGCTATTTTAGGTCATTCCAGGCATTTTTATCATTACCTTAAATTATGTTGATATTGTTTTCAGCAACAGCTCATATACAGTAAAAATATACAGTATCATATACAGCTTATATACAGTAAAAATATACAGTATCATATACAGCTCATATACAGTAAAAATAGCAAACAAGTCGAGATAATCAATTTTTCTTTTTTGCCAAAAGTCGTTAGGATATTAAGTAAATGTCATGTTCCATGGAGTGATTTAGCTTATTTCCTAACATAAATCAAAATTATTATTTTGCTTATTTAGGGTGTCACGGTGGCACAATTGCCTCACAGCAAGAAGGTTGCTGGTTCAAGCCTCGGCTGGGTCAGTTGGCATTTCTATGTGGATTTCTATGTGTTCTCCTCATGGTTGCGTGGGTTTCCTCCGGGTGCTCCAGTTTCCCCCACAAGTCCAAAGACATGTGGTATAGGTGAATTGGGTAAGCATGTGGTAATTGGGTAAGCTAAATAGTTCGTAGTGTATGAGTATAAATGAGTGTGTATGGATGTTTCCCAGAGATGGGATGCAGCTGGAAGGGCATCCACTGCGTAAAACAAATGCTAGATAACATGGCGGTTCATTCCGCTGTGGCAGCCCCAGATTAATAAAGGGACTGAGCCGACAAGAAAATAAATGATTTTGCTTATTTATTCAGCTTTCAGAGAGTGTAAATATCTGTTTTAAAAAATCGTCCATTATTTGTAGTCCAGGGTTACGAATGTTAAATAACAACCTTATATTTTAAACGCAACCTAATAAAAATGACTTCTGTCTGTCTTCAAACTTCAAATGACTGTCTTCAAACTAAAAGATGCTGTAAAAGGTGTGATGTATATTTAGCCTGACCGTGTTTCTCATAGTGGCCTGCAGAGGGCAGAGTTTTACCACTTTCTATTTCTACACTCACACTCACCACAGTGCACATGCTCCTGGCACTTAAAGATGAGTGTAAACACATTGAGCTCACTGTGTTTGTGAGTCCAGCTCAGTGCTGTACAGTATTTAAGTGCAGTGCTGTGTTTTGATCTGTGTGGGGTTTGCCTTGAGAGCAGCACTCAATAAAGAAGAGTCTGGTAATTTGATTAGGGCTGCAAGGCTGTGTGCCGCAGGGGGCTTTCAATCAGTGTAGAAGTGTGCTTGTTATCTGATGGAGGGACATGTAGGGGACAAGACTCCACTTGGCTGCCGGTGATATTAATCTATTTCAGGTGGACCTCAAAACTGTGTTGACTCTTGATCTATGATTTACACAAGCTGAGTTTGCCCTGGTTTGCCACATGATTTAATTAACGTCAATTGACTATATATCTCTCTCACTCTCTTGCTCTCTAGGTAGCAAAAGTTTTTGTTGTTGTTGTTGTTGTTGTTGTTGTTTTTAATGTGATGCCATAGTAGAACTTTTTTATTTTCCCTAATAAACATTTCATTGGACAACTTTTTTTTTTCTTTTTTTCTTTGTTTCTTGGTGTGAAGATCAGTTTATGCTTTTAAAGAGTCTTTTTCTAAAGTGCCCTGAAATTAAAATATATATTTTTTATTTTAGTACCGGTATGTTAAGTCTTAAGGATATCTTTAAGCTACAGAACAGTAACAAAACATTTGCAGTTAGAAGACATGAACATCTAAAGCTTGCAGTTTGTCACTTCTGCCTAAAAGGATCGACATTTGTTACATCATCTCATACTTTTTCATCAAATCTTTTAAACAATAAAATGCTCCCGAGCAGAGTTGCCCAAACTAGGGCCTGCGGGCCAAAGTTGCCCCATGGTAACCTTTGATTTGGCCCACCATCCCATCTGAGAAGAGAGGAAAAATGATGGGGATGGTTTAGAGATCATATCATTTCATTTCATTGTTAACCCCCCCCAAAAAACAGTTAACTGAAATGAAATGTTTCAATTTAATTGTTTTAATTTAGTTTAACGTATACGTACTGTCACCCAACAGACAGAAGACAGTGCAGAGACTTTGGTGAGCAAATCAAGGCAAAGGCAGATTCTGCTTGACTTGTGTATTCAGCAACTCCACTGTGTTATAAATGTGACTCTTTACCACAATAGTTTTTAGTGCAATAAGTTATCATTTAAAAAGTTATACTGCATTAGTTAATGTGATTCAAAATGATCTTTTCTATTTATTTTGAAATATTTTGAAATAAAATAGGAAATTAGCTATGCCAGTTTTAATGTAAGATAGTTTGTAACGTTTATCCTCTGTGCTCAGCTTTCAATGATGTTTGGTTTTTGGCCCTACATAAGAAAAAGATTGGGCATCCCTTCAGAGTATCTGACTAGTCCCGTCCCCTTCAAGGAGCTTGAGCTCAACCTCTCTCACAGCCAGGGCTGTGAAAAAAAACACTGTTGGTTGTTGGTTGGGAGGAGCTACCCTAGTGGTCGATTTAATAAATTTACACACAAAAAAAGTAACTTTATAAATATATAGGTGGAAACTTAGCTTGTGGCGCTTTTGCTTTAACCTGAAACCATGCATCTTAACAATGATTGTTTCTAGGGTAAATGTATTGTTGTTTATTTTCCTTGTTCAGAAATCTATGGGACCTATTGGAGCTATGTATCCAAAAGGCTTTTGATATAATAGACTTTATTAGGTTAAGTGATAAAAATACATCTTTTTCTTTTTGTTTTTCATGTGAATTACAGAGCCCAATAGTTCTTGGAGTCAAAACAAGGCATTGTGTATTTTTCCACAGCAAAACAACACTGAAAAAATGTGTGAAGTTTGAGAGTCATTTTAGGTCACACAAATAATAATAATAAAAAAAAAAAGTTCTGAGATAAATGTTCTGAGAACAATTCATTGTAGCCTTCTCTTTTTTTCTTAGAATTTTCTTTGTATTGCATATTTTAAAGTTGTGATGTGTTTTCTGTGAGATAGCATGAATCCCTTTTGTAGTAGACTGTGAGGTTTGTAAATTTGCATATGAAATGCATGCAAAAACACATACTGTGTACAAACTAAAGTAAAAGGAAAACATCTAATGTCATTTCATGTGGATTTATATAACCCCTTTGAAGCAATTCTTCAAAATGAAGTAACCTTAAGCTTTATGTTCAACAATTTTCCATGGTTCTTCAAAACACTGACATGGGGGCCCAGTGATTATTATATGAAACATGTCACCAGACTGCAGGGTGACGTGTGTCCGCAGTTGGACAGCAGGTGCAGTAATGTTGTGCGTGTTGATTTTTTTTCACGAGTCAAGCTTTCAGTAAAATTACTTCAGTGGGCAACGTGATTTCTTCAATTAATGAAACAGCATTCTTGGCATGCTTCTCCAGCCAGATGCAAATAAGGAAGCCCCACTGTTTATGCTGTGATATTCTTAAGTCAGCGTTATAAAGCATGAAATGTAATGAGAAAGTTTTAGTTGTATTAGATTTGTGTAACTCTTCCAGCCCTCACACACTTTTCTTTCTTTTTCCAAATATGTGAGAAATGGTTACACACAAAAAAGAAATATTACATGCTGCATAATTTATCTCACTCAAACAGGTGAAGCCTTTGGATTGTTTGCTTCCCCGTTTTGAGGGATTAAGTGTACACTACACTGATGCCTCCTGCCTGTTTTCATTCACAAAGCTTACGCAGAGAGAGAGAGAGAGAGAGAGAGAGAGACATTCTCAGGTAGAAGCCTCCAGCAAATGTAGATCAGTCTTTCTCTCGCTGGATTTCAGACTGAAACACTAATCACAGCCTGTATCATCCAACTTGGGGGACATGTACTATTCAAAAAATATCAAAAACAAATCCCATGAAACAAACTGGCAGTTCATTACAGGATTTTACTTCTCTATTTTACACAATAAACCCAAACAAGGGGCGCCACGGTGGCGTAGTGAGTAGCACGTTCGCCTCACAGCAAGAAGGTCACTGGTTCGATCCCCGGCTAGGCCAGTTGGCATTTCTGTGTGGAGTTTGCATGTTCTCCCCGTGGTTGCGTGGGTTTCCTCCGGGTGCTCCGGTTTCCCCCACAAGTCCAAAGACATGTGGTACAGGTGAATTGGGTAAGCTAAATTGTCCATAGTGTATGTGTGTGAATGAGAATGTATGAATGTGTTTCCTAGAGATGGGTTGTGGCTGGAAGGGCATCCGCTGCGTAAAACAAATGCTGGATAAGTTGGCGGTTCAATCCGCTGTGGCGAACCCGGATTAATAAAGGGACTAAGCCGAAAAGAAAATGAATGAATGAATGAATGAACCCAAACAAAAGCAATTAATGATGTCAATAAAATTCCTTTGCCTTTGCTAAAATGAAGAGTTAAATTTCCCACAAAATTACTTATTGCTGTAACCAACACCAAAAATTGTTGGAACAGAGGTCCCATAATACAATTTGAAAGAATGTATAAATTAAAATATATATATATACTGTATATCTAAACTGAGAGAGGAACAGCATGAATCACAGACTATGGACAGGCATATGGTCATACAATGGTTAATTAAGAGAAAAAATAGAACAGAATAGTTTTGTAAGTTTTGTTATCTTTTCCTTCTGTACATATTCTCCAGAAAAGAGGTAGCCTAAGAAGGAACCAAATGGTTCCTTGATAAAGAATTGATGTATGTAATGTAGGGAATAATGTACATCCAGCAGGTTGCTCTCGCATGAAGTAGATGGGAGCTATTCTATTGACCTCATTCTTCACCTACGAGTGGGCGCAGACATTGGAGTCTTTCTGGCTGGAGACTTCCAGTCTCATTTACTTCCATTGCTTTCTAGATGTTAACAGCTCATTATGCTGCTTGATGTTGTAAACCGATATTTTCTTCTTATATTATTCCACTTTTATATGTGGTCATGAACAATTGTTTGTAGAGCAAGTTTGACTGTTTTTCATGATTGTGTATTGTTCCTAGTAATTTCTCCCATAGGCAACTAAATCGGAAGTTCTAAAACAATCGCAAAATCGAGCGCTCTTCCACATTGTAGAATAAGGTCAATACAACAGAAGAGCTTTATTCTGCAAGAACTATTGACTGGATGTACATGATCCTACTTATTGCATGGCTACTTGCAACAAAATTAAACAGTTAACCACAAATTTAATGTATGGTTGCAGAAAGAAAATTTGTTCTTAACAAACAGTTGGACGCAGCCTATTATTATTTTTCAGTCAAACAGTCAAAAACAGGGAAGGTGATTTGTATAGTTATCAGCTAAGCCTGTGTTATTTGTTTAACTGGTTATTGCAGAATAACATACTTTGAAATGGCAAGAATGTGTAATATATTATATTAATATATTTACATACATTTTTCTATGCTCACCAGTGCATCATCTGTTTGCTCAAAAATGCACCATATTTGAAATATTATTTCAGTTCAAAATAGCCTAATGTTCTCTATACTGTATGAATGTATTACAATGTGATTCATTTCTGCACTGTACATTTTTTTAAGGTGAATCAATTTAACTTTACAGGTAATTTAAACTCGAATCAATACAACTCACTCAAAACATCAAGTTGAAATTGGCATAACTTAAAAAACTAAAGTTAAAACTTGATTATAGTAACATAAAAACTTGTTGGCATGACTTTTTGGTCATATCATTTTGATGGGTGAATTTTCTGCATCATTATTCCAGTCCTCAGAGTCACATGATTCTTGAGAAATTACTCTAATATTTAATGATTTGGATTTACAGATGAATATAGATCTCAAAAGAACATAATTTATTTTAAAGTGAAAGAATTTTTGATATGTTGTAAATTTCTTTACTGCTAGTATTTATTAATCTCCATCCAGAATAGCATTGTTTTGTTTTTTTAATCCTACTGACCTCGAACTTGAATGGTAGTGCATTTATTAAAGAAATTATGTTACTTAACTTTTTCCCCTTCAATTGGCAAGTGCTCTGCCATCAGTAAAGTGTAGCGCTTATTTTTATTAAATTTAACAGCTACCAATGGAGTCAATCGATTCCTGCTGGAAAGGAGAAGGGGTGCAGATTTATGTACCTGTCTGGCTGTTATACTGTGTTGTTAATCAACAAGAGTCTGATGTGCTCCTCCCCTTTCTGTGCTGTTGATGTCTCCACAAACACATATATCTTCCTAATGTTGTTGATTTCCACTATGATTCCTTGAGTAAATTCATAAGTTTTAGCCCAACCTTAACATGAAGAGAATACATGTCTGTGGCTACATTGTTTTGGTTATCGCGCTCCCTTTTAGTAATCATTCCCAGATGTTACTGAACAGTATGGGGAGTTTTTATTTCTGAGATGTGTTCAGAACATTTCAAAATAGCAAAAAGAGACACCCTACCACCCCTGTACTGGAATATGTGAGCCTACACCCTTATCAGGAATGAGCTGAATTTTGACACCAGCAGCTGGATTTAATAAGCGAGTCGTAGCAAACATCTTGCAAAACAGAAGTAAGGAAGGTGCAGAAACATACAGTGAAATAGATGAAAAAATGCAAAGGAGATGAAAGTCAAACTACTTTTAGCCTGAGCATTTTGACTGTAGAATGTGGAGGTGGTGCAAAAGATAGTTAAGTCCATCAAGCACATATTTACATAGAAAACTACATCACCATACCACTGAACAATGAAAAACTTTCCCTTTGGAATTTAAAAAAAATGACCTGGAAAAACTACTCATTGGTACTGACATTTGATGAATGATTAAAGAGCTGGTAAATGTAATCCAAATAGAGAGATTATCATTTATACTAAATCAAGACTTTTATTGTCACATCAGCAGCAGCACATGTTCAATGATGAGTGAAAGCTTAGACAAAATACAGACAGAGCAAAATACAAAAACATACTCCAAAACAATAAACTGTTTACAATAAATGTGGAAAAGACAATAAATATGTAAAGGAAAATCACACAATACACACAAATGTACATAACACAATCGACAAGTACACAGTCAAAAAGGTGTACACACAGTTTGACTATTAGTGGATAATTATAATTGCCTGTATTTTTACCTGTAGGGTTCAGTTAATGTGCAGTGCATGCTACATTGTGCTATGATAAATCTGTTCAAGAAAACTTGAAAACCTATACTAGACAAACTGAGAACCCTGTGTAATATTATGTATTTGTTTATCAATTTGTTTACAATAAATGTGTTTTTATCTTGTTTCTAGTCCAAAAATAAAAAAAAAAGCATTTTTCGAGACAAGCAAAACATATTGTCTTGTTTTCAAAAATAAAATGTCAAAAATAAGTAATTTTTTTCTTAAACAAAATAATTGTATTTCAAAGTAACGAGATTTATTGCCCAATTGGCAGATTTTGTTTTGCTTGTTTTTAAGGATAAACTCTTAATTTTGACTATTTCTGAAAACAAGACAATCATTTTTACTTGTCTAGAAAAATGCTTCTTAATTTAAATAATTTTTAAATATTTGGGTAACACTATTTTGATGGTGCATTTGAGTATTAGTAGACTGTCTACTTAATATCTGTTGATACTGACATTCAACAGACATTTAACTCACTATAAGAAACTTTGCAAGTACATGTCAACTTACACTAACCCTACCCCTAACCCCAACCTAACAGTCTAAATATAATCTAATGACAATTAGTTGCAATGTAACTTAAATTCAACAAACGGACCATCAAATAAAGTGTGACCAATATTTTGACTAGAAACAAGACAAAAACTCCAACTATGACAGCATTTTGTTCAGTGTATTGCCTTATTTGTACTTTTTTTTGTTAGTCTCAAGGCTGGTTTATACTTCTGCATTGATTACGCTTCAGTGTTTGGACTCTAAGTAGTGAATATTAAACTACACTGAACTGAACTGAACTCAGCTATATACTAGCTAATAATATACTAGCTAATAACTAAACTGACATTTTCAATTTACTATAACCTTCTATGTGAAGCTGCTTTGACACAATCCACATTGTAAAAGCGCTATACAAATAAAGGTGAATTGAATTAAATTGAGTGACCCAAGGTGCTTGCCTTGTGTGTTTTTATTTATACTGTATTTATACTTCTGCATTCTATTTGTGTTTGAGTTTGTGTTGCTCTGCAATAACACTTCCGATGCACTAGCTGGCAGTAGGTTATTATGTTCCTCTGTGTCGAGTTTCTTCGTGGGTGTTTTGTTTTTTTCTGAACATTACCTTAATGTACAAGTAGCTAAAACTCGCGCATTCAGAGGCGGGGAACCACAGACGTGCGACAACATTAATCATAAGGTAAACACAAAACAACAGTTTCCATCTAGAACAACTTCACGGGGCTTGACACTTGTAAACACTTGCTCCAATGGGTTCGTGCGGCTCCTGCATGGCTTGCGTTATACATTGTTGCGAGTTACGTTTTTTAAGAGGTGCATGTCGGCGTCAGCCATGGCGAGAGCTATGTGACCTTGCGAAGGCTGCACGGCAAAACATACATGTGCGCTTGATGCAGAAGTATAAATCAGCCTTTTTTGCATAATTCTTTATGATCTTTATCTTATTAATTATTCAAATTTTTTACTTTATTTATTTAATATATATCCACTTTTGTGTCTTATTTGATCTCCATCCCCAACTCTTCTGATTTTACTTTAAAGTTGAAATATACCATACTTGTTCTTCCTTTGTATGATGTTCCTTGAATTGTATGGTTTACCAGAAAACTTTTCCATAAAATGGACTGCTCCTGATTTGTTTGATGTTGAAAACGTATGGAGGAAGAAATAGAGAATATATAATTAGTGCACAAAAGATAAAGTGTTGTTTCAGTGCCCAGCAGGACAAGATGAAAGGAGAGGCTAATTAATGTCGGTGATTAAAGCTCGTCCTCTCTGGCCAGCTGCTTGTGAATCTGCGATGCCATTGATCATCTGAGAGCCCACCGGCCCAGCCAAACACACCAGAGTGACCAGAACACTTCAGCGGGGCTTTAATCCAGCTCACACATGTATATGTGTGCATGCATGCAGCGAAACATGTGTACATGGACAGCCTGATTCTTTCTTTCTGTGTGTTCCCAGTTCACTGCTGGACTAGAAGCCTCATGATATGGATAAAACCCATTATATTCGTATTCATTAGCAAGGCAACACAGCAATTACCATTAGCATTCTTGACAAAACCATTTTGGATTATTGCACAATATATAATAATACATTTTGTTTGTTGATTTCATAGCTTCATTTACCAACCTGTTTTGGTCAACTTTTAGTTTCAGTTCATTTAGATAAAAAATACATTTTCCCTGTAGGTTTGAGTAGAATAGCGGGCAATAGTTCATTTTTTTAAGAAAATGTGTCTGTACAGGTGGAATAGAGTAGATGAGTTTACTTCTGTGGTGTCATGAGGTTTGTATGTTGCATGAACCGGAAGTTCCTACTGACTTCAGTATTGTTGTGCATTTCCAGCTGAAACTGAGTATTGAATAGAGGGTGGAGTTTTATTTTATCGCTTCTCCACTCCATCTCCCACTTTTACCCTAGCTGATGTCATCAGAGAAGGAATGGCATTGTAGTACAGAAGCTAATTTCTGAGTTTGTTTAAAGCAACCATGACTGTTTTTTTCCTTTCTTATGTGATCTAACAATGTAAACAAGGTGCGTCCCAAATCACATGCGTATGCACTATTCTATGCCATTTTGTAGCATTAATAATGTAAGTACAGTAGTGCATTCACAATGAAATGTTATTCTTGAAAGAACAAGTGCATTTGAAATACCTGGATGATGCACTTAAGCAACCTTTAAAAGGAAGTGTGGAATGTTGGACACTTCACACACTCAATGGCCACTGCTTTTCTCTTGTATTTGTGGCGCTATCGGGCACTGACATTGGATCACTTTATTTCTTTTGGATTGTGCAAGTAAAATAATGAGTGATTATACCACCACATGTGTTTTTTTTCTCATATCAGGTACTATTTGGTAATTTGGTCATTTTTTTATTAACCTAGCAACCACCAATTGTCATCTGGGAAACAAATTTGAATTTGGGTTGGCAAAAAAAAAGTGTTCCATATGGGACAGTGCTAAATTCATATACTATGCTGTTAAGTGTGTAGATACATAAATACACACAGTGCATAGTGTACAGTGCATATAGTATATGTATAAGTGCATAGTGTATAGTGTGCTATTTGGTACGATGTGATGGTGTCACTTTTGTCTTCAGTAAACCTCTGTAGTCCCGTTTAGACATGACATTTTAACTGCCAAATAATTGACTTTAAAAGGATAGTTTTTGCAAAACTGAAAATTAATTTACTCACCCTTCATTAGTCACAGATGTGTTTGATATTATATCTTCTGTTAAACACAAAAGAAATGCTGGAAACCGGTAGCCAGTGACTTCCGTGTGTTTTCAACATTCATTAAAATATCTCCTATTGTGTTCAACAGAATGAAGAAAGTCATAATTAGTGAGTATGTTATATTTTTGGGTGAACTAGCCATTTAAAAGTGCATATAACCTTTAAAGACATGAAGACACAAACTGGCGTTACTGTTGTATTGTTTGTTGTAGACGTATATCTTGAACTTATTTAAATATTTATGTTTTATAGTAATTCATTTTATTTCAGTTAATAAGTCAACATAAATGAAAAGAAAACACAATAAAAGTGTTACTTTGGCAAGTCATTGATTCATACATTTGTTTTCCCTTATTAGTCTCTTATTGATAAGGGGCCGTCACAGCAGAATGAACCGCCAAGTATGAACGCCAACTATACGGCATATGTTTTACGCAGCAGATGCGCAGTACTGGGAATCACTCTCGCATTCACACACACTCATACACTACGACCAATTTAGTTTATCCAAATTTACCTATAGTGCATGTCTTTGGAGTGTGGGGGAAACCGGAGCACCCGGAGGAAGCCTACATGAACACAGGGAGAACATGCAAACTCCACACAGAAATTTCAACTGACTCAGCCGGGACTCAAACCACTGTCCCTCTTACTGTGAGGTGACAGTGCTAACCACTGAGGAACCATGCCGCCCACTTTGGCACGTCTCTGGACTAAAAATAGTCTATCCTTTTAATTGATATATTTTCAGGTAAAGAAAAAAAACTTTTTTATATTATTTTAGTTTCTGTTAACTACAGCAACCTGGTTTATTGTTTTGTCTCTTATGTTGCTTATAATCGGGGCTATAATACAGGTTTAGAGGTGTTAGGAGTTGTTGTCCTAGGTGTCCTAGGTTTATTTATTCTAAAATACATGCTTTTGTTACAGAAACCTTTAAGTTACATTTGATCGATTGCAAAGTATGATAAAAAATATCCAGGAATAAAATTAGTGCGTTTTTTAACTTCTGTGAGTATAATGTTGTATTAAACAAATGCATTTTTTTATTCCTTATTATTTCATTACACTCTACATCACTGTTGTGGAGCACTCAGTACAACACACCAATGCTATTGAATGAACAGCCCCATGTTATGTAGCATACAAGAAAAAATAGAGCAATCAAATGAAAATGCTTTGGATGACCTCTATGATTTTTGATAATCCATGTATTTTGTTAAAAGTATTAATACCTTGCTTTGGTGTGCTCTCTCACGACATGGCAAAGTAATCACGTTATAGATGGTCTTTTATTTTAAGTGTTTGTGTGCATTTGACTACATGAGAGTTTACTCTTTAAAAGTGGTGCACAAGTTCGAAACAGACATTATATGCAGTATACTGTTTGTAATGAATGAATCAAATCAAAATTAAATGAAATCAAAAATCCTAATCTGGAGCCTCAGCTTTTACTTATGAGTAGGGCCAGACGGAATCTGCGGACGTTTCTGCGGAGTATTTTGTTTAAGATCTGCAGATTTATGTGGAATGATTTTGGGAATATCATAACTAAAACCTTAATATATGAAATAAAAAGTAATACCTTTTTAACTTTTATTTAATGCTTACAATGTGAATCCAATTAGATCCACTTTATTTGGTAAACAAAGCAAGTCTCTCATATAACATATCTACTAAAAGACAGAAAATAGTACTTTACAAACTGTGTTGTAAATAAATCATATGAATATTTTCATATTAGTCAATAATATTACTGAAATCAATTTGAAATCTGAATAAATATAAATTTACACACATTTAAATAAACAGAATCAATGATGGGCCAAAAATCTGCGCGCACAGATTCCGTGTGGGCCTACTTAGGAAAGCCATTTTACCTTGATCATTTATACAGGTGCCTTGACTTCAGGCGCTCAAGACCCCTTGTGTTTTTCATTTCCGTTTCTCTCTTTCTGTCTTTCTCCATCTCTTTCTCCGTCTGGGGGTGTAAAATGAAGACCTCCTGTGTGCTTTGACATTCCTCACAGTCTAATGAAATTAAGGCTGAGGCTTTGAGAGGAATGTGCTTTGGAATGTTTGTGTTTTGATGGCGGGTCGCCTTCGCTGGACTGGGCCACAATCTCTCGAATGTCCTGCTCAATGTGTCCTGTCGCAGATCATTTTAGAGCAGCTGGTTTTTAAATCGATACCAGTGCGCCAATCACTGGCGGTGTCATCTGAATTATGGCACGGCCTTGGTGGATGTCAGGGTGCGTTTGTGGTGCTGCGAAGCAACACACTCTCTGTATGCAGAATCAACTCTCATTACCCATCCGGCCTCAGGGGTCAATCTATCTTCACAGTTGCTGGGCAGAACAGCGTCTGTGTCACTGGATGGAAGAGGAAAGACTCACTGATAATTATTATACATCTTTTGTTTCGCCAGACAGAATTTGTTTGACTTTTTTTTGCTGTTTATGTGCAAAATGTTTTACAAAATCTGTGGATTTATGCGTAATTATTTTTAGTAACTAAAAACTTAAATATAAAATGTTACCTTTTAATTAAGGTTTACAATGCAAATCCAATTAGAACCACTTTTTGTTTTTTTTTATTTAGACTTTTGATGGTATTTACAGTTGAAGTCAGAATTATTAGACCTCCTCAAGTTCAAGTTTCCTAAGTTCTGTTTTATGGAGAGAAGATTTTTTTTCTAAACATTTCTAAACAAAATAGTTTTAACAACTAATTTCTAATTATATACATAATATTTTAATAGATATTTTTAAGATACTAGTATTCAGCCTAAAGTGTGGTTTAAAGGCATAAAAATGTGGTTTGTTCTGTAGAAAATTGAAAACAACATTAAGGGGCTAATAATATTGACCTTATGTTTTTTTAAATTTGTAAAAAATGTTTTTATTCCAGGCAAAATAAAACAAATAAGACTTTCTCCAGAAGGAAAAATGTCAGAAATACTATGATAATTTCCTTGGTCAATAAAATATCACTTGAGATATGTTTAAAAAAGAATAAATCTTTCACAGGATGACTAATAATTTTGCCTTCAACTCTTTATACTGCAATTCTCTGATGATTTGAAGGGCTTGTTGGAACCCAGGCTCATTACGGATACGTACCCAGGTCTACATTTCTGGGGATATCGAAATCCGTAACTGGAGGTCCGTCTGCTCGCAGTTTTTGCAAATTCAAAGACGCTTTTTGTACGCTTTTTTGAACTCAAATTTCTCTCATGTGTCCTCTTCTTACAATATACACTTCAGCCGACCAGGCCAGCTTGCTGTCGACTGACCCAACCAACCACCACTTCCCTAAAACTATCCGATAGTGTTTTCAAAAAGTAATCTAGAAAAAAAAAGCCATCGTGGCCGTGTGTTTTCACCACTTTTTCAGCCTGTTGTTTTTTTATTTGTTTATTTTTTGCTTTTGTTTTACCTGGTTTCTAGAACTGTTCTTCACCAGACTCGAACCCGTCATCGCGGTCAACTCAGCTCTGTGTCCCACATCCATCTGCATAAGCGACAAGTTACTGGGCAAACTTGTAACACTAGAAAAGCCATTTGTACAGATGTTAGCGGTTAATGCTAAAATGAACAGAAGTCTGCGGCAGTTTCATATCACTCTGCGACATTCATTTTAAAGATGAAAGGCAACCATATGTACCTCTGACTACATAATTCGTGATCTAGACAGGGGAATGTATTCACAATGAGCCTGTGTTGGCTTTTTTATTCTCTCTTGTAAGTCGCTTGAGATTAAAGTATTTGCTAAGTGAGTAAATGAAAATGGTAAGCCTCAACTAGTATACTACTAAAAGACAAAATATATAATTATATATTGTAATAATATATATAATTATATATTGTACATAAATCATATAAACATCTGCATATTATGCTTATTATTCAATAATTCTACTGACATTAATATAAAACTAAATAAATATATATTTACACATTTACAGAAATAAATAGACTCAATGGTGGACTAAAAAAAAATATGCAGGTGCTGATTTTATGTGGCCCTACTTATCAGTCACTAGATAATATGTATTATACATTTTCGGTTATATTATGCATGTATGCGGAAGGAGAGCGATTATGAATGAGTAAACAAAAAAAGCTGTTTTCGTGCCTCCTGAAACATTAATCAAGTTCCTCAGGATGTGCTAAGTTGATGATTTACATTCAGATGATAAAACTTTAGTTTTTAAGCTTTTACAGCATCATAAAAAAGAGCCCCAAATGGATGGAATAACATCATGAACATTTAAATAATTCACATGCTATGCCAAAATGAATCCCATTATCAATAGTGAATGGATTTTCCTTTCCTTTTGGAATACATAAAGCCTCATTTTCAGTAGATGGGGATGCTTTCAATCCATACAACTACCCTTCAGAAACATGTTTTTATACATTTAACATTTCAAAAGATGCATGGAATTAAGAAGGGATTAGACCCTCTGACTGATATGGTTGATTTTGCTATTGAATCTGCGCTGTAGCGAATGATCAAAGAGCTGAGAGAGACCAATTGAATATCCATTCAATAAACTGGAGCATTTCTTAATAAAATGAATGTACAGACATATTAAATAACAACATAAAGCAGGATATATATATATATATATATATAT
>CAIGQQ010031706.1:950721-999927 GCA_903798035.1 Danio albolineatus
ATATGTTGGACTAAAAACCAACAGGAAGTGAAGAAGCTGTGTGAGTGTTTGAAGTGTTTGTTTCATAGTGTAAATATTGTCTGAATAAGTCTGTATTTTTCTTGGTTGATTATAATCAGCATTGGATAAATGACTACAAAAAGTAATTAACTATAAATGATGTAATTCAATTAAATCTAAATTACATTCTAATTACTGGATAAACAGTTATTTACTTAATAGGTCGTTTAATAACATGATTCAATACTTCTTAAATTCTTTATAAATATAGACAAAATATTGACAAAAAGGAATTCAGTTCTTTTAATTCTTTAAATTTGAGTCAAACAGAGCCTTTTAGCTTGAAATAACTATTAAACCTATTTACAGTACTGGGAGGTGTAAGTAACTGTAATTAAACTAGCTGAAAATGAAAAGTAATCCTTTACCTTTTCAGCAGAAAATAAATATAATTGCAGTAGTTACATTGTAACTAATCACACTCTTAATTACTTACATGTGATTACGTACATATAGCATTTACTGTATACCCAACTACTCGCTGATGATTTGAAGCGTTTTAATCCTTACTTGTAAGTTGCTTTAAATAATCCATAATATCACAATTCCGTTTCTTACTGAGGACACAAAATCACCTTATTTCCTCTTTACTATTTTTCTTCTATCTAAAACTGTTTTATTATATGTACACTGTAAGTAACTATAAAGAAAGTATCACTCAGAAATTGTTAGCTAATTTTACAAACAATTGCAAAGAAACGTCAAATAGCAAATTTTGAAGAAAAAACTTTCCTTTAAAAAGTATAACATTGATTCTAAAGACAAATACATATTTTTACACTTAATGTCTGTCCACAAGTATTGCTTCAGTGCATGTTTGACAACTAAACTGAGCTCAAGGTCATTTTCATGTGAAAGGATCTTCACGACTGTGACTAAACAGCAAATGGCCACAGTACACTTGATTTTGTTTTCATCATGAAATTAAATTAAATTAAATGAAAGGGCCAAAATCATGTCTCTCTCTCTCGTTCTCTCTCTCTCTCTCTCTCTCTCTCTCTCTCTCTCTCTCTCTCTCTCAACAGCTGTAGTAAAGCTCTCAGTCACATTCTGTTTCCTCCCCATCCATCATATAATTGCTCAACAGTGCATAAGCTCTCAAACATCTGACAATAATGCTCCACACACCAGTAAGACTTTACTCAAACTTTCAAAAAAAAAAAAATTTCAAAAGTTTGGTGTTTTTATTATTATTATTATTTACATTTGAAAGATTCCTGGGAATAACCTACAACCTTGGCATTGTTATTATTACCATGCTCCACTTTGAGCTAAAGAAAGCGTTTTTAATATTGAAAACTGTAATATTGTGAAATATTATTACAATTTAAAATATAGTTTCTGAAATATCTTTAGATGTGCAGCTCTATTTTTAATAATAGCCATAGCCATAATTTTAGATTTTACTTTTATGGCAAAAATTACAATATTGAGTAAAGATCATTTGTAATTTTCCTACTGTATTATATATATTAACACTCAATTGTAATTAGCAATGATGCTTGAGCTATGCACTTTTAATGTGATTTTATATATATAAATATATATTATTTATTTATTTATTTATTTATTTTGGAAGCTTCAAAGGAAAAAAGGAAAAGCTGCATTTTTCAGCAGCATTACACATTCTTTTAGAAATCATTCTTATAACTTACATTATAAATTGCTGCTCAAGGAACATTTGTCATTATAATCAATATTTTGATATATGCTGGAATAATTGGCAGTTCATTCTGCCGTGGTGATGTCTGATTAATGAAACCAAATGAAAAATGAAGGAATGAATGAATATGTTTGTGGCAACCATGATACCAGAGTTTCTGTTAATATTCGTTAATACTGTAAATAAACAGTTTTTAAACAGTATTAGATGTGATGATTCATTTTTTTATTCATATGCCAATTCAGGAATTGACAGCAATCATAATTGATACACAGTCACTGTACATTTTATAGAACCACCCACTGACAGACAGGCTTGTAGCATTGTGTGCACTATTGAGCAGCTTCTTCTGCACCAGTGGACATGTCCCGTAAGGCTGTGTCAGTGGTCACACTCCAGGGAGTGCAATGACTCAATGTCACACTTTCAGAAAAATTGCCAAAAAAACTCCCACTCAGCAGCTGACCTTCCCTAAAGCTGGAGCTGTTGACCTTGACCAAAGCCTGAGTGTGTGAGTTTAATGGAGAGAGTGGATATGACTGTGCGTTTATGAGGGGAAACTGAAAAAGACCAAACAAGATATTTATTATGTTACAAAACATGTATGCAATTAAACTACAGCATCTATCTATCTATCTATCTATCTATCTATCTATCTATCTATCTATCTGTCTGTCTGTCTGTCTGTCTGTCTGTCTGTCTGTCTGTCTGTCTGTCTGTCTGTCTGTCTGTCTGTCTATCTGTCTGTCTGTCTGTCTGTCTGTCTGTCTGTCTGTCTGTCTGTCTGTCTGTCTGTCTGTCTGTCTGTCTGTCTGTCTGTCTGTCTGTCTGTCTGTCTGTATAGATGTCTATCTATCTATCTATCTATCTATCTATCTGACTATCTGTCTGTCTGTCTGTCCGTCCGTCCGTCTAGATGTCTAGATGTCTATCTATCTATCTAGCTATCTGTCTGTCTGTCTGTCTGTCTGTCTAGATGTCTGTCTGTCTGTCTATCTGTCTATCTGTATGTCCATCTATCGATGTGTCTGTCAGTCTGCCCCTTTTTACCATTTCTAACTGTATTTTTGGTAGCTTGTTTGGTTGTAGATTGCTTTTGTCACTCCTATGAATTACTTTGTGTGCAGAATGAAATTAAGCACTAAAACATGAACCGACAACTAGATTTCGCTGCAATGTGTGTGAATCATTACAGTTTTTCTCAGTCGCTTTGGTACATTTCTCAGATCAGAATTGAAATTCTCAAAACTACCTGTTCAATCTTCACATCGTGTCACTTGTGCACATCAAAAAAGCAGTTTATCATTCCTTTGAACAAGTTGCAAATGCTTATGTACATCCATACAGATGATTATGTGCAATTCTCCCATGTTTCCTACATTATCAATTCTGTATGTAATGTTGATCAAAATGTATTATTTTGGTCTTTGTTGAAAAGTCTCACTCGCCACAACGTTTAATCGTTTGTTCATGGCTTAAGTCTTTAAATGCAAAATGGCTGAACAAGTTGTCACAATGCAGTTTTCTATACAGTACATTTCCATTTAGACTTTTTTTTCTAAATCGGTCTACAATTGGTACATTTTCCCTGGTGAATCTTGACTTTTTCTAATGGAGGTGGACAGTTTCCGTGGACATCGTTCAATGTTCACATTTCTACTTTTGTTTTGTTTTCTTTGTGCTATGCAGTGCTGTCTTTTCCTTTCTGTATCACAATGACATGATCTGTCCACAAATTACAGTACAAACAGCAAAAAAAAAAAAAAAAAAAATTGTTTACATCAGAAAACCCCAGAGTACACTGATGTATTGACAACATGACTAAGCACTTTGACTGTCTTATCCATACACAATGACACAAGGGGGCTGTTTACACAGGTTAATGTGTCCCAATTCCGATTTCTTTGCTCGTATGTGATTGTATCTGTTCTATGACTGTGTAAACACGAAAAAAAGCACATGCATTCGGATATTCAGAAATCGGTTTCAGGCCTCCTTCATATGTGGAAATAAATCAGATATAAATCAGATATGTCACAATTCGACTATCATGTAAACAGGCAGATCAGATTTATTGAGGAATTCTGTTTTGTACAGTATGTCATTAAACTTGTAACAATGTGGTACTTCTCGGCGGTTTAATGATGTAGAAGGATGAGCGTGTGTGGAGACGCCGACGCTGTAAACAACAACAACAGAGGAAACGTTCAGGGGAAAAGTGGTCAGGGGTCAACGGCAGAAGTTACCTGCCTTCTTGCCCTGTGGGGAGATGAGTCAGTGGAGGACACCATATATAAACCATAGGTGCAAGCTGCGATGAGGTCCCTTGCCCTCCTCCTTCGCCTCAAAATCATTTTAAAGTTGAGCAAACTTTGCCTTTTTTTGCAGAGCTAAAAGCAAGATAATTTCTTCCATCGTAGCTAGCGTGGATCATATGCTAGAAACCGCATTTATGCATGCGCGATGTCGTAAATTGTATGAAATGAATATGAGTCACAATTAAAAGAACGTGTAAATGGACAGGCAAGAAAAATCATATATAGGTAACAAATCGGAATTGGACATCAAGACCTAATGGTGTAAACGGGGCCATTCTGACGTCACTGACACATTCACTAACACAGAAATTTAGTTTTAAGGGTTTTTGTAGGTAACCGGTGGTGTTTTGCTATTTCCACACGTTGTTTTGAGAAATGCACTTAATATTTTGCAAATTTCAATTCTGATCTGATAAATGTACCAAAGCAACTGAGAAAAACTGAAACACTAAGAGACACTGAAATCATCACATCATGAGGTGCCACACGTTCCCTTGTGCATTCAGTTTGAAGGACACAGCACATG
Source organism: Danio albolineatus (assembly GCA_903798035.1). Taxonomy (NCBI): domain Eukaryota; kingdom Metazoa; phylum Chordata; class Actinopteri; order Cypriniformes; family Danionidae; genus Danio; species Danio albolineatus. The sequence goes on from CAIGQQ010031706.1 coordinate 955,289, forward strand.
CCGGTAATAGTTATTAAATTAAATCGCTGCCTGTCACGATTTCAATTTTTATTTCAATTAATCGTGCACCCCTACTTGAAGGACCTGCTCGGGGCTATCAGTACGAAGAGTGACTTTATCTCCCAAAAGAGCTGTCAATCACTTAGCTGTTTCTTTAACTGCTCCCTTTGTGGCTGATTTTTATCTTAACGTTGGCAAGGAGTGATTTCAAGCAGAACTGCTGAGATTGTACCTTCAGGCCTATTCAGAGTAGGGTTTTAATCATGGCTGACTCTGGTGACATTATCAGAGCATTATTACCTCTGTTTACCATAAATTGCATTACCTAAGCCCATCCACACCGCTCAAAATCAGATTTAGGGCTCACCTCCAGCCTCACAGCCCGCTCTGATTGGAGCGTAACTCAATTCAGCAAGCAGAGGCAGGATCCCATTGCTCTCATCTGCCCACAATCACTCTTACTGTGACCTGTTTAAGCAGCAGTCAGCAAAGAGCAGGATTTATAAGACCTCTCGCACTCTTTCTTCGTGATGTGGGTAATACTCTGCGTGAGTGTCTGACTGAGGGATCTCATGGCTTTGGGTTGTCAGCGTGGATTGGATAGAGTCTTTAAATCACAAAATGCTGAGGGCATTTTCTAACTCTGAACAAGCCTTCTATTCTTTTTCTTCCTTTCAGTGCTCATCAGCCTTTTATTTTTCCTCATGATATATTTTATTTGACATACAAGTTTCACCTCTGCTCAAGGGTGGACTTGGACACAATTTCAGACTGGGAAATCCCACACCTAAATGAACTGCCTGAGTTAGACTCTTCACAGATATGTCAATTATTTCCTGCCGTATTTATCCTGTCTTTTCTGAAGATGATATTAGGAATGTTTGTTTTGGGGTTTGCTGTGGATGGTAGTGGAAAAAATAGAGAACTAAAACAACCACCTTTATTTTATATTTGTTCTTTAACCTAATATTTTTTTCCAAAGTTGTAATTAGATTGTTCAAAATTTAAGTAAATATCTATATCGATTCAGGACTTCAAATGCAGGTCTGTTTCATCATGTGTTTTTTTTTCTTTGTGAGCGTTGAACTGCTAGCAAATAATCATCACTTAAAATACTGTAATGTACATTGATCAAATTTATTTGAATTTACATTAGTATTTTAGCTGTTATATATTCACATGCTTTTTATATTGGTAGGAAAGCAGAATGTTAAACAAACAAATATGAGTCATAAAAATTCAATAACATAAAATTATGACTTTTTTCTTATCTTTTTTTTTTAGTTATTTTGCTAATTTTGATTTAAAATTTACTTTAATTAGTAAAAATGTATAAAATCATTTTGAACAATTTGTGAGGTTTTAAACTTTTTGTTCCTCTTTCAAATGAAAGTGGAGACAGTCAGTCTAGCACTAGTTCTGGTGATCACACATCAGATTGAGCCTGGGAGTTGGAGAGGCAAAAGGAAAATAATAAAGTAAAATCCTTTGTTTGTTTACACATTGAAAGAACATGTATTATGTTTTTGTGTCCAAGTCATTTTAAAGGGATAATTCTACCTAAAAAGCAAAATCACCTGGTTTTAGCTTTTGGGTTTAAACCTTTATGAGTTTCTTTCTTCTGTTGAATTCAAAAGAGGATATTTTAAAGAAAAAGGGAAAGCGAACTGATAAAGGGAAAGCCTTTAATTATTTTGCATGACCCAACCTAAGGATTTAGATCTAAATTTTTTATTACCATCCACAGCAAAGCCCAAATCAAGCCCTACCTAATATCTTCAGCAAAAGGCAGAATAAATATAATAGTAAATGGTTGACATACTGTGAGGAGGCTTGATTTACACTGTTTGGCATCTGCCAGTGATGACCCAGGAGGGTGTGGAATTTCCCGTCCTGAAATTAGGTCCAACTAAAGATTTTAACATAAAGGCTGTTCTTTTAAACTTTTATTTATCTGAAAACATTCTTGATTGTTGATTCCCTGCGTTAAATTGATTAAATGTCACATTTAAAATGTTAGTAATGTGTAAAAAATAAATTCCATCTGAAAGCATTATTTTGTGTGCATACAAGAATAGATTTAGGCAGACCATGGGATCAAACACTTGCCAATTTAAGTAACAATTTCACAGTGGAAATTCAACAGACATGAGTTCTTAGACTTGCGTGAGCAAACGTTGCTACAGGATGTGAGAAACACAAATATCAGGGCTGATCGACATCATCAGCTAGCCCTCGTGTTAGGCATTCTGTTTTGAGTTTTGAAATAAATAGGGTTAAAATAAAATGGGTGAAATGTCATCTGAGAAGATGCTATATGATGTACAAATCCATTTTCTCTGCCAATACTCCACTTTTTTGAAAGGTTTGTGACTGCCATGTTTAGCAAAGCTTGCGCCTATTGGCTATAACAGCTATTGCTGTTGCCTGACCAAGAGTCATACAGTAAATATCAACCTAGAGCAGCAAAATAAGCATGATAATACCACACATTTGATGATTGTATGGTCCAAAGGCCAGTTTTAAGTGTTTTGTCAACTTAAACCGTAATTTCTACTTCAGACTGTCTTTTTTACAAGTTTCATTCCTCCTGACCAATTGATATTTATGGCTTGATCTTAGAGGAAATAGTTCTGTCAGGATTAGTGATGGGTTTAGATATGTTAATTCATATTTCAGATTAATAACCGTATCAGTACATCAGAATAATTTCAATGCAGGAAACAGTGTAAGTATTGTTAAGGCAGGAATGGTGCGCTATTTCAGTTTGCTTGCAGCTTCTTGAGACTTTTAGCAGTTGAATGTGTGGAGAGCTCTGTCTGTCATGGTGCCAGTTCTGTGTTTACTGTCTGACTTTAGCATTCCTAATGCCCGAACAACATCTCTTCCTGACAGAACCAGGTGTCTCCAAACAAACTTTATGATCACCATCATTGTTCTGCTGGTCAGACTGGAAGTTTGTGTTAATAGTTGTTTGTTTAGTGAGTTTATAAATCTCAATGTTTAACGATTTTTCATTCATTCATTCATTTTCTTTTCGGCTTAGTCCCTTTATTAATCCGGGGTCGCCACAGCGGAATGAACCGCCAACTTATCCAGCATTTGTTTTACGCAGCGGATGCTCTTCCAGCCACAACCCATCTCTGGGAAACACATCCATACATTCTCATTCACACACATACACTACGGACAATTTAGCTTACCCAATTCACCTGTACCGCATGTCTTTGGACTGTGGGGGGAACCGGAGCACCCGGAGGAAACCCACGCAACCACGGGGAGAACATGCAAACTCCACACAGAAAGGCCAACTGGCCCAGCCAGGGATCGAACCAGCGACCTTCTTGCTGTGAGGCGAACGTGCTAACCACTCGGCCATTGGGCGCCGCTTAATGATTTTTATACAGTGAAAATATTTTTACGTAAATATCGCATAGCAGTTAAAACAAGGAATATTAACATTAATTTAAAAAAGCACAAAGTTTCAAATACACAAAACATAATAATGGTAACAATCAACTTTTTGAACATGGAAAAATTATGGGCTCTATTTTAACGATCTAGGCACAAGTCTAAAATGCAGGACGCAAAAGCATGGTCTAACAGGTTTGTGCTTATTCTCTTAAGTTATGGATGTGTTTTGAGAATAAACCAATCACAGCCTCATCTCCCATTCCTTTTAAGAGTCAGTTGCATCACGCCATGGTGCATTTTCTATTTACATGGCGGACTTCATAAGTGGAAAAACTGAAGCTTCCCTAGCGAGAAAACAGGTCAACAGACCATCTGCAGTGCAAGGATAAAGAACAAACCTCCTCCAATTGACCTTTACTTTCACTTTCTCTTTCTCTCTTTCGTGGATAAGGAAATGGTGTGAAGACATCCATTAGCCTACATATTTAATTTTGTTTGTAAAGATTTGTTTCAGAACTATTTCTAAATTAAGTTCAGAGTTATATCCAAACACACGTTCTATGCCCCATATGGTCCAAAATCTGACAGGTGGACAAATCTAAGCTTGTTTTTAATAAAAGAAATATAAATATGCAAATGATCAATAATACTACTAATAAAAACATTATATAAAAGCAAGTTGTCATTAATTAACTGAAAAAGCCCCCTGTGATGAAGTAGGCATGGAAGCAGTGGTTTTTATATTTATGTTGAAAATAATCATTTTTGTAACATTTTAATACTTTAATTCTTTTTCATTTGTAAAGATACTTGCAAATTGCTGTAAGCAATGTGTAAGCAAAGCGCACAACTGTGCTCAACGTTGGACCTTAGACCTGCTTTCAGCTGGTCTATTGCACAGTTTATTTTAGTTTCTCAAAAGAGCAACGTGCCAACAATGCACCTTAACACACCTCTTTTCTAGACCGGAACACCCATGAGTCCACAAAGTGGCGCAAATGGATTAGCTATTTAAACAATGTGACGGAAAACAGGATAATTAAGGTTGCGCTGGTCTGAAAATAGCAACACATTAGGGAAACACGTTTTGAGTGCCGGGTGTATGACAGGGCCCTATGAGTGTTTCATATAAATGGTAAATAAAAAGGCAACCTCATTATCATTTAAAGAAAATAGAGATGCACTGATGTATTGGCCAGTAATCAGCTTTTTTCCATATCTGACTGCTTTATAGCTGTCTATGATCAAGGTCAGTTGTGTCCTGTCAATCAAAAGATGTTGAGGAATTACTTGAACTGGACGTCGATATAAAAACAGATCTTTGTAAATTCTGCACTGCTAAAACTTGGTGGAGCTTTGATTTGAACTTTTATCAAGTTTAATTTCTAAAGACTTTAAATGAACATGAATGCTTAATATTTTCAAGTACTCTCAAGCTTCACATCATATGCTTCATTGAACTCAGAAAAAATTATTTGCTTGTTATTGCGTGTGTCAGAGATCCTTTCCGGAAAATGCAGGGAATGAACTGTGAATGGCAGTGAGTTAGTCTCGGCTCTCATGCTGACTGCATCATGATTCTGTGATGCAGGCTGAGGGGCAACTGCAGTCATGTGTCATACGTCACAAGTGACCTTGACCATGTAAATCTCACTTCTCTCTCTCTCATCAGGACATGGTGGATTCTTTTCTCAGAATCCGTAAGGAGGAGAAAAGTGAAAATGTCAAAAACAGTGTGAAAGACTGAAAATTTCACTTTTGTCCCTTAGTTGAACTGCTGAACTTTCCTCTATAATTCAAGTACAAACCATGCTTATCTTTTCTGATCTTATTTATGGGTAAACGCTGCAATAGCATTACAATATGATATTCTTTATGGAAAGCTTAAATTGTAATCCCGCATAATGTGAACAGCGATGCACAATGGTGGTCATAGTTAAGCCATCACTGTGGTGGCAGTTGCTGCTCATGTCGTTACAGATGATATCCTGAACCCTTTGTCAACATTCTTACATACTGGGATAAAATATGGTGCAGATGCCAGAGGCTTAAGACATGACTGTCCGAAAGAGTTACAACCGTTCTCATGCAGTGCCTGTGAAAGTGACATTTGACCCTTGACAATTTTTAATTGAATACCAGCTAAGACTGGAGATTTACAAGTGGTGTGCGAAATGGATTTTACAGCAGCGCTACAGGCTTGTGAAGTTACAGTGTAGCCAATTCGCAGCCTTGACCTGCCCTGCAATTACAGGGCTTAAAGCATAGTTGTGTGTTACTTTTATGAGGCTCAAGGCCTATTCTCACCAAGGACGATGATAGTAACTAGTCAAGAAATCATCCTAGACTAGTCAATAAACAATAATAATGAAGTCTACACCACAAATAAAACAACAAAACTAAGAAAAAAGAAATATCATTAGATATCATAATGCTGTCATAAAAGCTGATAGACAATAAGCCAATCAGAATATAAACTTCTGTATGACTGACAGAGCTGCATTGCATGCTGTTAACAAAAAAAAAAAATTGTATATAGCAGACCTTTAGTTAAATATGCAAGACACAGCATAATGATAAAATAATTTAGCCATTGGTATGTGGAAACAAATATGTGATATTATATTTAAGTTAGGGCGCCACAGTGGCCTAGTGGTTAGCACGTTCGCCTCACAGCAAGAAGGTCGCTGGTTCGATCCCCGGCTGGGCCAGTTGGCCTTTCTGTGTGGAGTTTGCATGTTCTCCCCGTGGTTGCGTGGGTTTCCTCCGGGTGCTCCGGTTTCCCCCACAGTTCAAAGACATGCGGTACAGGTGAATTGGGTAAGCTAAATTGTCCATAGTGTATGTGTGTGAATGAGAATATATGGATGTGTTTCCCAGAGATGGGTTGTGGCTGGAAGGGCATCCGTTGCGTAAAACAAATGCCGGATAAGTTGGCGGTTCATTCCGCTGTGGCGACCCCGGATTAATAAAGGGACTAAGCCGAAAAGAAAATGAATGAATGAATATTTAAGTTAATGCTGTACACTAAAAATGGCAGTAAAGTTACATAACTGTTGGAGTCCTTGACATCTATAGTAAAACACACAATGACAGTCAATGACCTTGGTTCAAAAACCTTTAAAATATGTTTTGTGTTCAACAGAAAACTCAAACAGGTTTGGAAGAAGTGGAATAAATGATGGGACAATTTTCCATTTTGGGTGAACTCTCCATTCAAAGCAAATATGCTGAATGATATGCAATGCAATACAAAAAAAGTAGTGTTTTTAGGAGAGCGTTCAAACTGTTTTCCATAACATTCCGAATCTAGGCTTGGTGCTTTTCCAAAATAGTATGACGTAAATAAACTTTGTTGCTGAAACACATCACACTTGGTCAATGTGATGCATTCTCTGAAACACTGATTCAAAACAATGAGTTTTCTAAAAACACTCGTCAGTTCTAGCACTTTAAAAAAAAAATTATAATAACAATTTAAAATCTGTTCATTGCATTAGCTTCCAGGTTTTTATATGTACTGTACAGTATGTGAGCGTACACACACAACGTTATCTCTTAAAAGTGTTGGTGCCGTTAAATAATGTGGCGTTCCATAGATGTTGAAACCGGCGTAAACAACAATAGAAAGGGTAATCCAAAAAAGGGTAATCCAATAAACAAGCAGAGGTCGGGGCAGGCGGCGAACAATCATAAAACAAGAAACAAACCAAGAATCCAAAAAAGAGACAGACCATTAATAAAAAAAAGAAACATGACAATGATAGACCCTTTTTCACATTTTTTTAGGTTTCTCAGTAGCGGAAGGTGTCATAGCTGGGCAAACTTAGAGCGCAGTGAATCAGAGAGTACAACAAATCATTTTTTTTACAATTCTATTTGCTGAAATAATAAAAGAAAAACTCAACAACAATGGTGTTATCAGGACATTCAGAAAAAGGAAAAAAAATTGTGTGAGACTTATAACTGCAGCCAGAGGAGAGAATAATGTCAAATTTACTCTCAGCCCCAGAGACGCTGCATTAGAAACGCCTCACAAAAGCGGTGGTTCATTTTTTGTAATTTGACACAAAGATGATAAAATACATTCATAAATGCATATAAATGTTCATACGCTTTAAAAAAAACTTGTAAACATGTCAAAACAGTTGTGTGAAAGGGTCAATTACGTCACAAAGCAATATCCCACTATGCTGCAGTGTGGTGTTTATTAAGTGTGTATGTAATCAGTGTCGATGATCAGCAGATGTGTGTGTCGGTGTCCAGATTGATAAACCTGTGAGGTGCAAAGCAAGATGGGAGGTGTAGTCTATTTTTGGACTTTGAAAAGAGCCTGGAACCTTGCTGGATGGAGGATGAGGGAGCTCTCAGAGTTCACCAAAAAAAAAAAAAACTTAATTTGTGTTCCGAAGACTATTACCTAAGGCGTTTAGAATGACATGGCAGGGTGAATAATTAATAAAAGAATTTGGATGAACTAACCATTTAATGTTAAGAGATCAACCTCTGTTTTCTACTGTGCAGCTGTGGATTACCTCATATTATTGTTGACTGATACACTGTAAATTGATCATTGTGTTGCATAAATGACCCTTTTGGGGCTTTATACACATAAAAAAAAAGTTATCGGATGTAGCCTGGTTTCATTCCACAGCGATCCACTTATTGCTCACTGCAGAAACTCCATACATCTGACATTTTAACTGCTGATCTCATGGAACTGCCTCTTACTTCACTGCATAAAGCTGTTAAAGTGAGCCATGGGTCTCATCTCTCTGAGGCGCTGCTTTGAAAGTTACTCACACTCCTTTTCATATGTCATACTGACTCGAGCTATAATTCCCACGTCATATTGTGTTACAAATGATGTAGCCTCTCGGTTTCATGGAATGCATTCTGATTTTTCACAGAGCTGTTTTTAAAGGTTTTTCTATATACACATTGAATAAATAGATGGGTTATACTATTGTGCTGCAGTCTGCTACTCTTATTCTTTTATACATTCATTGCATGTTAATTATGTGTTTTTAGTGTCAAGATTTTTAAAAAGTTAGACTTTCTAAAAACAAAATGTCTCAAGACCAAGCTATTTGTTTTCTCAAAATGTGAGAGTAAGGACACTTTAGAGTCCTATACGTTGATGCAAAAGACCTTCCTTTTATTGTACTTAATTTTAAAACATGAGTGAACTACACATGCAGTCTGCACATGCACACAACAAAATGTCAAGTGTTTAGTGCTCTTGCTGTCCAAAGATTATGATGAATAAAAATGGCTTTATGTTCTTGTAAAGTTAGAGTTGTGAAATTTCTAAACCTCCATAAGCATTCATCAACATTTGCTGCAATGCTGTTGAAATCTTCATTAGTTTCAGACTTTGGGAAAAATAGATTGAAGGTGGATTTGTATGCTAACAACAAAATTTCTGTTAAATGCTTGTACACATTGGGACACTTTTTGCTCACGTTTATCATCAACGTTTTTGAGATGGTTTTCTGCATTCAAACCCAAACGATTTTCAGTGGCTATGAGCAAAGTGAACACCCAAATTTACCCCCTGACGATAGATGGCATTTAATAAACTTGCAAGTCATGAAAGGAAAGTGCATTGAAACTCACCATTGAGTCCTATTTGATTCTCTCTATAATAACTCCCTCTTGCCGACATTATTGTAGTTGCTGTTACATTTATCATACCAATCTTTGTGTTTAGACACCAATGAAAAAGCAACTCCACATTGATCTTGCCTCGATGCAGCGTCTTCTTCATGGAATAAAATTGAAACTCTGCTCGACTTAATCGTTTTGCGTTTTACATGCTTTAAGTGGTGTTTACTGTAAATTCAACATCTCCAGGCACATGAACAAAAGTGGGAATGAGTTTTGACAGGGTGCGTCAAAAAAAAAAAAAAAAAAGACAAGCATGAGGCATTTTTTTGGAAATGAAACTTTTACACCTTGGTGCACATTGATGTGCACAATCACATTGAAACCCTTTGTTTTGTCACATGAGGTGTTAAACGTTGTCAAAATTGTGAGCAAAAAGTGTCCCGTTGTGGACACATTGGGCCTTAACACATTAGCCCTTTGCACACATACAGACCTTTCCGGAAAATTACCAGCAATTTTCTGGAAAGGGATAATGTGTGAACAGGCCCTTTTGGAAAATATAGGTAAATTTGTTCCGGCAATTGTCCGGAAAGAGAAGTTGTAACATTACTTATAATTTACTTGAATGCAGCTCTGTGTGAACGCAGAAGAACATTTGTTGGAAAGAGCGTGATCACGCTTAGGACGCGCTGACGTGAGACATCTACTCCAGCCAATCAGAACAGAACATTCACACACATTCACATACGTGCTGTTTATGAAAATAAAAACCTTTAAATATTTTTCCAGACACATTTAGCTGTTAGATGTTAGTCAGATAACTTTTCTATATTCCTTCTTAATGCCAACTGTGGAAAGAATTATTGATAAAATGCTTATGATAAACCGCCATTTGTTTACCTTTAAACTCTGCTTCAGCTGTGTGATGAGTGTTTCTCCATAGGTTTTCCTCGAAGTTGTTCAAAATAGTTATCCATCCACCGAATTTTTTATGTCGTCAAATGTGTAAAAATGTAGCAGCAGTTCACGCTTTTGCCTTTGGATGTCTCTGGGACAAAGCAGCTGCATTCATGCTAAAGGTTTACATAAAAGTGAAACCATCAACAAAACCCGACCACTTCTGTGTTAACAAATACAAGCGCAGCCTTTTAGAGGTCATTTCTGGTTAATGATGTCAGAATTACCTGTATTTTTGGAATGGATGTGTGAATGGTCCGTTCCGGACAAAGTTCGAAGCAACTTTGCCTGTGTAAACAGTGCTATTGAATATACGAATACTATAACATATGAAACAAAACTTCCTTTGGTTTTTTTGGTTTGTTTTTGCATTTAAAGTAGCTAGAAATTGCTAGGAAAGATTTGAAAATGGAAAATGCATCATCTAGAGGTTTGTTTTGAAAGTTGTCCTTCTTATAACTTGATTGGCATATTTTTGGCTCATGTTTACATATTAAAAAAGCTGTGGAAAAGCAGTGCAGTGAAATGCAAAATGTGTTCACTGTTGACAACCCCTAAAGGTGCTATTTGTTCACATCTGTGCGAGGCTGTTTATAAGTATATTCCTCCCCGGAGGCAGTGACAAACAGGCTATATCTCCTTTCTACCAATCTGAAAAGGTAACACGTTTATTTCACTGCTTGACTGTGGGGAAAAAAAAGCAGTGAAATGGAGAAATTGTATACGCATAAGACTGTTATGTGTATTGCACATGTAAATAAGCTGCTATATCGGTGCTGCCATTTGGGGATTAGTCTATTATGGCTCCATATGAGTAGGGAGAAAATGGATGGGGCTTCAGAGATGTGATTGGCATCAAAGTTACGATTCATTTAGTGATATGTGTGCTTCATGTATTATGCATGTGGGTGCTTGCATGTTTACATGAACATATTCTTGGCTTCCTCTGTACAATCCCTCTGCAGACCACATCACATTTGGACATGGCAGGAAATAAGCAACACTAGAACTATTATGGAAAGGAAACATTGTGCATAATGCAAAATCATTTTGTAGTTTCATTACAACACTCATCACTTATTAAAAGCGTGCTGCTTCACATCACTCCACCATTTTAGGATTTTTAGCTCATATCTGATAAAAAACAAAAATAAAATCTCAAAGTCGACCTCAATGCTAACTTCAAGCCTTTTTTGGGAAGTTATATAAGCTTTGTGGAATTATTAAAAGAATAAAAAAGAGCAGTGTTTTGTGATTTTATAAATAGGCTGATCTAACCAAGTGTGTGATGTGAATTATTGAAGCACAGGGTGCGCTGAGCTCTGTCTCATCAAAGCACCCGCAGCAGTTTTGGAATGTATGGTCTAAATTTACACATGTAAGTGTGGAAAAAATGTCTTTGACGAAAATAAAACTAAACAAAGCTGCTGTTTATCGCTGATAATCCCATTTCTATAAATGTTTGCCGGAGTTTGAGAATAAGGACTGTTTGTTTGTTATGTATTTATGATTGTCATGGTACACTGAATAAATGTCTTTGTGCCATTAAAGGAGCATTGTTTGCCATCATGGCCATTCTTTGTGCATAAAACAATGGACTCTAAACAAGTCGCATGTCCATCTCTGAAATCTCAATCTCACATTTTAATGAAGAAATTCCATCAAATACTAAAAAATCTTTATGTTATTCCAAATATTTTGGACATTTTTTTCCATACTGGTGAGTTTATTTATGCACTTTCTCAATCCACTCAACACTGTCGGCTTAACACACCACAATGCATTATACATTATCCAAACAACATAAAACTTACAAAATATTATGAAATGTGTAATTACTAAATAATAATGATATAATAATAATTAGTTTAGTTTTTTTTTTACGTATATTTATACTGTATGTATGCATACAAACACACTGCCAGAGCTGCAAGTGTGTAAACCTTTACAATATTTTGCTTAAAAAATTGGAAAAGACTAGTTAATCAAAAAAAATTATAAATAATAATAAGAAATTAAATTATTACATTTTTCTGGGCAGCACGGTGGCTCAGTGGTTAGCACTGTCACCTTACAGCAAGAAAGTCACTGGTTCGAGCCCTGGCTGGGTCAGTTGGCATTTCTGTGTGGAGTTTGCATGTTTCCCCTGTGTTCATGTGCGTTTTCCCTGGGTGCTCCGGTTTCCCCCACAGTCTAAACACATGTGCTATAGGTGAATTGAATAAGCTAAATTGGCCGTAGTGTATGTGTGTGAATGCGAGAGTGTATGTTTGTATAACAGAACTGGGTTGCGACTGGAAGGGCATGCGCTGTGTAAAACATATGCTAGATAAGTTGGTGGTTCATTCCAGGGACAAAGATGGGATAAAGATGAAAGAAAATTAATGAATAATAAAATTTTCTCTTTTTATTTGAGTAAATATTGACAGATTTGTGCGTGCCTGTCCGAATGTCAAATGTTTAATGTGAAAAAAGAAGCAGTGACTAGACTTTTTATTGTAACTGATACTGACCAGTAACAGCACATTTAGCGATGACCCAGTTGAATGGAGGACAACTAGTCTCTCCGGGCTGGCGCTGCCTGGTCTGTAACCACAGCACTTGAGGGACCGAAAAAAGTAAATGTTTTCTAATTTTAGAACCAAACAATTAAGCTCTTGCTCTGAAAGTCACAAAGTAGCGTGATAGTTATTCATTTAATTTAACTCATTTCGAAAGAATCCATTCTCTTGTGAAGTGATTAAAACATCAAAAGCTTTGCACATGCTTAATTTTGACACAGGAGAATTTTCACTTTTTCCCTTTTTTTTTTTTGGTGGAGGGTTATTGAATGTATTTGAATTTATTTTTTGGTGTGGGTGGTTATTATAAATTAACAACATGTTGCTTTCTTTAATGTCTTTTAATATAATGATGTTTTTTATCTCTCTTATCCTTTCTAACATGCATTCATATATTGTACGGTGAAACTTTAATATTGGCCAGAGTCAGCTGGTCCTTTCCAAAAAAGGTCACACACTGTAATTGCGGTGCACTTTTAATCCACCTGTTTTCTAATTTTCAGCAGAGCACCATGTCCCACTGTTCCCTGCATCAGGGGTCATTCAATCTCAGAATAAACAATCTCTCTCTCTGCCGCTTTCCCCTGCGACCAGCATTATGAACTAAAGCTCAATTTTGTGTCCTGCCAGCGTTTGATTTATGGCGGGTTTGTGTGTTGGTATATTCTGTGTGCGGTAGCTATGTTTGGGACCACCATCGGGTTGAAAAGAACAGGTCACTTGGGGCTCGGTGAACTAGGATTAACCGTGATTCTAATCATGATGCTTTGAGAGCAAGAAGTGCTATGTGATTATAGTTTCCTGGGTGTCGATAATATTAAACTTTTAATACCTTATTGAGTTTCAGGGAATGTTAACCCAGCTGCTTTGGTTCGATTAAACTGAACTATGGTGCAATTTCTACATTAGTGTGGGTCATTTGAATAAGCACGGATGCTGACTTCTTACTCTGGTGCACACAAAATAAGAGACCATTAAAGAGCTTGAAACAAATTCTGATGAAGTTGACTAAAATCTGAATGCGACATGGATCAAAGACATCCAAATGAACCACAAGAAGGATATGGTTTCTTATGATGCGACCGTAAAAGTATGCAGATTTCTCAAGCATACCTGGTTTTTCTCATAACACTTGTGATTTTCTCTTCAAGACAAGCAGCAGCAGATTTGTTTGTGTGAGAGAGGAATTCCTTGAGCCTGTTTAACTCTTTTGTACTGTACATACTCTTCACATGTTTTACATTTGATAAAAATACTCTCAAATAAATGCTAAGCAAACATAGCAAACGTAAATGTATTAACTTCTTTAACCAGACTACCTTTTTCATGATTTTGTGTGCCTGATTCTCAAAAGTATTCTCAGTAGGATCTCCAATCTTGGCCGAGTTCATCGAGTGACCTCCAGAGGGTTTTCGTTAGCTGTTGAAACAAGACACTTTAAGGAAAGAACTTGCAGAGTAAATAAAGCACTCTAGAAACTAGATAAGGTCAATTGGATTTTAATTCAACACAGATGAAGACGGACAGTGAAACTGGATCATTTTCTCCCCTGCTCTGTTCCCTCCCTCAGGTCTCTGAGGTTCACTATGTTTTCTGTTCCAGAGGTTTACCTTTCTTCTTTATTTCAACCTCAAATTAAACACAAATAGTGTTTCCTACTGAACCCAGAGCATGTTTTACTTAAGCAAAAGTCCTCTAATCTTTAGCATGATGATGGAATGAACTTTTGGAAGTTAACATGGTGTAGCGACGAGAAGAAAAGATAAAAAGGGAAGAATGTATTAGATCCATGTGTTGGCAGTTCCTGGCTTCAGATTCAATCGTCTCCTGTCAAATGTGTTCTTTTTGCTCACAGAGGTGCAGCTCTGAGCTCTCTTTGTGTTTATGTTTCTCCATGGTGCCTCGTTCTGCTGGACTGTAATGGTGAAGTGACGCAGTTGCTATAAATTTAACATTTTTTAGAGGACTTAAGTTTAACAATTCAACATCGTCAAGCTAACAATGCAATAGCTAAGATATGATAATGTATATAAATAATGGAACTATTTCTACAGTATCTATCTATGTCTGTCTGTTTGGCTAACATTTACACTAGATCAGGGATGTCAAACTCAATTCCTGGGGGGCTGCAGCCCTGCACAGTTTAGTTTCAACCCTGCTTCAACACACTTACTGGTAGGTTTCAAACAAGCCTGAAGGACTCAATTAGTTTGATCAGGTGTGTTTAATTAGAGTTGGAACTAAACTGTGCAGGGCTGCGGCCCTCTAAGAATTGAGTTTGACATCCCTGCTCTAGATACACGCACATAAGTAAATGTAAAACTACATGATGTGTACATTGGTATTGTCTTTTTAAAGCGATATTGATTTCCACAGTAAATTAGATTGTGATGCATTTCTAATGCTTTCTTACTGTGTGAACTTGGTGGGTAATGCGTAATGTAAAGCTACTAGAGCTTCACTGAAGCAATGCCGCTTTAAAAGGTACACTTTTGTACTGAAATGGTCCATATTGGTATCTTGAAGGAACATATTATTAACTAAAGTGTACATTTTAGTGTCCAAAGAGAACAAAAGTGTAGCTTTTGAAAAGGTACTGTCACAGTGACAGCTTTTGTATCTTTATTTCTGAAAGTGTATGCTTTTTATAATTTATTAACATAAATATTAACATTGTAAAGCATTCGTGCATTTTAATCCATAACTATTTTAAATCTCATAGCCATCTGAGCTTTCCCTATGACATGCTGCTCATATGTTTGTGTGTGTGTGTGTGTGTGTGTGTGTGTGTGATTTCCAAAGCCATGGGAGTGTTTTCCAAGTGCTTGCTCTTCCATGAGCACACCTGAGCTCTTCGGCTGATGCGATGCCTCAGGTTGCTCATGCCGAGAGCTGTTTAGGGTAACCATGCGCGACAAAGCTGCTTTCATCGTGTTTTTCTGTCACAAATTTTCAGTTTCTGCTTCATTCTGTCTGTAGTCTAAGTTATAACAGTCCTTTCAATCTTTGGCTAACATTGAAGTCTTTTGACTTGGGTTTTTGAGGACATGAAAGAGTCATTCTGAGATTATTTTTGTGGATTCTGGGATTGATTTGCCAGTGCTAACAGAAAGGATGCTGAATATCCTGATATCCTCGCTGGTCGATGCTGATCGCAACATGCGATGGAGGAGGATCGAGCGATTGTCATCATTGGCAGTATTTATCATTCTATTTTTTTTTCTGTTTTTTGTCCTGCGTTGTTGGAGTTCAGCAAGTGTCAGGAGTTATATCTAATTTGATTATTTATCTCTTCTTGTGTTAAATTATTTTATCATCATCATTTTTCATTCATTGGGAACATTGCAATCCATAAACAGTTTCTATTTTAAATTGAAATTTCATGTGGTGACAGCACTAATAGTACTGGATAATAAACTAATATGCTCTTTATGTTTTTGTGGCAGAGAATTTGTTTGTTGAAAAGCTTTGTCTTAAATCTTTCATGTTTTTTCCCCTCTCTTTCCCTACTTTCATGGTTCCTAAAGCCGTAGCTATGAGAGAATGTGACCTCTTACACTGAGTTATTTTGGGTTTAACCCTCTGGTCTGGTTTATTACAAGAATTTATCCAGCAGCATGACTAATCCAAAATATCCTTAGCCTCTCCCATGGACCTGTCCATCAGTCATCAAAGTATTTGTGGAATTACATCTACAGGCAGCGACCTTGTGACCATTAGTCAAAATGGGTGTACGATTCGGATTACTCAGATTACATTTATGTTTCTGTGGTAAAATGGTGCACTAAAGTAGCCCTTCTTTTAATAGAGGCTATTTTGTATGGTGTATCTGATTATTGTGCTGTATCTGATGGTACAGTAATTGTACTACAGAGTTTAAATATAACTTTTTTATCGTCAGTAATGCTGTATTCAGAAATGATATCTTTACCATCTTAATGACGGTTGCAAGAACTATGAAGATTAGAGAGAGCTTGCTTCCTCTGTTCCTCTGCTTGTTAAATTTAAATGAAACCTTTTTTGAGCTGACGTTTTCTGAATACGCATATACTTCAGGGACCTAAAGCAGGAATGCTTTATCATGAATGACTGATTATACTCTTGTGGAGTCAATGATATTTAATGCTTGAGATTGTTTCACTTTTTTTATCAGTTGCAAACATAAGCTGACATTTTCAGATGAAAAGTACAGCCCATAACGCAGATTTCAAAACAATACAGCATTCTGGGGCCCTGTCCTATGGGAGGGGGCCCGGAAACCACAGGAAGTGTCTCTGTATTGCGGCAATTATGTTGCTGTGGGTTTCCTGCGTGGCTTCTTATCGACCAGAACCCGATCTAAAGGTTAAACCACATACAATTTCAGATGTCTGTGAAATTAAAACAAAGATTAGTATGCCTAATTATTATGCCAAAGGCAAAATAACAGCATGTATATTTTATATATATATATATATTAGTTTGAAAGACTGGGCTGTTTTCAACCGGTTTTGTATGATGCAAACATTATAGTAGAATATATAGAAAGAAATTAAATGATGGTTTTTTTTCCACTTTAACTATACAGTTAGATTTTTTGACAGTTTAAAAAAGATAATTTACATTTTATTTTCTTTGTTTTTGGTTAAAATACATAAATAATTGTTAAATAATAGAATAAAATAAATTAAAATGTTATTTTTTTGTCTCAGAAAATTGTTTTTCGTTAAAAACAGAAATGAAATTATTTTACTTTTAAAGTTTTTACCAAGCAAAGCAGCGAGAAACAACTTGAATCCACTTCACCTTTTTTCCCTCTCTCCATCCCATCCGCTCCCCGGCCAAGACAAAAAATCGGGCACGGGGGCGTGTGTTTAGATTCTAGTTTTGCTTCATTGAGTTGATGTAAAATAGTGACACATGTGTCACGTAAATCGCAAAATAAACTTTTTAAGCAGCTGCACGTACACAAAGAGTTAACATCACGTAGCTGGGAGTGTGGTTAAACGACTCGTGCTGTCCCGGTTTCCACCCCATCACCCCCGCGGAACTGTAATGGTCCATCCCAGTCAGACATGTCATGATTGTTGCTGGGAGAGGAGAGAAGCGAGGATCGAGTTCATCTGTTTGAAACTTCTGCCGCTGTGGGACGGTTCGCACCGATATTAATAAACTTTGTGGCGCGTCTTTGGGAAAGCAAGATATTCTTACTTCTTTTTTTATTTTGTCGGACAGCGAAAGAGAGAGCAACAGCAGAGTGTTCGTGGAGCTTCTGAAGTTTGTGCATGTTCACGCGCAATAATAATAGATGATGAACTTTGGACTGCGGGATTTCAGTTGTGTTGACATGTCTTTGGGCGGTCAAAAGAAATAAACCCGCTTTGCCCGGCGCTGTGGCGGCTGCTGGGCAGGACGTAGGAGGACTATTTTTTGTGTTTTGGTTGTAGTGATCTTTAACAGCAGTAAACTTGCTACGCCGGGAGCCAACAAGATATCAAAATGTCTGCCAAGGCTGCAATAAATAAGGTAGGAAATGACTTTGCCAAACTCACTTTTCAAAACAGTTAGACGGGATATAGGAGTCCTGACCCATTTAAGGAGCAATAGATGTGTGAAAAGGCGCATTCTCCCCGTGACCGTATCCTATTTTTCTATAATCCACACGAATGACACAGTCTTAAAGGGGTAGTTCATCGAAAATGTATTAAATCGTGTAATGTTACCATCCCGCGTTGGTTGAAATATGACTTTCTATCATCAGTGGAACACCACTCAGTCAATCTCATTATATGGAGAAAGTCAATGATGATCGACTGTCATTCTAAGACCATTTGTATTGTGTACAAAAAGTTATACCAACATTTTTCCATGTAACGTTACTGTCTCCTTAACATTCTTGGAATTTTGTGAGTTCTGATAGTTAGAAGAGGTTGGGTTGGGACTCTCAAGGTACCTGTTGATTAATGTTATGGCATCCTGCCAATGCAAAGCGGTGTGAAAGTATTGTTTTCATTTTGTTTATTTCTCTAAATATATACATGTATGTATATATTTTTCTGGGGACAATTAATTATGCGCATAGGCTATAGGGGAATCACGTGTTTGTTGACTGAAAATTGTGGGCAGGATTTTGCAGGTGCATGGCTTCTTCTACTACTACTACTACTACTACTACTAGTAGTACTACTAGTAGTAGTACTCGGTCCTGTGTATGTACAGATAACAAAAGTATATACTTTTTAATTCAGTTATTATGTTAAGCATTCATATTCGCGATTAAACAAACGATTTGGGGTTGTTTACACTATGAGAAAGAGAATTAGAGAGAGCGAGCGAGCGAGCGCCCACGGAGTCTTTTTTCCGTAAGGTGGCTCCCGAACTACAATGGCGCACATTGTGTTTGTTTATATGTTTATGGTGCTCTCGAATGTGCTTCCTCTTCCACTGTGCAGTTTGAGACGCGTATAAAAACACTGGAATGTGTACTGCACACTCAGCCATTCAGGTTTGGTGAGTTTCGGTGAGCTGAAATGCTTACGTAATGATGTAATGCCATGGTGTGTATTTACATTACTTTATAACAGCATTTTTATCAACATTATGATTAAAATACCATACAAAATCAGCAATAATGTGAAATATTACAATTCACATGTTTTTGTTACGTTTTAGGATTATAATATCAATATGTTATAGTGCTGATTTGGTGCTCAAACATTTGTCATATTATTATTATTATTATTATTATTATTATTATTAATGGCAACAGTAGTGCTGTTTATTTAAAGTGTTTGCTAAATGCTTATTGTTATAATTATGGTTTATCATAAAAAATAGCAGCTGAAGGTCTACATGAGAACACTAGCTGTTTTTGTTGGTGGAGATAGTTTATCATGTCTGTTTGATGTTTTGATGAGTTGGGTGACCTTGTTTTTTGGTGCTAAAGTTTTGTTTAGTCCCAGTGTCTTTGTTTCCTATGTGAGATGGCTCAATATAAGAACAACAACAAAAATCATGTGGATAATTACATCTTAATTAGGTCTTTTGGCAAAAGGGGAAAAAGACTATACACTAATACTCAATTTGTGAATGTTTGTTATTCAAAGTTAACTGACTGAACAGGCCAGATGCCAAAGACCTGCGACCTGTGGCTTAAGACAGCTTAAAGAGACAGAACTTCTGTACACATCTTCAATGTCACCACGCGTTGCATGCTCGCTAAGTTCCTATGTATGGCTTATTTAGGACTTTGGTAGGGGTTATTTGGAGTGTAAAATGGTTTTAGAATTATTTTTGAAATCATTGAATATTTCTGTTGACAGATCTAACTGCTAATTTTATTTCTAGATGGAATAGCATTTCATGCTATACCAGAATCCTGTTACATTTGTGGGATTAGTCATGGCACTGATCATGTATGTTTGTTCTTATCCAAGTTTCTTGTTAAACTGGACTGTCTCACTCTCACACCCTCTAAGACAGTATCTGACTTTCTGGATTGACATCATGCCATATTTGTTCTCGAGTAAATAAACACCCTCTACATCAGGGAAAAATATTATTTCAGTCTAAATGGAACTAGTGTCCCGTCTGCAGGAAAATAAAGGTGTTGAAGAAAGAAGAGTAAATACAGTCTCCATCACCTGTCTGTCTGTCTCACACAAAATACAAGAGAAAATTATTTGTATTAATACTATAAATAGGCCCCTCAAGCTTGTATTCATAGTCAAATCAGAGAGAGAGAAAGCTCTTGTCCTGCATTTCTGCTTTGGAGAGGTTATGTTAATTACTGCTGGAGCCTCTGGCCCTCTTTGAGAGGTTTTTTTTAATCATCAGGGAACAAACATATCTCTAGACACTCTGGAAAAGAGAAATGGAGAGGGATTGTTTGTTTCTTTATCTAGGTCTCTAGTTTTTTCTTGCACAAAATTCTGAAGATAAAGCTGTAAACGTAGAGATGTGGCAGTGTGCTGTGCTGTTTACTAAGTCTTGTGTGCCGCTCACAGCCAATCAGACTCAAGTGGCGTCTGTGTTGTTGGAAAGCTTTTGCGGTTCCCATGGTGAGGAGTAGCAGCACTGGGCTCCTGGTGCAGCTCCACTACAGGGCCTATATATTAAAGTGTGTTAGTGTTTCACATAATCAGGTTTACTTATTAGTGTTGCTTGTTGTTATTGACATCATTTTTTAACAACAGGACAGGAGCAGCCACTGGACTCACTCACTTCCATTGATTTTTAGCTGTACCTGTATAAACAACAGTTTGTCATGCAGCTTGCTGTTGAACACTGCTATTTTCTTATTATATTATTTTTATTTTATGAATAGTCATAAAAACACTTGTTTGTAGAGCAAGTAGCTTGACTGCCATTTGTTAATCAGCCATTTCCCCATTAAGCAGACGAATTGGATGTCCTGAAACAATTGCAAAAAAGAAATTACTTCCAGAATGCACGTCTGAAAACGTGGCACCTTTTTGTTCATTTGTGTTAATAAAATGTACATTTTATGCTCTAAATGACAACTTCTTGTTTTTAAAAGACTTGGCATCAGTAGTTTTATAAACAAAAATTCAGTTCAGTCGAACAAATTATATGTAAATTCTTCTTACAGCAGATTAATGCTCAGCTAATGGGAACTTAATTAGGCTGTACCCTACTGTCATCCACTGTTAGCCCACCCCCCTCAGTCCTCCCCACTGGGCTTTCAGTGTTCTGGAACTGTCTGAGCAGGCTTAGATCTTCACTGCATGTGACAGGAGAAAGCAAAAGTGTGTGTGTGATCCACTACATGTGTCATCTCTTCGGTTTCTGTTTTGTAGCCAGTAAGTTTGTAGCATATTAAAAGTGGCCTATACACAATGGGGCAGCCATAACATACTGTAGCAGTCTTATTTTGGGCAACATGGTGCATTCATATTTAAAGAATTTCAGTGCATGCGAAATTTATATGTGAAAAGACTGGCTTACTATAATTCCATAATAAATTCATAATTGCATAATTACAGAACCATTTATTCAGGACTGCCTTCATTTACAAATAGTATAAGATTAAGTAATTATTTTCTTTTAGTTCATCTTTTGTTGTCTTGGGATATGGGTTAGGTTTGTGTTTATAACTAGTGCTTTATTACACAGCTGTATATTATATATACACAGCGCATTCACTGCACAAGACCAACAGCATTGTGAGGATTTATACTTCAGTGTTTGGTCTACACTGCAAAAAAGGCCAGGTTTCACACTTCATGTTGTGTTGCGACAACATGAAGGAATTAAGTTAAATTATTAATGTTTACAAACTTAAATGAATTGAACATAAAACAATTAAAGAGCCCCTATTATGGGTTTTTGAAAATGAGCTCCCATGCAGTGTGTAACACAGCACTAAGTGAAGGAAAAAATCCAGCTGAGGTTTAAATCTGAAAGTGCACTGTGTTTTAAACTATTGATTCTTTAGCTAAATAGGTGACTCAGATTTAAATAAATGAATCAAGTTGGGTTCGGATCTTTTGTTTCATCGCATCGACGTCAACATGGTGCATATATGTAGTTCACCAAATATGTAGTTCCGAAAATGTGAACGCACTCTGCCTTCAGAAACTAGCAGAAGCGCAGGGGATCAGAAGCGCAGGGGATCAGGGGACTGATCACTGACAAATGGAGATTCGGCTGTGGGGAATAAAGGGTTAAAGTTCATTTTCACAACAATACCACAGTATAGCCAACCTAGTGCTGTGTTTGTTCCTGTCATTTTTCTGATGATTGACACAATAACCTACGTGGGATTCGCCGGCCATTTGCTATTGAAGGAGCAGCAGAGACTATGTGACTTTTTTCAGACTTTGACAGGGACTTTGTCAGTAACTTTTACAGTTCAAATTGACCAGTTTCTTCTTTCTTCAGATCATAACTTGTAAGTGTAATTAAAATTGTTGCCTTGTTTTGTGTAGTTTGCAGAATATGGGTTCAATTGTGTGTTATAAGTTGTAATTGCATCGCGCGGCTTGTAATCCCGTATCTGTTATAGATTAGTGCTTGTACTGAGTCTCTCAGGTAAATCTTTATGGGGCTGTTCACATATTGTGTCTGAAACCATGGTAAAAACGTGGAACATGCTTCTTCCTTTACCAATTTAAATGCGTTTCTGAACTCGCGATCCTCTGCAGATTGTCTTTGATATGGCCACCATCAGCTGTTCCTCACATGCATGGCGTGGTCAATTTTCAAAATAGTTCAGCTTTTGCCACAGTGTGGATTAATGCTGGATGTGTGTCGTTAATACTTGGGGTTAGGTTTAAAAGTAGAGTAATATGCTGGTGTTTAACTGCATTGCTTTGTTGCATTCTTGCTATGGGCTCTCACATACTTTCTTCGTTTCATACTGTAGCAGTGGTGGGCATTTTGTCCCGCGCTAAACGAAGTTGTCATAAAACAAACTCAAAAATCGCATTGTTACAGCTAATTTTAAATAAGTAGTTTTAACGAGCTATTTTTAGAGTGTACTGCACTACAATAATGCTTCCGAAATGCTAGTAGTGCCAGTAGTACTGTCAATTTTTTTTTAGTTGCCAATGTTTTGAGATGACACCAGAAATGGGTGTGATGCTACTAACAGTAGCTCCAACTCAGACTCATTCAGGGAAGAAAGAGGTGGGAATCGCTGAATGTTCAACAACTTGAATAATCATAGAATAAACAAAAAACAAAAGTATCAAGAGAGCGCCTCTACAGGACTCAAGATTTGTTAAACATGCAAGCCACCTGCTCAGCTCCCATGGCTCTCTGCACCATCAACTCTTTTTACAGTTATACCAAGTCATCCAACCACAGATATTGGGTCATGTGTTGTTTTGATGTGTAGATACATTTTTTGAGTGCGTGTCATGGTTTACGTAAGGTTATGCATAGGTTATATCGGACCTACTGTGTGCACTCAATGCAGAAGTATAATTTGGGCCTTTAGTCTCTGTTTGTGTCAGGACTGCTTCATTATTCAATGAAGGGACATGAAATCAATGATCGTGCAGTGAATGGAAAAAATACAATTAATTTGGTGAAATCCTAGTGTGCAGTGTGCTCCTTGAATTTAGCCGGAGCTTAGCTTGTATTTGTGGAGTTTATTGATTAATTTATCCTCTTAATCACTCTGCAATAAAAACTGTTTGTACGATGGACTGGGAAATCTGATATTTTTATAAAAGCAATGTTAGAGTGACCTTTACAGAGGTTTATCCCATAGTTTTTTTTTATTTATATTGTCCTCCTTGAGGACCACTCATAATTTAGTTAAAACATTTGACATTTTAATCAGGGCTATTGTGCAGTTTCAAATGGGCTGGATGTAAACGATCAGGGACAACTTCTTTATTGGCATTGGTGATTTCAATAAAAAAAAAGAAACTTTAAATTGAATGAAAGCTTCTTCACAGAGGAGAAGTTCTTTAGATTTTTTAGATTGTTAATGAGTTTAAAATAGTTCTTGTTTTTCCTTAGCTCATTTCTAACATTTTGATCATTCAGAAGGATGTGCAGAGCTGTTGGTGCTCCAGACAGTCAGAAAGAGCTCAAAGTTTGGTAGACCTACCTGTAGTTTACTTGTATTGTTCTGGTCTGGTGTCTACTGACACTTTTGGAAATAGTTTCTGTTTTGTTTTCTCTGCATTACCTCATTTCGATTGGAGAGGTTTCTCAGCAGAATTACATTGTTAGCTTGTAAATGGAGCATTTGTTAGCATATCTCACCAACATCAGTAAGTTGTGGTTGGATGATTTCTCTAAATAGTATATTAAATTAAATAGTTTATTCTATTAGATTAAGTACAATTGGATTTATCAGGAAATAACTTTTAACTTTGTTGTTGTATTTGTTCACACCAATGTATTTGTCTTTTTTTCCCCTCAAAGATTTTCCATCACATCTATCAGTGCTGTTCGATATACACCAATCTGGCTGAGAGAATAGGGCACATACACACACACACAAAAAATCAGCTTAATCTGAATCACATGTCTGGTCTTAGTGAGCCTTCTTCTCTCAACCATGATAATACAGAGCCCTACAGGAGATTGTGGGCTACAGTGACCCAGACGCAAACTCAGCACGCCAAATTCCTTCATGTTACCTCAGCTTGAACTGGCTGAATATTTCAAACAGGTGATGTCGGCCATGTCTAGCTCAGTGTCTTCCGAACAGATCCGCAGAGTAATCGCATTGATAAGATGGATTATTTTCAATGCTTTTACCGCCTGTATAATTGCTGTTTAAGCGACGGCTAAATGCAGACTGAGCTTGAAGAGATTACAGACCTCACAGCATTTATTTACCCCTGTGACTGGATGGCTGTATTTATTTGATAATAGTCTGTTATTATTGTATTGTGTGCACGTAATGATAGTGATCGCTGGTAGATTTGGTGTGTTTGTGGGGATGGAGTGTGTGAGAGTGTTGCAGTAATGATGGTCTTCGTTTGGAGGTTTGGTTTGCGTGTGTGAGTCAGTGGATTAGCGGTGTTGTGGATTTTATGCAAGTACATGGCTCTGGGAAGGAGCAAACGCTCTTTTGAAGATACTGTATCTGACAGGCTTACTGCCACGAACTGTATTGTGAAGCTCTTTTAGTAAAGTCTGTTTATGTTTTTAGCAGGCAGTTTTTCTTGGCCTCTTAGTGTCTGTTGGCTGTCCAGCTTTCCATTAGGCCTGACGTCTAAGACCTAGGTCTATTGACCTCAGCTTTACGGTGCCCGCAGCACAAAGCAGGTTTGCTGAGATCTAGTCTGTGTTTATGGAGCTGGGAAACTCTAGAAGGCTGTTTTGAAGATAACGCTTGAGCAATTTCCTTCACTGCTCCCCTGCCCCATCAGCTTTAGGCAGCAGTTCTGAAGTACTGCAGACTTTTTTGTGAGCACTTTTGACTTCATTTGATTATTTACCTTCTCTTGAGACTTTGTAATCGAAACTGTATTACTTTTGCTGTAGTTTTTTAGATGGTGCTCTATGTTTTAGCATAAAAAGTATTATTATTGGCTTTTTCTTTGAATCTGAGGTTCAACATGCAGCTTTTCTGCTAATTTCAAATGCTGAAAATTGGTGGGAAAATTCTGTGTCGTTTATACACGAGTGTGTTTTAATTTAAATAGAATAAGTGTTGTTGTGGTTATGCCTGGCTCACACACTACTCCAGCTTCTATTACTCCCCCAAAAAAGAGCATTTTGAATATGCTAAAAACTAGGGGTGCATATAGGTACAGATTAGTCACAGTTCGTTTTGTATCCCAGTTATAGGGTCACAATCTTGGTACGGTTTGGTATATGATGTTTAGTAAAAAAAAATCAAGTATAAACAGGAAGCACGTGTCTCGCTCGGCATTTGGTTATTGTTAGTCAACAAACGCTGGTTGAATGATGAACGTAATGGCAAAGAAAGCAAGAGAGGTCTTTTTGAGGACAGACGACGAGGTTGAGTTGTTACTTAAAGTAACAAATTAATATAAAACATCCATGGCTATCGAAAATACAGTGTTTACAGTGAAGGCTGGTCTGCCGTCTGCCGGTGACGTTGTAGTCATGTGCGCTTGACGAATGAGAGAAGGATACGCAACGACCCGAAAGCCCCAATCACAGAGCAAATCTCAGCAGCCACACCTCTGTTTTCAAAGGTATCCGTTTCCCTCCATCCACATTGAGACGCAGCAGCAGCGTTTTAGAATGAAAACGGCCTCTCCAGCGTTTTCAAAACGCTCTGTTTTCGCACCTCGAAAACTCCGGCGTAGTGTGGACGGATGGTATAACCAAAGCAAAACGTATGTGTTTTAAAACGAAAATGCACTAGTGTAAACGGGGCCTAAATCTGTGGACAAGCAATGTCTCAGTGCATACAAAAATGCTTAGAGACAGTTCTGATAGTAATAAAAGGCATGGGGAAAATGCTGAATACAATTTGTTTTTTTTTTCTTCTTATTTTTATTCAAAATCCTAAAAAACAACGATTGAAACAAATGTTTCAATATTATATAGAGTATTGTGTCATCCCTACTGAAGACCACCATTTTATACTGTTTCAGTATAGATGGACTGAAATGAAAACTTTTGAAAACTGAAGTAAAATACAATGCGCTTAATCTCAGAGTGGACCATGTAGGTGCTTCAGCAGATTTTAGCATTCAGCATAAATGATTATATACCAAAAAAGGTATTCCAGTTTCACTGCTTCGTTGATTTTGAGTCATCTAGATTTTTATGCAATCTAAATTTGATTTGCTCTAGTCTGGACATTTATGATGAAACAAACTTCACAAAGTAAAGGAAATTATTCCACTCTTCACCTCTGAAGTTTTAATGGTCAACACACCATTTGTGGTTCAGTGGATCACAAAACATACAGTTTGGATCATATTCCATTTATTAAATGAACACTTCATATTTGATATTCAATAAGTAACCTGCTGAATAAATCAAAATTTGAGATAAGATATTCTCAAATAAAATATATCTTAATGCCAATCTGGTATGACTGATTCCAACCTCTATATGAATTTTCACAGTGTTAATATATGAATTATAATACATATTATATATTAGTCGTGTATAGTTATAGGGACTTGTGCATATACACATGGTTATTATGAGGATGAGAGGCATTAATTATTCCTGGATATTAATTATATACTGTTGCGGCGAAGCAAATTAATCTAGCTTTATCAGAAGCTCATTAACTCTGGCTGTCTGTTTTGGGCCACAGAACAGGCATTGTGGCACAGAATGCCGCCTATAAGGGCTTGGGAATTCCTTTGAGTGAGCTCGGACTGGTCACGTGACCCTCGACTGGAGGCCTGTCCGGGGTGACTGCTGTTTCTGTGGGTCTGGGATACAAGCAGCACCAAGGTGTCCTATTTATCCCCCTCTTTCCTCTCTCACTCATCATTTGCCCATGTCCTCCCTTTGTCTCTTTTTCTTTCACTCTGTCTCTTACGCACACCCTGACAAAAGGACCCCCTGCTGAATGAGGCTGTTGTTGTACAGTTACACATCATTGTGCTTCTGTGTGTGTGTGTGTGTGTTTTGCATCACAGATTTTGCTTGTGGAATTCAGATGTGGGAACAGCCTCGTTTTGGTTGTTAACTGAGAACTCGTGACATTGACATTGCAAAACTACACATTATCTAATAAGACCATCTTCCCCTGAAGACAAACTTCACATTATGACTAATAAAGTTTGGTTAGAATCTGCTTATAAGTGTCTCTTAGTGACCCTGTTTGTCTAAAGAAAGTACTTTTTTAATTTGTCTCCTGTTCATTTTTTTAATGTGATTTAGGGTATGTATACACAATACTGTAGTGAAACTGTTTAAGTTGTATTGTTTTTTAATAGTGTCACATACAGATGGCAATTCAATTCAATTCATGCTTATTTCTATAGCTCTTTTCAATGCAGATTGTGTCAACGCAGCTTAACATAGAAATTCTAGCAAGTTAAAACTGTGTCAGTTCAGTTTTCCAATGTCCAGTTTAGTTTACAATGTAACCAGATACATTAAAGTCCTAAAACACTGGATTATGCGTGGAAGCCCAGTAATTGGAGATATTATATTGTAAGAAACAGTTATTTTGGTTGACAAGTATTTCTACATACAGTGTTTGTCGACCAATGGTCTCAAACTCAATTCCTGGAGGACCGCAGTTCTGCATAGTTTTGCTCCAACCACCTCCAATTCACACCTGCTTGATAGTCTCTAGTAGTCTTGAACACCTTGATCATTTGGATCAGCTGTGTTTGATTAGGGCCGGAGCAAAACTGTGCAGAGCTGCGGCCCTCCAGAAAACGAGTTTGAGACCTATGCTATAGACCAGTGGTTTTAAACTCAATTCCTGGAGGGCCACAGCTCTGCAGATTTTAGCTCCAACCACCTCCAAATCACACCTGCTTAAAAGTCTCTAGTAGTCTTGAACACGTTGATAAGTTGAAGCAAAACTGTGCAGAGCTGAAGACCTCATGGTATCGTGTTTGAGACCTATGCTATAGGCTGAACATTTATTAAATTGTAGTTTTGACAATTTTCATTTTGTAGTTTATTCACAGACTATAATAGGAAGTTAAATAACAGTTTGCATTTTGAAGCATGTTTTAGGGCACCAAAATGCCATCGTGAACATGAAAAGCCAAAATGCATAAAGTTTAAAGTTGAAATTGTTGTTGTTTAAAGATACGCTCTCTCATGTTTTAAGGAAGTTATTTCGTTGCAGCAAGAATTCATTTTATTTCTGAAAAGCTACAGACATTATAGTGTTACAAGTTGATATTTTAAAAAGAAAAATGTTGTACTTCAACTTTCTAATCTCCTTTTCCCTCTAAAAAAATTGTGACAAACTATACAAAAATATTAAGCAGCACAGCCGGTCTCATTCTTTCTATTCGTAAATTATTGTTAAACACCAAATAAGATAGAGCTAAACCTTAAAATCTGACATTTTAAACCAGTAACATTTTAATCCAGTATTCCTTGTGTTTTACAGATTTCTCTCATATTTCCATGAGAAATATGAATTAAAACATTAAAAATGTGCAATTATGAGTACAAGCAAGCAAACAAAAGAAAACAATACAGCAAACATAATTTCAAAGAGAGCAATTCAGATTCAGCCTTCCAGTAGCACATCTAGAGGTGACCGTTTTTATTTAGGTTTGATTAAATATTAATAGCATTGCAGCATAAATATTCAGTGTTCGTTTTTATTAATTTAACAGAATCATTAAAATGATGGCGCTGCTCATTTAAGCATTTTAACTATGGATTCTCTATATTTTATGAAAACAAAATCGGGGACAAGTCTTTAATTTTTTAAGTCGAACTTAATCACGGGCCAGTCAGAGCGAGAGAATGAAAGAGAAAGAGAGTGTGAAGAGCCTTGGCTTCTTATCAGCACATTCCTACCCTGTGAAATTATGTGTGTGTGTGTGTGTGTGTGTGCGTGTGTGTGTTTAGGACAGATAACTCTGAGTGCTCATTGGGTCAGTGCAGTGCTGATTTAAAAAAAACTCCCGTGGCAAGGCCAGAATCTGCGGCCTGGTTATCGTCCATGACCTGCCAGCGCTTTGCCACTGCAAATTTAAAATAAAACGAAGGGTGTGTTTTTGAGTCAGAGCGAGAGAGAGATAATCCAGTCAATGCATACGTCTTTACCATTGTGCTTTGAACTCTAAGAGTGTTGACTCTAGGTGTGGGTGAACCACTCGTCTTAAGTTTACTATACAGAGTTTGTGCGCTACTCTGGCTCTTCTGGGTTTGTGCTGTTGACTCAGAGATGACCTTGCTATAAGGGTGCCTTTATAACACTGTTGCAGTGAAGGGTCAATGGGCATGCTCACATTCTCCCTGCTGAAAGAGTAAATGCTGGGAAAGGGAAGGTCTTATCAGAGAGCCGTAGCTGCTTAAACTCATTGCAGTTTGCTGGAAGCTCATTGGGGTCTCAGTTAGCCATAGACTTTTTGGACCGTTAATACTGTGGTGTTTTATGCTGTTTAACCACACTCTTTACATCTCATCTCCTGCTGCTTAGGCCTATCACAATAATCGATATATCGATTTATACACAACACATGGACATGACCTCAATAATTTTTGGTAATGCAGTAAATATCGCCCATACAAAAAAGTCCTAGCAACATTTTAGCTGATTGTGCTCTCTGTTGGAGGTGTCCGTGTCAGTATGGTTAAAAAAAAGAAAAAAAAGCCTCGGTTACTTTTTACCTTGCACTTTTATGTTAACGTTAATTATCATTTATTTAGGATACGCTTTTTCACATTCTGATTCCAGTGCCTAATTATTAAATTGCTAAAATGAATATAATTAAATAGCATATTCTTAAGAATAAAATATTGTTTGTTCTTTGGAAGAGTGTAATTGCATTGTAATTAGGCATGGGACGATAACCATTTTCAAGGTATATTTCATACCTTGGCAAACATTTCTGCTATACCATTTCTAAGGTATTTGTAAGATTTTTTTTAAAAACTTTTTTTTGTTTTGTTTTTTTACATTTTTTGTTTTGTTTATTAGGTGTAAATTGTAAAGAAAGCTGTGTTATTGAAACTAATAAAGACAGCAGAAGTCAATGGTTCATTGTAGTTATTTAGCCTGACATGTTTACTGCCGCAAAATATTTTAAATGTTTCTCAAAATAAAATATATTGTGTTCATGGTGAAAAAAGGTTTTGTTTTTCACCCAGACGTTTAAAAAGAATATATTTTAGAGCAGTAAACACAATACCGTCATACCGTGAAACCATGATATTTTTATCCAAGGTTATCATACCGTCAGAATCTTATATTGGCCCATGCCTAATTGCGATGATATTATATTGTCATTTTGGCATTATATAACGAGTGGCATAAAATGGTCTTAAAATGATGATAATATTGTTTATCGCAATATATTTTGGTGCAATATATCGCATAACAAAAAATAGATTTCGTCACAGGCCTACCGCTGCTTATAGGTGTTCACGTTTGCTTATTTCCTTCGGACAAATCGTTCGGTCTCCTGTGCTTGTATGTTAATGGTCTGCTGGCCTTTTCCTGCTGATGATGGTTTTTCTCAGCCTCTGAGGACCTTTAAGGGAAGCATGGTAGAGATTAACTTTTTAATCCCAGTGCACAGGATTGGAGTTTTTATTTATTTATTCTATTTTTATGCCTGTTTCATTTTTTTTGTCCATCAAGCAGTCTGAGCGTTGTATTGGTCTGAACGTAAGCATTCTCAAAGTTAGTTCTCTCTTTTACTAAGAAAGGTAATATTGTGTAATGTTATTGCAATTTAAAACAAAGCTTAGCTGTTTTAATCATCTTCAATTCCTTTCATGACACAGGAAATATATATATAAAAATCTGTCCTAAACGGTTTCTGTGTAGTGGCTGATTTTAAAATGAGTTTCACAAACACATTTCCCCAAAGTAAAACTATATCCAGACTGCAGATGATTTTACTTGGGTTAAATGTCCCATCTGGGTTGGTTTAATATGCACATTCAAACATAAGTTGATTTGATGAGTGTTTGTTCAGAAACAGATGCCTGTCATTGTGTAGTCTATTTGCAGTTTCCACACACTGCTCTGGGACATCATCTGTAACTTTTTTTTAAAAAATATCATTATTTTGTGAGCTGTGAGGGTGTAGCCGAGGATCATAGCTCCAAATTAAACTCTTATGTTAAATCCATCAGCCTTTGTGTACAAGAACAACAGAGAGTCAGGAAGTCTATACTACTGCAATATGAGAGCATGTTTTCAGCGTGGTCCACGTGTGTAGCTGTCTGATGGGTGCTCCGTCCACTGGGAGCCAGCTAGGGAAACAGATGAAGTCACCATGGCTACGTTTACTATTGTGACATCATGGGAATGCTGCTGATGTGCTGTTCCGCAGGAGGTGCCGGCATTTGATTGGCTGACACTGATCCTGCATGCTTAAATTCGAAAGCTTCTGGAGGATGACAGCAGCAGTGGCAACAACCCCCTCCCTATTGGCCTGTCTTTCTGTTTACTGTCTCTCTCTGTCTCTCTTTCTCTCATCTTTCCCTCTCCCGCTCATTCATGGCTGCCGTGCTCTATTTTTAGACTTTGATTGTCAAGAACTGCTTAACCAGATTAGACGTCTCTCTGTCTCTCTCACGTTTTCATCCCTTCAGCATCCTGTGGTTGCTTTTATACATCTTGGTTTGTGTTTATTTATTTTTATCAAGTTCAGTGAATTTTTCACTGAAAATCAGGAGCGGCACATTTAAAATGACAATGCTGTCATTTTCTTACCCACATGTTTTCCAAACTCGTGAACACAAAACAAGAGAATGTGAATTCTTGAGAATGTTTGATGCCATACTGTTTTGGTGCCCATTGATTTAGATGGAAAAGAGGCTTTTCTTATGCAGTGACATGACATGAGTAAATGATGACCTTTACCCCACTACTCTTACTGTTTTATGGCCAGAGACGAATACCTACTAAAGGCTATTTGAGCCAAGTCAGTTGGAAAAACAGAGTATAAATGGGGAGATTGTTGGGATTTAATAGATTTGTTGATAACAGTGGCTTCTATCCTGTGCTTCAACTGATGAAGGTGAAGAGAACCAGACAAAAATGCAGTGTGGGAGATGGGACAATGATTGTTCTTGTTTTTTTTACTTAAACCTGTGACACACCAAACCAATTGTCGACCATGAAGGCACCGCAGTGTTGGTCAGCATTGGGCCAACTAGTTTGTTTGGTATGTTTCACGTGTTGCTCGGCATGTAGAATCAGCTTCGCCCATCGACTAAAGAGATCGCTCTGATTGTGTATTTAGCAACAAATCAGAGCGCAAGATCAAAAACTGAAGTGACGTTACCAAGTAAACAATTTAATTCAGGATGACGCACAGAGAAGCAGGATGTAATTTTGCTGCATTTATCAAATGTTTGCAAATGATAGTGATTAGAAGATTATCAGACGCATTTGCACGAATGTATTGCTTTGTTTCAAGTACACAAGTTGATTGACAATTATTACTAACTGATGCTTTGTTTATGGTTTGCATGGAAGCAAGATCTAGTTTCCCTTTGTGGAATGAGAAAATGGACTGTTGGTACAGAAAGCCACGTCCTCTGATGCAGGCGCAGAATGTGCGTTCTAGTTTTAGTCTGCTGATGTCTGTTTGGTGTGCTCATGTGCAGCGTTTTTGTCCAGAGAACATAGGTGAGAGCATAGTTGGCCTTTAACAGTGCTAGATTTTTTGCATTGACTTGGTGTGTCCCGAGCTTTAGTTGTCCCATCTTTACACATTTCTCATCTTTATATTATGTCATGATTTTTGCAAGGGTCAAGTGGCACTTCTATTTGTTTAGGTTAAAACAATTATGTTTATGCAGGCCAAAAGTAGCAAAAATGCACATTATGTGATATCTTTACTATGTTAAAAAGAAAAAAATTATGTCACATGGTATTTTTTATATATTATACCCTGTGACATATATATTTTTGTATAAACCCAAGTACTAGTTAAGAAGAAAATTTGATTTTAGATCATAAATTCAATATATTTGTTACCTAGCCTGTGGAGAAAAGGCAACTAATAGCTAATAGATGTGAATAATCATGATTAATTGTTTGACAGAACAACAAAACTTAAATATATATGTTTATTTATTGATTGATTCATTCATTCATTCATTCATTTAATATTATGATTTATTAAGTTTTGTAACTTACATTTATGTCCATGTATACCGCTATAGTAGGACTTGTTTCCCGGTAAATTGTTAGTCACGAGATATTGTGGATAACAGCTACTCTGAAATTTGCATGAGGCAACCTTCCTGTTTCTGTGGAAAATTGCTTTTCAGAAGTCACCAGAGTAAATGGCTTGAAATGTGGTCTCTTGTTGAGAACTTGGTATATATTGTGTACCAGAATATACATTTGTATATTTTTATGCTTTTGACAAATTTTAACAATACTTTGTTGGCATGTCATTGAATATCATTAACACTATAAACAGGAAGCTTCAGAGACAGCACAGAGAATCATAGGTCTACAGAACAGATGCAACACCGAGCCCTTCTGAATCCAACTGTTAAAGGATTACTGCATTTAAGATGGATTTGGGCTGTGTGGAGAGCGAGATCGAGAGAGAGAGAGAGAGAGAGAGAGAGATTGTGTGTGGTTTTTTTTTTTCAGGGCACAGCCCAGGGACCAAAGCAGATTGTGAGGAAAAGGGAAAAATATGGAAAGATCACGTGACCTTAGCATGTTTTAAAAATAACACAGGAGAACAGAAAATAATCCTGCTGAACCACCATTGTGAATATAGGTTAGATAAGCCATGCTTTATTTAGGATCACGTCAGCAAAAATCATAAAGAGATATGTACAAAGATCTAAACATCTGGTGCATAAGTTTAGATGATTTTACTAAATGTAAGTGTCAATGGGACTGCCCCTTTCACACTGCAACACCAGTAAATATCTGGAAAAATTACTGGAATGAATTTACCAGTAAATTCAAAAATGTGCTGTTCATATAGGCAAGGACGTTCTGGAATTTTTCTGGAAATCTGCATCTAAATGTTCTGATTGGCCGGAGTCTCATGTCAGCGTGTTCTTCTAAATGTGTACATGCTTATTCCAACAATTTTCCTTCTGCGTTCACACAGAGCAGCATTCCGTTAAATTACCGCTAATGTTGCAACTTCTCTTTCCGGAAAATTGCTGGAACTAAGTTAACGTTTTTTTATTATTATAATTTTTTTGAAAGGACCTGATCACATATGATCTCTGTCTGGAAAATTGCCGGTAATTTTCCAGAAAAGTCTGTACATATAAGTGGCTAATGATGACTGACTGGTGACATTACAAGTAAGAGCACAATCCCAAATCCTTCATTGTCTTAGACAGTGAATTGAAAAGCATCAGAGAAGAAACAATACATTGCATGCTTCATACATTTAAGCCCTTTGTGATGACTTTGTTTTTAAGATATCTATAATATGAAATATTTTTAAAGCTACTTATGAATGATGAATGAGAGATCCTTTTTGAACCAGATGGTATTAGGACATTTACTTGCAGGGAGTAAAGGGCAATGTCAACCTTCACACCTTGACTTTTTTAAGGAGAGCTACAGCTGTGATGCTTCATGCAGTCCTCATGTTGGATCATGTGATCTTAGACTCGGAGGATGTCCCAGAAAAACAGGATTACTTACAGCAATTGAGTGAATTGATGGTCATAGGTGGTTCATCCCTGTTAGTAATCCAGGGAACAAACTTGGTGGTCTGGTGTTGACTAAGACTTCCTTGACTCTAATGTCTCTAATGTGTGTAAGACATGTCATTATGCAGACTCATGCTGTCCGTGCATATGATCTTACAGTACTTCAGTGGTTAAAGACATGGAATCTTTGTTTGTTGACATTATAGTTTGAGCATTTTTCTTCTTTTTTTTTTTCTTTAAAGATGTTTGTTATGCTTGCCAAGGCTGTATTTATGCAGAATTATTTTATATGAAGAAATATTGTGATCGAAAATTATTTTTTATACACTTTACAATATAATTGTTTTACGTGACTTTAATATTGCATAATGCTTATAGTACTTGCATAATAATATATTGCATAAGGAATCATTGAAGTTTTCAGATTTGTTCTCCAGAAAAAGATTGTGATTTAATCGAAGGTGATATTTCTGTGCTCGTTTTGTCTGTAATGACAGTTCTGTAATCAGTAGTAAATTCACAGCATGTCCCAGCAGGCACACAACATCATAAGATGTTATTATTAGGCTAGATTTATGTTGTGATGACAGGTGACCAAAATTTAATGTCTAGCAGCGTCTAAGGACAACGTTATTTTGGCGTCCAATTGTTGTTCATTTTAGGTTTTGTTGAAAAGTGACCAAAATCCAACGTCGGGCCAACATCCTAAACCAACGTCATATTGACGTCAAATACTGACATTTATTTGTCAGGTATGCTAACCATAATCCGACGTCTGAAAGATGTGATTTTGGTTACGTCCACACAATATAACGCTGTAAAATCATTAGACGTTGATATTTTTTTTGTTTATTTAAAAAAACATTTTTAGGTTGGACATTGACGTCGGAGTTCTGATGTCAAACCCATTTTCTTTTTCCAAACAAAATGCAATGTCCCAACAACATTGGGGTACAATGTCAATCTAATATCATGTTTATGTCCTGTGCCTGCTGGGTTTTTTCAGATGTAGCAGCATTTACTGCACATAGCCAGCCATAGTTCACAAGTTATGCAATATTGCATTTTTTATAATATTGCATTGATAATTTAATCAATAGAACATTCTATATTTGAAATAAAATAGTTTTGTGGACATGTAAATATTTTTATTGTCACATTTGATTAATTTGATCAATATGTTTTTCTGTATAATTTACTCTTCTTTTTTTCTGCTAATAAATCACCCTTGTTTGTACTAAGATGTCAGACCTACATGTGAGGTAGGCAACACTTTTAGAATTCTTGCATGCTAGAGAGAGCTCTGATGGAGCATTTGATGCTTAGGATTGCGTAAGATCTGTCTTGAGGCTTTGGTAAAAGCCAGGTCAGTTTGAATTCAAGTGAAAACTCAACTAAATTGTATATCAGATTGCACTTCAATTCCTACTGGCTAAGTGTGATGCAGTTTGATTTGATCTTTTCTAATAACAGTGTGCAGGTGCCCTTAACGTCTTACATAATGCAATCCCTCATTAGCATAAGCAAGTGTGTTCTGGTAATAAACACACATGCTGCAGTGTACTGCAGTAGACAGCTTGAATATAAAGATGCTGCAGGTATGTGTGTGTGTGTGTGTGCTTCAGCTGTACGCGGCACACCGTCCAGGGCTGAGCATGAGCAACGGTGTCTCATTTCCCCATCACTAACACCCCCACCACTCATTGTGGGTGTGTTTCTGTCTTCCTCCCTCCTGCGATCTCTCTTACACACACACATACACACACATACACATCGCACGTACAGAGGAAGAAGCCGTGAGGAACTACTACTGCAAAGGGAATTTTTCCTTCACAAAGAAGGATATCATCTCTCACTGCCTGACGCAAGTGTACATCCATCCTAAGAACATGTGGAGTTCCTGCCTGTCATTCTAATGAGGGATCTTTAGTGCGCCGCAGGAACACGCTCTGTGCTCGGACACCATTGCCGGCCGCTTTCTTTCTGTGTGGATTTACATTAAACAACCAAGTGTACAGCACACAGCTGCAGTCTGAATGGATTTGGGTCGAATCGAAATAATGTATGGAGAGACACATGCTTTCCTGTTTTTATAACCCGATTCAACCAACTACCACCAAACTGTGAGTGTTACACACTGCAGTAGAGAGGATTATGCTTTTTCTCACATGCAAGAATGTTTGTACAGTCTCTAAATAGGTTCCATGCTCAGAATTTGTGTGTTAATTGTTAATGAATTTCATAAATTGAGGAAAGGCAAGGAAAAAAAAGGAAAACAACGTTTGAGTTTAAGATACTTGTCTTCAGAGAACATCTGCAGTGTGTTGTCTCAGGGCAGAGTCGTCAGATTGACTGATCACTGTTTAGACTTTGCAGGATGGGCTGCTGAAAAAGTGGCCTGTTGTATAACTATAGCTGGACCAGCTATGTCTTTTATCTTGGCACAGATCGCCTCGTTTCATGCATGTCCACAGCAAAAAATATTTGATGTTTTTAGT
Organism: Danio albolineatus; assembly: GCA_903798035.1. Classification (NCBI taxonomy): domain Eukaryota; kingdom Metazoa; phylum Chordata; class Actinopteri; order Cypriniformes; family Danionidae; genus Danio; species Danio albolineatus. Next base: position 993,045 of record CAIGQQ010031706.1, read on the forward strand.
TTTCAGATGTGGTCCTAATATATCTAATATCTTACCATCTCATCAACATTTTGTTTGTCATTTCTGATTACTGGATTATTTAAAAAAAGAAATTATATTTGTGATTAGCATCTTGGACTCTTACCCTGAGGGGGCTTACATTGGAGCACACATGGGGATGTTTGATGTCAGAGTTTGGTTTGTTTGTCTATGAACCGTACTTGAGTCTGCCTGAAAAGGATGGTCTGGTGGTACGGTTTGCAGGAACTCCTACCTCATCATGGAACTGAATCATTTGTATTCATGTATTGGTCAAACAATGTGTTTATGCTTTTAACAATGTGCTTTTCTGACACACATAACTGACGTTCTGCAAGCAGGGAGAATGAAAATCAATTTCAGCAGAAAACCACTCTCTTTTCCTTCATTTGATCATTTGCGTTAAGTTCTTGATAAGTGGGTGCAATTGCCCCTCAGTCTTGGCACATTGAAAATGAAACTATATTTATATATTTGCTGACACTTCTAAATAATCTTCTGAATTAATGATGTTTGATAACAGAAAATTGTTGCTAACACTACTATTTAAAGGTTTGCTAAATAATTATGTTTTTTTTATGGCAGTCAGGTTTTTTCAGAAGCATAAAATCTTACTGACCCCACATTTCTGAATAGCAGTGTAATTACTTGCATACCGGGACTCAAAGTAATGGTGTAACGGCTCGAGTGTTTAATTTTAAAGCTGAAAATACTCCCTACAAACAGGAAAGAGCTTCCTGCAGTAAATTCCAGCTCTTGGTTGCGTCCTGTCCAGTCTAATCAGATCTCTGCTCACACACTGGTGTCAACTGTCGACTGTTCCTTCCTAAACACACAACTTTCTTAAAACAGGCAAATACACAATTCAGTATTATAGGTGATATTTATGACCTCGCTGATCACTGGTATGTTATACTAATGAAATGAATAAATAAATGTGCTGAGATTAAAGTTTACCCCTTTTTGTCTCAAAGTAGAATAATAATGTATCATTTCCTGTTCAAAGCGGAAAAAACATAGTTGCCAACTTAAACGACTAGAGATTTCTTCAGACTTCAATCTTTAGCTGAGAGTTGAAAACTGAAGGATCATCGCTGTCAAAGTGCTGCAAGAATGTTTACTAATGTCTTGCTCTAAACATTATGCTCGAACACTCATTTGTGCTTTAATGTGGAAAATAGACAAGTGTATGTGGATTTTTTTTTCATGCTGCTGACACTTGCATCATTAATAATAGATTAGTGGTTCAGGTTGAAGTGTCTTTCGCAGTTCTACATTACGCCTCTTACATCTGCTCTTTATCAGCTCCTCTACATTAACACAGTTTAAGGCACCATTATTCCTGTAATACCTCTAATTTCATGGGCTGGGGCAACTGAGACATCTCACAAGAAAGGTAGCCAGGCTGTGTTAGCTAATATACTTGTAATTTGATTTTTTTTCAATGTAGGCGTGAGAACTCATTTTCTGGAATGTTCTTGGAGTGAAAGTTCAGTTTACACGTTCAGGTACGAGAGCACCTCCCTATTACATTGCAGAGCAATCACTATTGTTGGATACACTCTGCAAAAACCTGTATTTAGTCTGTAATTTATAGGTGTGCTGTTTTAGTGTGTGCTAGGAGTCTAATGACCAGAACACTCATTATTTAACAGCTACAAGTGCTGCAGATCACTCGCAAACATGCTGAAACTGCTTATCGCCATCAAATTCCAAGGCACTGCTAACTAGCGGTTGCTTTCCACATCAATTTTATTGATCAAGCGAGAAATCTCTCTGAGATACCCCACCTTTTAAGCTGACTGCCCGCTTTAGTGTAGCTGGTGGCCCTGAAAAGATGGCCACTGATCTGCTAGAAAGCCTCTCAGTTTCACCTGGCTGTCAGAGCTCACTATTAGCCGCCTCTCTGGGCTCTTTGAACCCCTACGCTCTTTCTGGCAGGTCTGAGGTCTGCCTGAAACAAAGACTCTCTTTAGCGGAAGAACGATTCTTTGGCTCTAAGTTGGACTGCCCATGTCTGCCCTTTGTTTCTTGGCGCAGCACTACTTCAGCTAGGCCTCAGGCCTGAATAAACGTGAATGTATAAATATACTCAGGCGTTGTAGCACACAAAAAGACTTATTGTTTGCTAGTGCTGCTAGTAGGGAATTATTAGATCACTGCTGTGTTTCAGAACCTTGTTGGACTTTTTTATTTTGCAGAATGAGACTTTCTTTTGATTTAGTTGGGTGCAAACTAAAATTTGTGTTTGCAATGGCGTCGCAACTTTTTGGAAGAAAATGGATTCAAAATATTTAGTGGAATTTGTATCTCAAATTGCTTGTGTCTGAAGTGTTCTTTTAGGAGTCAGGTTTTATCTGTTTAGCTTCACACTGCTCAGATTGCAGAACGCTGTGCTTACGCTGAGCTCTGTGTTGTTGTGATTAATTAAAAGATAATCTCGTTAGATTAGAGAATCAGAAGTGCTTAGCCTGACTCTTATAAATGGCTTCCAGCACTGTGGAGTGACTCTCCTGTCTGACTGTTACCTGACCACACACAAAATCAGCAGTGTGAGCAAGAGTGTTTTTTCAGCAGGGATGAAATCCCAGGATGAAAATTCTTACCCTCATGCCATTTCAGACCCAGAAGACATTATCTTTGACCAATGTTTTTATTTGTGTGACAAAGATGAACAAAACATAAGAAATTTTATGAAATGATAATGAGTAAGTGTTTTTATAGATAATATTCACTGGCTAGCAAAGTAAGTTTAAGCAAGTATAACTGACCTTCATTGATATTAATGTGAAGGTCACATTCATCTTGTTTTATTTTAGTGCTCACCCACATATATTATCTGCATATAAACATGTATATTCACTCACACCTTGCTGTTGAAAGTGCTATTGAAAATAATTTATCCCAACTAGAGGCTGAAGACAATCAACTTCATTCATTCATTTTCCTCTGGCTTAGTCTCTGATTTATCAGAGATTGCCACAGCGGAATGAACCACCAATTATTCCAGCATATATTTTACGCAGCGGATGCCATTCCAGCTGCAACGTAGTACTGGGAAACACCCATATACTCTTACATTCAGAAACAAACTATACAATACAGCCAATTTAACTAATTAAATTCCCCTGTACTGCATGTCTTTGGACTGTGGGGTAAACTGGAGCACCTGAAGGAAACCTACATGAACACGGGGAGCAAACTCCAAACTGCTGTGAGGGAACAGTGCTAACCACTGAGCCACTGCACCGCCCTGGCAGTCAATTTGTTTAGTTTTTTTTAAAATATTGTCCATTCTTTATCTCTAAAAATTATTGAAATGTTTGTTAATGGACAGCTTAGGTGGAAGCAGAATTGTTAAAGTAATAGATCACTGGCAAATGAGAATTCTTCTCCTTATGGTGTTGCAAACCTGATTTTGAAGATAAAAAATACTGTAACTCAGTGGCTACTGTCAAACATAATTCGTTTTTTACATTATCCAAAATACTTTACTATACATGAAATTTGTCATTGAGAAACTTGCAGATGTGTTGCTTATGGTTAGATAGCAAAAATGATGTCTTGTAAGCATAACAAATGAGCATCACACCAAATTTATAAGTCATTCATTCTATCTTTGGCTCTCAGAAGCTAATAACAAATTGTCTTGGCTCTAAATAGAGGCTTAAGTTTCAGTAGAAGTAGTGTATTCTAGCCTTTACGGTTTCTGATGGTAATCTTGCCACAGCTTTCACGCAGGCGTAATGGGGCCATTCTTCTGAAACCTGGACTGTCTGCTGTTTATCCGCCACCAAGGACAAGACCCCCTAGGCCTCTCTCTCAGTGTCTGTCACATGGCTCACTGCATGGGCATTTTTCTCATGGTTCGGGCCCCTGCTGTCGCCTCTTACAGTCCGATGAATCCAGCACCTCTGACCCTACAGACACATAAAAGGAATGTGTGGACGAGGGTCAGAGGAGGGGACAGAGGTATGTTGTTGAGATTGTGGGAGGTAGATGCCTTTCAAATAGGTCAGATCCTCTAACAATAAAGTCTGACCATGAGAGAGAGGGGTAGAAACGGGGGCATGAACTGAATGTTACTCCTGTGGCAATTAGGGGCATGAATGAGGTGCTTGCTGAGCAGCGTGGTAAACAGGTCACAGGGTTAAACTGTATTTAGTGCAGAAATGTACAAGGGGAATTTACAACGTACTGGGGTGGATAATGTATTTAAGATTCATGTTTTATTATATATATTATATGTATTTATGGGTGTTTGTCACATCTGTGTGTTTTACCATTGTACACAAACTATAATTTAAATGTAAAACATTCTACGTAATACATATTTACTGATTTTTTTTCTATGATTTTCTTTAAAATAATGTCAATGGTAATGATGGTGTATACTTTAGGTAATTTAGTTTTATGCTGCATCCCAATTCGCATACTTATACTACGTCTTAAAAGTCTGTACTATTTTTGTGAAGAGAATACTGAGTGTGTAAGAGAAGAGTATGCAAACTTTGGGACATGCTACTTCCTCATTAACAGTTCTTTATGTCCTCTGTCAATCATCTTTACATATCATCCACATTTCTTTCATATTTAATTACCTAACATATTGGAGATACAGCAGTAGGTGCCATTCGTGAGTTTTTTAATGCAGAGAAATCTCCTCAGGTCTTTCAATAATTATGTGTTCAGAAGTTAATGTCCAAACACGTCTGTATATAGATTCACATAGTTGTTGAAGATGAAAAATATCATGGAAAACATGATTCAAATATTTTCCAGTTGGCTAGATGGTAATAGTAATTAAATCAACTATACCGAAGCCTCTCCACTTGACAGTTGGTCTCGCCTGTCCGCCATGTTTGTTGTTTGTTTGCACTTTACCCCTGATTTTGTAGTTCTAATCCAATGCACATCCAACGCACAATATGCAATATTGTAGGCAATATTAAAGGTTGGAGTACGGTGGGTTCTACACTTGGAACTTCTAATGGAAATAGTACACCATCCAGTGAACTTTGGCATGCTCTTTTTTACCATACTATGGTTTGGGACATAATAATTCTACTGTTGAATACTATTTAGGACAGATAGTATGTGAATTGGGACACAGCATTAGACTCTAAAAGAAATATGCAGTAACGATTGACCCTCAACTTGGAAAACCTTCTTTATTTAGGGTCTGATGAGTTAAAATAAAGAAATCTTTGAAAAAGAAGGCCCATGGGGTATATGCACAGCTAGTGTTTTTCAGCCAATGATAAACTTCCGGTGAAAGCTTGATGTGACTATTTTCAATTTCATAAGGTTCCTTTTATGGCATCGATGCTGTAAAGTGATTTAAAATACAATCAGTTAAATAGACAGAAGCATTAACTTAGTTGTTCAAGTGTAGACCGAGATGAAAGACTGTGTAACCGCTAGCGCCGTCAGGATTAGCAGGCGAGTGCAGAAACTCCATTTAATATACTGGGCTTAAATAACTGTCATATTTTGAAAGCATGGAGGGGGAAATGGAATTTAATGCAGTGCTTATTCTCCAGTCTGACACCCACTTTATATCGTATATCTATCAGGCAGTGAAGATCACTGATCACTGAAATCAGACCTTAAACATGGCAATTTTATAATGGAAAGTTCACCAGAAGTGCTGAGGCTGGCTGGCTAAAACAAATAGTCCATGTGCATATACCCATTTATAAATGCATATGTCTTTAGGAGACTTTAGTTCTCTTTAGTTGTAAAGCTTTGTGCCTTCTTTTTTTGTGTTGTGAAGAACAGTCAATAGACAAAAATAGGATTATTGTCCATAACTGATATCGTCCCTTTATTAATTTGGGGTCACCACAGCGGAATGAATCGCCAACTTATCCAGCATATGTTTAACGCAGCGGATGCCCTTCCAGCTGCAACATATTTATTAATTATTAAATTAAATATTGAATATTGAATTTAATTAATTATTATTTAAAACTGCTGTACATATTTCCTTACTGCTGTTTTATTTCAAAAGTCTTTTTTTAGTATTTATTTAACTAATAGTTTCTTACGTTTGTTGTTTGTTTGTTTGTTTTTTTGGCTAATAATAGAATTTGCAGCCAGTATAATATTATAAGGAGGTAAAATAACAGCCATTTGACTAGTGATCAGACCTTACCCCTTTTTTATTAGTTTGAGATTTACAGTAATACAGTGACAGCGATATTTTTAATGAGACACACAATGTGTGCATGGCAAGAGCTTGAGTCTGTTTCTGCGCTCTAAGACATACTGTAATAATTAATCTAGCCTGGCGTCTACAGTACAGGGTTGCAGGAGCAGAAGCACCAACCATTCACCTCAGTTCAGGGTTACAGCTATAAATACCCTCTCTCTTTCTCTCTTCTTGTCTTTATCACTCCCTCACACTCTTTCTCTCTTGTCGTCTCTACTGACTTCTACTACCACGTCTTGTTCAGAGAAGTGTTCGAACGTTCAAGCATCATTTGGTTAGTCAGGAGGACAAATTGTGTTTTCAGGAGTCTGGGTCGTTCTGTTTCAGTTCTCCTGTCTTGTGTTAATCGTATGCTTTTTTGTTTTGTTTTATTTAGTAAGATTGTAAGAAATCTTGATAACAGTCTTGTTGTCTGCACTGTTTGCAGGCTTTATGTATTCCGCTGTGTTAAAATGAGGATAGCAGATCCTCTTTGTTCCAGTGTTTGTAATGTTGATTCAGTTGTGTGTGTGTGTATCTTTGGTACTCATGGCCATAGTCAGCTTTGCAGCACTGTTTAGCCCCCTGACAGCCTTTCATCAGACCAGCACACACACGCGCACAAACACACACACACACACACACACACACACACACACACACACACACACA